>CM046814.1:34273369-34314288 GCA_025617385.1 Murraya koenigii | reverse complement strand
GGAAGCTCGGTGGACATTCTCTTCAAGTCCACACTTCCTAAAAGGGTTTAGGGAGGAAAGGCTGGTCTCTCCGGGAATCATTAAAGCCGGTCTGTGACTATGGGCTCGAGACCTTTAGAAAAAACATGATGCTAGACTTTGTTGTAGTGGATGAAGTCAGCTCCTACCAAGCAATAATGGGAGACCATTCACGAGGATCAATTGATCGGTATTATCTACCCACTACTTAGCATTGAAGTGTCGGAGTGGATTGAGGGAGTCGTCGAGGCGGCCGGAGGGTCGCGAGGAGTTGCTACTCTGTGGCGGCTAAAGAAACTATCTGAGATAACATCATTGGACTTGAGGGAGTCGAGGAATGGAGGACGGGAGCCAGTGAGGGCTGGAGGAAATTAGAGTGAGAATAGGCGACCACAGGAAGAAAGTCGAGAATCGGCTCGAGGCGTCGGTGAGCGAGTTGAAGGAAAATCTGGTCGAGTGTTTGCGAGCACACTCGGATGTATTCGCTGGACACACGAGGATATGCAGGTATTGACTCGGAGGTGGCGTGTCATGGGTTAGCAATATGGAAGGATGCAAAGCCGGTGAGGCGGGAAGAGGAGATGTGTTAACCAAGAAAGGTCTGAGGCCATAAATTGCGAGGGTGGAGAAGGCTGCAGGCCGGTTCATAAGGGAAGCTTCCTACCCGAGATGGATCTCAAGCGTGGTGTTAGTAAAGAAGGCAAGTGGGAAATGGAGAATGTGCATGGACTTCACGGATGTGAATAAAGCACGCCTGAAGATAGCTTCCGTTGCCAAAAATAAACTAGTGAGTGGATTCAACCAATGAGACGCAATGCTTAGTTTCATGGATGCATTCTCGAGCTATAACCAAATTCCATGCACTGAGCCAGACGAGGAGTGCACAACTTTCATCACCAACCAAGGCTGTTTTACTACAAGGTCATGCCGCTTCGACTCGAAGAATGTGGGGCAACCTACCGGAGGTCGGTGAACAAATCTTCAAGCCAGCGATGTCGGTGAACAATGGAGGTTTATGTGGATGATATGATCACCAAGTCAAAGGACTAGGAGGAACATGTAAAGCACTTGAATGAAACCTTGCGCTCCTAAGAAAATATCGGATGAAGCTTAATCCGGAGAAGTGTGCCTTTGGAGTCGGTTCGGGAAATTTTGGACTGCAGTGGTCGGTCATCGAGGGATCGAAGCCAATCTAGAAAAGATAAGAGCGGTGTTGGAGATGAAGTCCCGCGTACCCTCAAAGAGATCTGAGCCTGACGGAGAAACTAGGATCCCTAAATAGGTTTATCTCTCGAGCCACGGACAAGTCTTGCGTCTTCTTCCAAGAAATGAAAAGAAGGAGAAAGACAAAATAGACACCGGAATCGCGGCGGCATTCCAGTGAGTTGAAGGAATATCTGCTAAAAGCCCTATTCTTGTATAACACCTCGAGCGGGGAGGTCCTATGTTGTATTTAGATGTGTTGCAATGGACAGCGAGCTCGGTTACAGTAAGAGAGGGTCGGGGTGCAATACCCCATCTATTACATGAGCGAGAGCCTTATTAGGGGCTGAAACTTCGGTATCCGCCAATGAAGAGGTGGGCGTTGGCCCTAGTGATGACAGACCGGCGAGACCTTACTTCCAAGATCATTCGGTGGCGGTTTCGACATCGGCTACCAACCCGAACAACAATAAAAGTTCGGTCCTTAGCTGACTTCATGGTTGAATGCACGAGAAAGGAATGAAGAGACGGAGGACAAGCATCTACCAAACTCCTCTGTCTCGACCAATGCATGGAGCAGATCCACGATGGATGGATCGTGTGGAGATCGGGGAGGCTGGAGCGGGAGTTTTGCTCACTTAGTCCTAAAGAGGCGGAGATGCGATATCTCAGTAAAACTAGAATTGAAGTCACCAACAACCAAGCCGAGTCTGAGGTCTGTGATTGCGGGGTTAAAGCTCGCCACAGTAGTCAGGAGGCGGAAGGTGAGGCTTGAGCAGTTCACGGTGATGGCAGAATCACCTTAACAAAGCTTCCGGGGAAAGGCGATAAGATGGAGGCATTCGAGGGTGAAGCGACTAATTAATAATTTTCGAGCGATCGAGGTGGAGCAAATCGCGAGGGAAGAATTTTCGAGCTGATTTGATAGCTCGAGATAGCCACTACATCCGACCCCAAAATACCAAAGTCTATCCCCTAGAAATCAAGACACGCTTGGCGTCGAGGCGGGGACGGCGCAGGTGATGAGTTTATCGTCGAGCGGCACTGGATTGAGCCAATTGTTTCTTACCTCGAGGAAGGGTATTGCTGCAGATAAGAAGCGAGCAAGGAAGTCGAAGTGTAAAGTGGCTAGGTATACCACGATCGATGGGGTCTTGTCTGAGACGGGGATATACTCTCCCACTATTATCTTCTTAGACCGGGAGGAAGCTGATTATGTCCTCTCGAGAGATACGTGAAGGGATCTGCGAGAACCACGCTGGTGCAAGGTCTTTGAGCTTTCAAGGCCTTACAGCGAGGATATTTCGGCCCATATACATCAAGACGCACTAGAGAAGACCAAGACTTGCAAGAGCCATCAAAGCTTTGCCAACTTCATGCCCGACCCAAGGAACCTCACGGTGATGAATTCTCCATGGCCGTTTGCTCGGTGGAGAATTGACTTGATCGACGGACCAGCTGCTAAAGGGAGGCGTCGCATGACACATGCCAGTGGTGGCAATTGATTATTTTAAAAATGGGTCGAGTGGGAGCCTTGAGTAGTATTGCAGAGAGTAAAACCACTAACTTCATTTGGAAAAATGTGATTTGCGGTATGGGATTCCCACGCATTAGTCACGGACAACGGGAGATAGTTTGATAACAACAAGTTCGGAGACTTCGCAAAACATGGGAATAGAGCTAAAGTTTTGCTATCCCTCACACCCTGAGCCAACGGACAAGTAGAAGCCGCAAACAAGCGTCTCTTGAAGACCAGGTTGACGAGTGTGCTCGGTGTCTTGTGGGCTTACGGAACCACACACAAAATTGCCACTGGGAAACCCCTTCTCTCGGCATTCGGGCATGAAATAGTTGTCCCACTGAAATAGGGATGGGAACACATGCTGGATGAGCACTTCAACGAAGGGCAAAGCGATGAAACGATGTGTGCGAGCTTGGACTTACTTGGAAGAGAAAGGGAAAGAGCTGCTACAAAGATAGCGGAGTACCAAGAAGAGTGACCAGTTATTACAATCGGAATGTGCACATCCAGCCGATTTCAGTGGGAGATTGGGTACTCGGAAGAGTCAACCGAGCGCTAAGGACCCCAAGCAAGGTGTGTTAAGCTGAGCCGAGAAGGTCTCTATAGGGTGTCTCAAATGGCCAGCCCGGAGCATACTGGTGACCCACCCGGACAGTAAGAGAGTCGAGAGGCCACGGAGCGTGCCGCGTTTGATGAAGTATTTCCGAGTAAGTTCCCTTGTAATTCAATCATCAATATTCAACTTCCCCAAAAGTAGAGATGTGTAAAAGCTCGAACATAAATAAAAATTAGAAAATGTTTTCAATATTAATTCAATACGAGCAAAGGCAAGAAGTCTCAAAGCCTAGCTTAAGGCGAGACAGTTATGAGCGTGAGACTAACTCGCAGGTTCGAGCAAGATAAGCTCGCGAACACAATGCAAAGGCCGGAAGTCTCAAAGCTCGGCTTATGGCGAGACGGAGCCAAGCGTGAGCCAATTGCAGGCTCGAGCAAGATAAGCTCGCGAAGACAACGCAGAGGCCGAAGTCTCCAAGCCTAGCATAAGGCAAGACGGTCCCAGCGTGAGCCAATTGTAGGGTCGAGGAAGATAACCTCGCGAAGACAATGCAAAGGCCGAAGTCTCAAAGCCTATCTTAAGTCGAGACGGTCCCAAGCGTGACCAATTGTGAGGCTTGTGCGAGATAAGCTCATGAAGACAAAGCAAAGTCCGAAGTCTCGAAGCCTAAGCTTAAGGCAAGAGCGGTTGCCAAGCGTGAGCCAATTGCGGTGAGGCGGAACAAACTCGTGAATACAGACATAAGGCCGGAAGTCTCAAAGCCTAGCATAAGGCGAGGCAGTTGCTAGCGTGAGCCAATTGGTGCAGGCTGAGCAAGATAAGCTACGAGAGACAAGCGCAAAGGCCGAGTTTCAAAGCCTAGCAAGGCGAGACTATGCCAGCGTAAGCCAATGCGGCTCGAGCGCGAGCGAACAAGCTCGTGAAGACAATGCAAAGGCCAAAAGTCTCAAAGCCTAGGTTAAGGCGAGTCGGTTGCCAAGTGTGAGCTAATTGCGGAGCTTGAGCAAGATAAGCTCGCAAAGACAACGCAAAGGCCAGAATTCTCAAAGCCTGAGCTTAAGGCGAGACGGTGACAAGCGTGAGTCAATTGCAAGCTCGAGCGGAACAATCGCTCATGAATACAACGTAAAGGCCAGAAGTCTCAAAGCCTAACTTAAGGTGAGACAGTGCCAAGCATGAGCCAATTGTAGGCTTGAGGAAGATAAGCTCACGAAGACAACGCAAAGGCCGGAAGTCTCGATGCCTAGCTTAAGGCAAGGCAGTTGCCAGCGTGAGCCAATTGCGGTCTCGAGCAAGATAACCTCGCAAAGACAACACAAAGGCCAAATGTCTCAAAGCTTAGCTTAAGGCAAGACGGTGCCAAGCATGAGCCAATTGCGGGCTTGAGCAAGATAAGCTCACGAAGACAATGCAAAGGCCGAGAGTCTCAAAGCCTAGCTTAAGGCGAGGGCAGTTACAGCGTGAGCCAATTGCGAGGCTCGAGGAAGATAAGCTCGCGAAGACAACGCAATGGGCAAAAGTCTCAAAGCCTAGCTTAAGGAAAGACGGTGCCAAGCATGAGCCAATTGTATGCTCGAGCAATATAAGCTCGAGAAGACAACGCAAAGGCCGGAGGTCTCAATGCCTAGCTAAGGCGAGACCGGTTGCTAATCGTGAGCCAATGTGCTGGGCAGGCAAGATAAGCTCGTAAAGACAATGCAAAGGTCGGAAGTCTCAAAGCCTAGCTTAAAGCGAGAGCGGTTGCCAGGCGTCATGCAGTGCGAGGCTAGGCAAGATAAGCTCACGAAGACAATGCAAAGGCCGGAGATCTCAAAGCCTTGCCTAAGGCAAGACGGTGCCAAGTATGAGCCAATTGTATGCTCGAGCAAGATAAGCTCGCGAAGACAACGCAAAGGCTAGAAGTCTCAAAGCCTAGGTGAAGGCGGGAGCAGTTGCAAGCGTGATACAATTACAGGGCCCAGGAAGAACAGGCTCACGAAACAACGCAGAGGCTAGAAGTCTTAAAGCCTGAGCTAAGGCGAGCAGTGCATAGCGTGAGCCAATTGCGAGCTTGAGCAAGATAAGCTCACGAAGACAACGCATAAGGCTAGAAGTCTCAAAGCCTAGGTGGAGGCGAGACGGTTGCTAAGCGTGATACAATTCTGGGCAGGAAGAGCAGGGCTCACGAAACAACGCAAGGCCGGAAGTCTTAAAGCCTAGCTTAAGGCGAGACTGGTGCTAATCGAGAGCTGATTGCGAGCTCGAGCAAGATAAGCTCGTAAAGACAATGCAAAGGCCGGAGTCTCAAAGCCTAGCTTAAGGCGAGGGCAGTTGCCAAGCGTGAGCCAATTGCGAGGCTAGAGCAAGATAAGCTCGTGAAAGACAATGCAAAGGCGGAAGTCTCAAAGCCTAGCTTAAAGCGAGGCCGGTGCCAGCGTGAGCCAATTGCGAGTGCTTGAGCAAGATAAGCTCACGAAGACAATGCAAAGGCCGAGAGTCTCAAAGCCTTGCTTAAGGCAAGACGGTTGCTAAGTATGAGCTAATTGTATGCTCGAAGCAAGATAAGCTCGCGAAGACAACGCAAAGGCCAGTGCTTCGAAGCCTAGCATAAGGCGAGGCAGATTATAGCGTGAGCCGGGTTGCAGTGCTGGAGCGTAACAAGCTCATGAAGACAACACATAGGGCAAAAGTCTCAAAGCCTAGCTTAAGGCGAGACGGTGCCATGCATGAGCCATTTGTGAGCTCGAGCAAGATAAGCTAGTGAAGAAAACGCAAGGGCCGAAGTCTCAAAGCCTAGCTTAAGGCAAGTCGGCTATAGCGTGAGCCAATTGCGGACTCGAGCAAGTTAAGCCTGCGAAGACAACATATAGGCCGGAAGTCTCAAAGCTAAGCTTAAGGCGAGACAGTTGCCAAGCATGAGCCAATTGTATGCTCGAGCAAGATAAGCTCGAGAAGACAACGCAAAGGCCAGAAGTCTCAAAGCCTAGCTTAAGACGAGAAGTTGCCAAGCATGAGCCAATTGCAGGCTCGAGCAGAACAAGCTCAGCGACTACAATGCAAAGGCCATAAGTTTCAAGCCTAAGCTTAAAGTGAGGCGAGTGCCAAGCATGAGCCAATTGTAGGATTGAGCAAGATAAGCTCGCGAAGACAACGCAAAGTCTAGAAGTCTCAAAGCCTAGATTTCGGCAAAACGGTGCCAAGCGTGAGCCAATTGCAAGCTCGAGTAAGATAACCTCGCGAAGACAACGCAAAGGCCGAAGTCTCAAAGCCTAGCTAAGGCGAGGACGGTTGCTAGCGTGAGCCAATGCGAGCTTGAGCAAGATAAGCTCGCGAAGACAACGCAAAGGCTAGAAGTCTCAAAGCCTAGCTGAAGGCGAGACGGTGCCAAGCGTGATACAATTACAGGCCCGAGAAGAACAGGCTCACGAAACAACGCAAAGGCCAGAAGTCTTAAAGCCTAGCTTAAGGCGAAGCAGTTATAGCGTGAGCCAATTGCGAGCTCGAACAGAACAAGCTCGCAAAGACAACACAAATGCCAAAAGTCTCAAAGCCTAGCTTAAGGCGAGACGGTGCCAAGTGTGAGCTAATTGTAGGCTTGAGCAAGATAAGCTCGCGAAGACAACGCAAAGGCCAGAACTCTCAAAGCCTAGCTTAAGGTGAAACGGTGCCAAGCGTGTGCTAATTGCAGGCTCGAGTAGAACAAGCTCACGAATACAACGCAAAGGCCAGAAGTCTCAAAGTCTAACTAAAGGTGAGACGGTGCCAAGCATGAGCCAATTGTAGGCTTGAGCAAGATAAGCTCGCGAAGACAACGCAACGGCCAGAGGTCTCAAAGCCTAAGCTTAAGGCGAGACAGTTGCCAAGCGTGAGCCAATTGCGTGCTCGAGCGGGATAAGCTCGCGAAGACAACACAAAGGCCGAAGTCTCAAAGCCTTGCTTAAGGCGAGACGGTTGCCAAGTATGAGACAATTGTATGCTCGAGCAAGATAAGCTCGCAAGACAACGCAAAGGCCGAACTTTCAAAGCCTAGCTTAAGGCGAGGCAGTTACAGCGTGAGCCAATTGCAGTCGGAGCGGAACAGGCTCGCGAAGACAACACATAGGGCAAAAGTCTCAAAGCCTAGCTTAAGGCGAGACGGTTATGCAGCATGAGCCAATTGTAGGCTCGAGCAAGATAAGCTAGCGAAGAAAACGCAAGGGCCGAAGTCTCAAAGCCTAGCTAAGGCAAGTCGCTGCTAAGCGTGAGCCAATTGCGGACTCGAGGCAAGATAAGCCCGCGAAGACAACATAAAGCCCGAAGTCTCAAAGCTAAGCTTAAGGCGAGACGGTTGCAAGCATGAGCTGATTGTATGCTCGAGCAAGATAAGCTCGAGAAGACAACGCAGAGGCCGAAGTCTCAGAAGCTGAGCTAAGGCGAGAAGTTGCTAAGCGTGAGCCAATTGCGGGCTCGAGCAAGATAACCTCGCAAAGACAACACAAACGCCAAAGCGCCTCAAAGCTTAGCTTAAGGCAAGACGATTGCAAGCGTGAGCCAATTGCGAGGCTTGAGCAAGATAAGCTCACGAAGACAATGCAAAGGGCAAAAGTCTCAAAGCTCGGCTTAAGGCGAGACGGTGCCAAGTGTGAGCTAATTGCAGGCTCGAGCAAGATAAGCCCGCGAAGACAACACAATGGGCAAAAGTCTCAAAGCCTAGCTTAAGGCAAGACGGTGCCAAGCATGAGCCAATTGTATACTCGAGCAATATAAGCTCGAGAAGACAACGCAAAGGCCAGAAGTCTCAATGCCTAGCTTAAGGCGAGACGGTGCCAATCGTGAGCCAATTGCAGGCTTGAGCAAGATAAGCTCGTAAAGACAATGCAAAGGCCGAAGTCTCAAAGCCTAGCTTAAAGCGAGGCGGTTATGCAGCGTGAGCCAATTGCGGAGCTTGAGCAAGATAAGCTCACGAAGACAATGCAAAGGCCAGAAGTCTCAAAGCCTTGCTTAAGGCAAGACGGTGCCAAGTATGAGCCAATTATAGGCTCGAGCAAGATAAGCTCGCGAAGACAACGCAAAGGCCAGAACTTTCAAAGCCTGAGCAAAGGTGAGGAGGCCGATGCAGCGTGAGCCAATTGCTGAGGTTGGAGCGGAACAAGCTCGCGAAGATAACACATAGGGCAAAAGTCTCAAAGCCTAGCTTAAGGCGAGACGGTGCCATGCATGAGCCAATTGTAGGCTCGAGCAAGATAAGCTAGTGAAGAAAACGCAAAGGCCAGAAGTCTCAAAGCCTAGCTTAAGGCAAGTCAGTGCCAAGCGTGAGCCAATTGCAGACTCGAGCAAGTTAAGCCCGCGAAGACAACATAAAGGCCAGAAGTCTCAAAGCTTAGCTTAAGGCAAGACGGTGCCAAGCGTGAGCCAATTGCAGGCTTGAGCAAGATAAGCTCACGAAGACAATGCAAAGGCCAGAAGTCTCAAAGCCTTGCTTAAGGCAAGACGGTGCCAAGTATGAGCCAATTGTATGCTCGAGCAAGATAAGCTCGCAAAGACAACGCAAAGGCCAGTACTTTCAAAGCCTAGCTTAAGGCGAGACGGTGCCAAGCGTGAGCCAGTTGCAGGCTGGAGCAGAACAAGCTCGCGAAGACAACACATAGGGCAAAAGTCTCAAAGCCTAGCTTAAGGCGAGACGGTGCCATGCATGAGCCAATTGTAGGCTCGAGCAAGATAAGCTAGTGAAGAAAACGCAAAGGCCAGAAGTCTCAAAGCCTAGCTTAAGGCAAGTCGATTATAGCGTGAGCCAATTGCAGGACTCGAGCAAGTTAAGCCCGCGAAGACAACATAAAGGCCGAAGTCTCAAAGCTTAGGTTAAGGCGAGACGGTTGCCAAGCATGAGCCAGTTGTGTGCTCGAGCAAGATAAGCTCGAGAAGACAACATGAGGCCGGAAGTCTCAAAGCCTGAGCTAAGGCGAGGTTGCAAGCATGAGCTGATTGCGGAGCTCGAAGCAAGATAAGCTCGCGAAGACAATGCAAAGGTCGGAGTCTCAAAGCCTACAAGCAAGGCGAGGACGGTTGCTAGGCGTGAGCCAATTGCAGGCTTGAGCAAGATAAGCTCACGAGACAATGCAAAGGCCGGAGTCTCAAAGCCTGAGCTAAGGCGAGGACGGTTGCCAAGCATGAGCCGATTGTATGCTCGAGCAATATAAGCTCGAGAAGACAACGCAAGGCCGGAAGTCTTAATGCCTAGCTTAAGGCAAGACGGTGCCAAGCGTGAGCCAATTCCAGTCTAGAGCAAGATAACCTCGCAAAGATAACACAAAGGCCAAATGTCTCAAAGCCTATCTTAAGGCAAGACGGTGCCAAGCGTGTTCCAATTGCAGGCTTGAGCAAGATAAGCTCACGAAGACAATGCAAAGGGCAAGAGTCTCAAAGCTCGGCTTAAGGCGAGCCGGTTGCCAAGCATGAACGATTGTATGCTCGAGCAATATAAGCTCGAGAAGACAAAGCAAAGGCCGGAAGTCTCAAAGCCTGAGCTTTAGGCAAGTCGATGCTAGGCGTGAGCCAATTGCGGACTTGAGCAAGATAAGCCCGCGAAGACAACATAAAGGCCGGAAGTCTCAGAAGCTTAGCAAGGCGAGGCCAGTTGCCAAGCATGGAGCCATTGTATGCTCGAGCAATAAAGCTCGAGAGAGACAACGCAACGTGACCGAAGTCTCGATGCCTGAGCAAGGCAATACGGTTATAGGCGTGAGCCAATTGCAGGTCTCGAGCAAGATAACCTCGCAAGAGACAACACAAAGGCCAAATGTCTCAAAGCTTAGCTTAAGGCAAGACGGATGCTAAGCGTGAGCCAATTGCGGGATTGAGCAAGATAAGCTCACGAAGACAATGCTAAGGGAAAGAGTCTCAAAGCTCGGCTTAAGGCGAGACTGCAGTTATGAGCATGAGCAATCGTGTGCTCGAGCAATATAAGCTCGAGTGGACAACGCAAAGGCCGAAGTCTCAAAGCCTAGCTTTAGGCAAGTCGGTTATGCCAGTGAGCCAATTGCGGACTCGAGCAAGATAAGCCCGTGAAGACAACATAAAGGCCGGAAGTCTCAAAGCTAGCTAAGGCAAGACGGTTGCCAGGCATGAGCCAATTGCGGGGCTCGAGCAAGATAACCTCGCAAAGACAACACAAGCGCTAAGCGTCTCAGAAGCTTAGCTTAAGGCGAGATGGTCATAGCGTGAGCCAATTGCGGAGCTTGAGCAAGATAAGCTCACGAAGACAATGCAAAGGCCGGAGTCTCAAAGCCTGAGCTAAGGCGAGACGAGTTGCAAGCATGAACGATTGTATGCTCGAGCAAGATAAGCTCGAGAAGACAACGCAAAGGCCGGAAGTCTCAAAGCCAGCTTAAGGCGAGGTTGCTAGGCGTGAGCCGATTGCAGTGCTCGAGCAAGATAACCTCGCAAGAGACAACACAAGCGCTAAGCGTCTCAGAAGCTAGCAAGGCAAGACGGTTGCCAGCGTGAGCCAATTGCGAGGCTAGAGCAAGATAAGCTCACGAAGACAATGCAAAGGCCGAAGTCTCAAAGCCTAGCTAAGGCGAGGCGGTTGTCAGCGTAAGCCAGTGCAGGCTCGAGCAAGATAAGCTCACGAAGACAAAGTAAAGGCCGAAGTCTCAAAGCCTAGCTTAGAGGCGAGAGCAGTCTGAGGAGTGAGCTGATTGCGGGCTCGAGCAAGATAAGCTCGAGAAGACAACGGAAGGCCGGAAGTCTCAAAGCCTAGCTTAAGGTGAGAGAGTGCCAAGCATGAGCCAATTGTAGGCATAAACAAGATAAGCTCGCAAAGACAACACTAAGGTTGGAAGTCTCAAAGCCTAGCTTAAGGCGAGACAGGTCTGAGGAGTGAGCCAATTGCGGTCTCGACCAAGATAAGCTCGAGAAGGCAAGCATAAGGCCGGAAGTCTCAAAGCCTAGCTTAAGGCGAGGACGGTGCCAAGCTCGAGTCAATTGCGAGGCTCGAGCAAGATAAGCTCGTGAAAGACAATGCAAAGGCGGAAGTCTCAAAGCCTAGCTTAAGGCGAGGCAGTTGCCAGCGTGAGCCAGTTGCGGGGCTAGAGCAAGATAAGCTCACGAAGACAATGCAAGGCCGGAAGTCTCAAAGCACGGCTTAAGGCGAGACGGTGCCAAGCATGAGCCAATTGTATGCTCGAGCAATATAAGCTCGAGAAGACAACTATGAGGCCGGAAGTCTCAATGCCTAAGCAAGGCAAGGCAGTTATAGCGTGAGCCAATTGCGAGTCTCGAGCAAGATAACCTCGCAAAGACAACACTAAAGGCCAAATGTCTCAAAGCCTAGCTTAAGGCAAGACAGTTGCCAAGCTCGAGCCGATTGCGGTTGGAGCGAGACAGAGCTCATGAGACAACACATAGGGCAAAAGTCTCAAAGCCTGAGCTAAGGCGAGACGGTGCCAAGCATGGAGCAAATTGTAGGCTCGAGGCAAGATAAGCTAGCGAAGAAAGCGCAAAGGCCGGAGTCTCAGAGCCTGAGCTTAAGGCGAGGCATGATTATGGCGTGAGCCAATTGCGAGGTTGGAGCGGAACAAGCTCATGAAGATAACACATAGGGCAAAAGTCTCAAAGCTTAAGCAAGGCGAGACGATTGCCAAGCATGAGCCATTTGTATGCTCGAGCAAGATAAGCTCGAGAAGACAACGCATAAGGCCGGATGTCTCAAAGCCTAAGCTTAAGGCAAGTCGATTATAGCGTGAGCCAGTCTGCGGACTCGAGCAAGATAAGCCCGCGAAGACAACATAAAGGCCGAAGTCTCAGAAGCTAAGCTAAGGCGAGACGGTTGCCAAGCATGAGACCATTTGTATGCTCGAGCAAGATAAGCTCGAGAAGACAACGCAGAGGCCGGAAGTCTAAAGCCTAGCAAGGCGAGAAGTTGCTAGGCGTGAGCTGATTGCGGGCTCGAGACAAGATAAGCTCGCGAAGACAACACTGATGGGCAAAAGTCTCAAAGCCTGGCATAAGGCAAGGACGGTTGCCAAGCATGAATGATTGTATGCTCGAGCAATATAAGCTCGAGAAGACAACGCAAAGGCCGAAGTCTCAATGCCTAGCAAGCAAGGCAAGATTGCTAGGCGTGAGCCAATTGCTGGTCTCGAGCAAGATAACCTCGCAAAGACAACACAAAGGCCAAATGTCTCAAAGCTTAGCTTAAGGCAAGAGGCGTTGCCAAGCGTGAGCCAATTGCAGGCTTGAGCAAGATAAGCTCACGAAGACAATGCAAAGGGCAAAAGTCTCAAAGCCTGGCTTAAGGCGAGACGGTGCCAAGCATGAGCCAATAGTATGCTCGAGCAAGATAAGCTCGAGAAGACAACGCAAAGGCCAGAAGTCTCAAAGCCTAGCTTTAGGCAAGTCGATTATGCCAAGTGAGCCAATTGCGGACTCGACCAAGATAAGCCCGCGAAGACAACATAAAGGCCGGAAGTCTCAAAGCTTAGCTTAAGGCGAGACGGTTATGAGCATGAATGATTGTATGCTCGAGCAATATAAGCTCGAGAAGACAACGTCAAGGCCGGAGTCTCAATGCCTGAGCTTAAGGCAAGACGGTTGCTAAGCGTGAGCCAATTGCGGTCTCGAGCAAGATAACCTCGCAAAGACAACACAAAGGCCAAATGTCTCAAAGCTAAGCTAAGGCAAGACGGTTGCCAAGCATGAGCCAATTGCGGGCAGAGCAAGATAAGCTCACGAAGACAATGCAGAGGCCGGAAGTCACAAAGCCTAGCTTAAGGCGAGGACGGTTGCTAAGCGTGAGCCAATTGCGAGCTCGAGCAAGATAACCTCACAAAGACAACACAATGGGCAAAAGTCTCAAAGCCTGAGCTTAAGGCAAGGCAGTTGCCAAGCATGAACTGATTGTATGCTCGAGGCAATATAAGCTCGAGAAGACAACGCAAGGCCGGAAGTCTCAATGCCTAGCTTAAGGCGAGGCAGTTGCCAATCGTGAGCCAATTCTGAGGCTTGAGCAAGATAAGCTCAGTAAAGACAATGCAAAGGCCGGAGTCTCAAAGCCTGAGCTTAAAGCGAGGACGGTTGCCAGCGTGAGCTGATTGCAGGCTTGAGCAAGATAAGCTCACGAAGACAATGCAAAGGCCGAGAGTCTCAAAGCCTTGTTTAAGGCAAGACAGTTGCTAAGTATGAGACTGATTGTAGGCTCGAGCAAGATAAGCTCAGCGAAGACAACGCATAAGGCCGGAACTTTCAAAGCCTAGCTTAAGGCGAGAGCCAGTTAAGCGTGAGCCAATGCATGATCTGGAGCGGAACAAGCTCATGAAGACAACCACATGGGGCAAAGTCTCAAAGCCTGAGCTAAGGCGAGGCAGTTGCCATGCATGAGACCAATTGTGAGCTCGAGCAAGATAAGCTAGTGAAGAAAACGCAAAGGCCGGAGTCTCAAAGCCTGAGCTAAGGCAGAGTCGATTATAGCGTGAGCCAATCTGCGGACTCGAGCAAGTTAAGCCCTGCAAGACAACATAAAGGCCGGAAGTCTCAAAGCATAAGCTAAGGCGAGGCCAGTTGCAAGCATGAAGCCATTGTATGCTCGAGCAAGATAAGCTCGAGAAGACAACGCAAAGGCCGAAGTCTCAGAAGCCTAGCTAAGTAGGCGAAGTTGCCAAGCATGAGCCAATTGCGGGCTCGAGCAAGATAAGCTCGCGAAGACAACACAATGGGCAAAAGTCTCAAAGCCTAGCTTAAGGCGAGGACGGTTGCTAATCGAGAGCCAGTTGCGGGCTCGAGCGGGATAAGCTCGTAAAGACAATGCAAAGGCCGGAGTCTCAAAGCCTAAGCTTAAGGCGAGACGGTTATAGCGTGAGCCAATTGCGGGCTCAGAGCAAGATAAGCTCACGAAGACAATGCAAAGGCCGGAAGTCTCAAAGCCTGAGCTTAAGGCGAGACGGTTGCCAAGCATGAGCTGATTGTATGCTCGAGCAATATAAGCTCGAGAAGACAACATGAAGGCCGGAGTCTCAAAGCCTAGCTTTAGGCAAGTCGATTATAGCGTGAGCCAATTGCGGACTCGAGCAAGATAAGCCCGCGAAGACAACATAAAGGCCGAAGTCTCAGAAGCTAAGCTTAAGGCGAGACGGTTGCCAAGCATGAGCTGATTGTATGCTCGAGCAATAAAAGCTCGAGAAGACAACGTAACGGCCGGAAGTCTCAATGCCTGAGCTTAAGGCAAGACGGTTGCTAAGCGTGAGCCAATTGCAGTCTCGAGCAAGATAACCTCACGAAAGACAACACAAAGGCCAAATGTCTCAAAGCTTAGCTTAAGGCAAGGACGGTTGCAAGCGTGAGCCAATTGCGAGGATTGAGCAAGATAAGCTCACGAAGACAATGCAAAGGGAAAAGTCTCAAAGCTCGGCTTAAGGCGAGGACGGTTACAAGCATGAGCTAATCGTGATACTCGAGCAATATAAGCTCGAGTGGACAACGCAAAGGCCGAAGTCTCAAAGCCTAGCTTTAGGCAAGTCGATTCTAACCAGTGAGCCAATTGCGGACTCGACCAAGATAAGCTCGCGAAGACAACACAATGGGCAAAAGTCTCAAAGCCTAGCTTAAGGCGAGGCAGTTGCTAATCGAGAGCCAATTGCGGGCTCGAGGCGGGATAAGCTCGTAAAGACAATGCAAAGGCTGGAAGTCTCAAAGCCTAGCTTAAGGCGAGGCAGTTGCAAGCGTGAGCCAATTGCGAGGCTAGAGCAAGATAAGCTCACGAAGACAATGCAAAGGCCGGAAGTCTCAAAGCCTAAGCTAAGGCGAGACGGTTGCCAAACATGAGCCATTGTATGCTCGAGCAATATAAGCTCGAGAAGACAAGGTAAAGGCCAGAAGTCTCAATGCCTAGCTTAAGGCAAGACGGTGCCAAGCGTGAGCCAATTGCAGTCTCGAGCAAGATAACCTCGCAAAGATAACACAAAGGCCAAATGTCTCAAAGCCTACCTTAAGGCAAGACGGTGCCAAGCGTGAGCCAATTGCAGGCTTGAGCAAGATAAGCTCACGAAGACAATGCAAAGGGCAAAAGTCTCAAAGCCTGGCTTAAGGCGAGACGGTGCCAAGCATGAGCCAATTGTATGCTCGAGCAATATAAGCTCGAGAAGACAACGCAAGGCCGAAGTCTCAAAGCCTAGCTTTAGGCAAGTCGATTATGGCGTGAGCCAATTGCGGACTCGAGCAAGATAAGCCCGCGAAGACAACATAAAGGCCGAAGTCTCAAATCTTGAGCTTAAGGCGAGACGGTTGCCAAGCATGAGCTGATTGTATGCTCGAGCAATAAAAGCTCGAGAAGACAACGCAACGACCGAAGTCTCAATGCCTAGCTTAAGGCAAGACGGTTGCTAAGCGTGAGCCAATTGCGGTCTCGAGCAAGATAACCTCGCAAGAGACAACACTGAGGCCAAATGTCTCAAAGCTAAGCTTAAGGCAAGGACGGTTATGAGCGTGAGCCAATTGCGGGATTGAGCAAGATAAGCTCACGAAGACAATGCAAAGGGAAAAAGTCTCAAAGCTCGGCTTAAGGCGAGACGGTTACTAAGCATGAGCCAATCGTATACTCGAGGCAATATAAGCTCGAGTGGACAACGCAAAGGCCGAAGTCTCAAAGCCTAGCTTTAGGCAAGTCGGTTCAACCGTGAGCCAATCTGCGGACTCGAGCAAGATAAGCTCGCTGAAGACAACACTGATGGGCAAAAGTCTCAAAGCCTAGGCTTAAGGCGAGGCAGTTGCCAATCGAGAGCCAATTGCGGGCTCGAGCGGGATAAGCTCGTAAAGACAATGCAAAGGCGGAAGTCTCAAAGCCTGAGCTTAAGGCGAGGCGGTTGCTAAGCGTGAGCCAATTGCGAGGCTAGAGCAAGATAAGCTCACGAAGACAATGCAAAGCCGGAGTCTCAAAGCCTGAGCTTAAGGCGAGACGGTTGCCAAGCATGAGCTGATTGTATGCTCGAGCAATATAAGCTCGAGAAGACAAGGCAAAGGCCAGAGTCTCAATGCCTAGCTAAGGCAAGAGCCGGTTGCTAGCGTGAGCCAATTGCAGGTCTCGAGCAAGATAACCTCGCAAAGATAACACAAAGGCCAAATGTCTCAAAGCCTAGCTTAAGGCAAGACGGTGCCAAGCGTGAGCCAATTGCAGGCTTGAGCAAGATAAGCTCACGAAGACAATGCAAAGGGCAAAAGTCTCAAAGCCTGGCTTAAGGCGAGACGGTGCCAAGCATGAGCCAATTGTATGCTCGAGCAATATAAGCTCGAGAAGACAACGCAAAGGCCAGAAGTCTAAAAGCCTAGCTTTAGGCAAGTCGATTATAGCGTGAGCCAATTGCGGACTCGAGCAAGATAAGCCCGTGAAGACAACATAAAGGCCAGAAGTCTCAAAGCTTAGCTTAAGGCGAGACGGTGCCAAGCATGAGCCAATTGTATGCTCGAGCAATAAAAGCTCGAGAAGACAACGCAACGGCCAGAAGTCTCAATGCCTAGCTTAAGGCAAGACGGTACCAAGCGTGAGCCAATTGCAGTCTCGAGCAAGATAACCTCGCAAAGACAACACAAAGGCCAAATGTCTCAGAAGCTTAGCTTAAGGCAGAGACGGTTCATAGCGTGAGCCAATTGCGAGGATTGAGCAAGATAAGCTCACGAAGACAATGCAAGGGAAAAGTCTCAAAGCTCGGCTTAAGGCGAGACGATTGCCAAGCATGAGCTAATCGTATACTCGAGCAATATAAGCTCGAGTGGACAACATGAAGGCCGAAGTCTCAAAGCCTAGCTTTAGGCAAGTCGATCTAACCGTGAGCCAATTGCGGACTCGAAGCAAGATAAGTCCGCGAAGACAACATAAAGGCCGAAGTCTCAGAAGCTAAGCTAAGGCAAGAGCGAGTTATAGCGTGAGCCAATTGCGGAGCTAGAGCAATATAAGCTCGAGAAGACAACGCAAGGCCGGAAGTCTCAGAAGCCTAGCAGAGCAAGGCAGGCAGTGCTAAGCGTGAGCCAATTGCAGGCTTGAGCAAGATAAGCTGAGGAAGACAATGCAAAGGCCAGAAGTCTCAAAGCCTAGCTTAAGGCGAGCGAGTTGCATGGCGTGAGCCAATTGCGAGGCTCGAGCAAGATAAGCTCACGAAGACAAAGTAAAGGCCGAAGTCTCAAAGCCTAGCTTAGGGGCGAGGCAGGTCTCGAGAGTGAGCTAGTGCAGGGCTCGAGCAAGATAAGCTCGAGAAGACAACGGAAAGGCCAGAAGTCTCAAAGCCTAGCTTAAGGTGAGAGAGTGCCAAGCATGAGCCAATTGTAGGCATAAACAAGATAAGCTCGCGAAGACAACACTAAGGCTGGAAGTCTCAAAGCCTAGCTTAGGGCGAGACAGTGCCGAGAGTGAGCCAATTGCAGTCTCGACCAAGATAAGCTCGAGAAGGCAACGCAAAGGCCAGAAGTCTCAAAGCCTAGTTTAAGGTGAGACGTTGCCAAGCGTGAGCCAATTGCAGGCTCGAGCAAGATAAGCTCGCGAAGACAACACAAAGGGTAAAAGTATCAAAGCCTAGCTTAAGAGCGAGGCGGTGCCAAGCTCGAGGTCAATTGCGGAGCTCGAGCAAGATAAGCTCGTAAAGACAATGCAAAGGCCGGAAGTCTCAAAGCCTGAGCAAGGCGAGAGCAGTTATAGCGTGAGCCAATTGCGAGGCTCGAGCAAGATAAGATCACGAAGACAATGCAAAGGCGGAAGTCTCAGAGCTCGGCTAAGGCGAGACGAGTTGCCAAGCATGAGCCAATTGTATGATCGAGCAATATAAGCTCGAGAGACAACGCAAGGCGAGGAAGTCTCAATGCCTAGCAAGCAAGGCAAGGCGATTGTAGCGTGAGCCAATTGCGAGTCTCGAGCAAGATAACCTCGCAAAGACAACACAAAGGCCAAATGTCTCAGAAGCTTAGCTTAAGGCAAGAGCAGTTGCCAGCGTGAGCCAATCGCGGGATTGAGCAAGATAAGCTCACGAAGACAATGCAAAGGGAAAAGTCTCAAAGCTCGGCTAAGGCGAGACGGTTGTCAAGCATGAGCCAATCGTATACTCGAGCAATATAAGCTCGAGTAGACAACGCAAAGGCCAGAAGTCTCAAAGCCTAGCTTTAGGCAAGTCAGTTCCAACCGTGAGCCAATTGCAGACTCGAGCAAGATAAGCTCGCGAAGACAACACAATGGGCAAAAGTCTCAAAGCCTAGCTTACAGGCGAGGCGGTTGCCAATCGAGAGCCAGTGCGGGCTCGAGCGGGATAAGCTCGTGAAAGACAATGCAAAGGCCGGAGTATCAAAGCCTAGCTTAAGGCGAGGACGGTTGCAAGCGTGAGCCAATTGCAGAGCAGAGCAAGATAAGCTCACGAAGACAATGCAAAGCCGAGTCTCAAAGCCTGAGCTTAAGGCGAGGCAGTTGCCAAGCATGAGCCAATTGTATGCTCGAGCAATATAAGCTCGAGAAGACAAGGCAAAGGCCAGAAGTCTCAATGCCTAGCTTAAGGCAAGACGGTTGCTAGCGTGAGCCAATTGCGGTCTCGAGCAAGATAACCTCGCAAAGATAACACAAAGGCCAAATGTCTCAAAGCCTAGCTTAAGGCAAGGCAGTTGCCAAGCGTGAGCCAATTGCGGGCTTGAGCAAGATAAGCTCACGAAGACAATGCAAGGGCAAAAGTCTCAAAGCTGCAGCAAGGCGAGGCGGTTGCCAAGCATGAGCCAATTGTATGCTCGAGCAATATAAGCTCGAGAAGACAACGCAAAGGCCAGAAGTCTAAAAGCCTAGCTTTAGGCAAGTCAGTGCCAAGCGTGAGCCAATTGCAGACTCGAGCAAGATAAGCCCGCGAAGACAACATAAAGGCCAGAAGTCTCAAAGCTTAGCTTAAGGCGAGACGGTGCCAAGCATGAGCCAATTGTATGCTCGAGCAATAAAAGCTCGAGAAGACAAGCGAACGACCGGAATTCTCAATGCCTAGCTTAAGGCAAGAGCAGTTGCTAAGCGTGAGCCAATTGCAGTCTCGAGCAAGATAACCTCGCAAAGACAACTACAAAGGCCAAATGTCTCAGAAGCTAAGCTTAAGGCAAGACGCAGTTGCTAGCGTGAGCCAATTGCGGGATTGAGCAAGATAAGCTCACGAGAGACAATGCGAAGGGAAAAGTCTCAAAGCTCGGCTAAGGCGAGACGGTTGCCAAGCATGAGCCAATCGTGATACTCGAGCAATATAAGCTCGAGTGGACAACGCAAAGGCCGGAAGTCTCAAAGCCTAGCTTTAGGCAAGTCGATTACAACCAGTGAGCCAATTGCGGACTCGAGCAAGATAAGTCCGCGAAGACAACATAAAGGCCGGAGTCTCAAAGCTTAGCTTAAGGCAAGAGCAGTTGCCAAGCGTGAGTGATTGCGGGCTCGAGCAATATAAGCTCGAGAAGACAACGCAGAGGCCGGAGTCTCAAAGCCTAGCTTAAGGCAAGACGAGTTATGCGCGTGAGCCAATTGCAGGGCTTGAGCAAGATAAGCTCACAAAGACAATGCAAAGGCCGGAAGTCTCAAAGCCTAGCTTAAGGCGAGAGCGGTTATGGCGCGTGAGCCAATTGCGGGGCTCGAGCAAGATAAGCTCACGAAGACAAAGTAAAGGCCGAAGTCTCAAAGCCTAGCTTAGGAGGCGAGGCGGTCTGAGAGTGAGCTAATTGCAGGGCTCGAGCAAGATAAGCTCGAGAAGACAACGGAAAGGCCAGAAGTCTCAAAGCCTAGCTTAAGGTGAGAGAGTGCCAAGCATGAGCCAATTGTAGGCATAAACAAGATAAGCTCGCGAAGACAACACTAAGGTTGGAAGTCTCAAAGCCTAGCTTAGGGGCGAGAGCAGGTCTGAGAGTGAGCCAATTGCGGTCTCGACCAAGATAAGCTCGAGAAGGCAACGCAAGGCCAGAGTCTCAAAGCCTAGTTTAAGGTGAGGCGTTGCCAAGCGTGAGCCAATTGCGAGCTCGAGCAAGATAAGCTCAGCGAAGACAACACTAAAGGGTAAAAGTATCAAAGCCTAGCTAAGGCGAGGCGAGTTGCCAAGCTCGAGGTCAATTGCGGTGCTCGAGCAAGATAAGCTCGTAGAAGACAATGCAAAGGCCGGAAGTCTCAAAGCCTGAGCTTAAGGCGAGGAGCGGTGCATAGCGTGAGCCAGTGCGAGGCTAGAGCAAGATAAGCTCACGAAGACAATGCAAAGGCCGGAGTCTCAGAAGCTCGGCTAAGGCGAGACGGTTGCCAAGCATGAGCCAATTGTATGATCGAGCAATATAAGCTCGAGAAGACAACGCAAAGGCCGAAGTCTCAATGCTGAGCTAAGGCAAGGCCAGTTGCCAAGCGTGAGCCAATTGCGGTCTCGAGCAAGATAACCTCACAAAGACAACACAAGGGCCAAATGTCTCAAAGCCTAGCTTAAGGCAAGGCCAGTGCCAAGCGTGAGCCAATTGCGGGCTTGAGCAAGATAAGCTCACGAAGACAATGCAAAGGGCAAAAGTCTCAAAGCTCGGCCTAAGGCGAGGCAGATTGCCAAGCATGAGCTGATTGTATGCTCGAGCAATATAAGCTCGAGAAGACAACGCAAAGGCCAGAGTCTCAATGCCAAGCTTAAGGGAAGGCGGTTACTGAGCGTGAGCCAATTGCAGTCTCGAGCAAGATAACCTCGCAAAGACAACACAAAGGCCAAATGTCTCAAAGCCTAGCTTAAGGCAAGACGATGCTAAGCGTGAGCCAATTGCAGGGCTTGAGCAAGATAAGCTCACGAAGACAATGCAGAGGGCAAAAGTCTCAAAGCTCGGCCAAGGCGAGACGATTGCCAAGCATGAATGATTGTATACTCGAGCAATATAAGCTCGAGAAGACAACGCAAAGGCCGGAAGTCTCAATGCCTAGCTTAAGGCAAGACGGTTGCCAGCGTGAGCCAATTGCGGTCTCGAGCAAGATAACCTCATGAAAGACAACACAGAGGCCAAATGTCTCAAAGCCTGAGCTTAAGGCAAGACGAGTGCCAAGCGTGAGCTAATTGCGAGGCTGAGGCAAGATAAGCTCACGAAGACAATGCAAGGGCAAAGGGTCTCAAAGCCCGGCTAAGGCGAGACGGTTGCCAAGCATGAGCCAATGGTATGCTCGAGCAATATAAGCTCGAGAAGACAACATGAAGGCCGAAGTCTCAAAGCCTGAGCTTTAGGCAAGTCGATTATAGCGTGAGCCAATTGCAGTCTCGAGCAAGATAACCTCGCAAAGACAACACAAAGGCCAAATGTCTCAAAGCCTAGCTTAAGGCAAGACGATGCCAAGCGTGAGCCAATTGCAGGCTTGAGCAAGATAAGCTCACGAAGACAATGCAAAGGGCAAAAGTCTCAAAGCTGACAAGGCATGAGGCGCGGTGCTAAGCATGAACTGATTGTATACTCGAGCAATATAAGCTCGAGAAGACAACGCATAAGGCCGAAGTCTCAATGCCTAGCTTAAGGCAAGGCGGTTGCTAGGCGTGAGCCAATTGCAGGTCTCGAGCAAGATAACCTCGCAAAGACAACACAGAGGCCAAATGTCTCAAAGCCTGAGCTTAAGGCAAGGCGATGCTAGGCGTGAGCCAATTGCGAGGCTTGAGCAAGATAAGCTCACGAAGACAATGCAAAGGGCAAAAGTCTCAAGCAGCCCGGCGTAGGCGAGACGGTTGCCAAGCATGAGCCAATAGTATGCTCGAGCAATATAAGCTCGAGAGAGACAACGCAAGGCCGAAGTCTCAAAGCCTAGCTTTAGGCAAGTCGATTATAGCGTGAGCCAATTCTGAGGCTTGAGCAAGATAAGCAGGAAGACAATGCAAAGGCCGAAGTCTCAAAGCCTAAGCTAAGGCGAGAGCGGTTCCAAGCGTGACCTAATTACGAGGCTTGAGCAATATAAGCTCGAGAAGACAACGCATGAGGCCGGAAGTCTCAAAGCCTAGCTTTAGGCAAGTCGATTATAGCGTGAGCCAATTGCGGACTCGAGCAAGATAAGCCCGCGAAGACAACATAAAGGCCGGAAGTCTCAAAGCTTAGCTTAAGGCGAGACGGTCGCGAAACATGATCCATTGTATGCTCGAGCAATAAAAGCTCGATAAGACAACGTGACGGCCGAAGTCTCGATGCCTAGCTTAAGGCAAGGCAGTTGCTAGCGTGAGCCAATTGCGGTCTCGAGCAAGATAACCTCATGAAGACAACACAAAGGCCAAATGTCTCAGAAGCTAAGCTTAAGGCAAGGCAGTTGCCAAGCGTGAGCCAATTGCGGGATTGAGCAAGATAAGCTCACGAAGACAATGCAAAGGGAAAAGTCTCAAAGCTCGGCTTAAGGCGAGACGGTTGCCAAGCATGAGCCAATCGTATGCTCGAGCAATATAAGCTCGAGTGGACAACGTAAAGGCCGGAAGTCTCAAAGCCTAGCTTTAGGCAAGTCGATTATAGCGTGAGCCAATTGCGGACTCGAGCAAGATAAGCCCGCGAAGACAACATAAAGGCCGAAGTCTCAAAGCATTTGGAAGGCGAGACAGTTGCCAAGCATGAGCTGATTGTATGCTCGAGCAATAAAGCTCGAGAAGACAACGCATGACGGCAGAGTCTCAATGCCTAGCTTAAGGCAAGACGGTTGCTAGGCGTGAGCCAATTGCGGTCTCGAGCAAGATAACCTCGCAAAGACAACCAAAGGCCAAATGTCTCAAAGCTAAGCTAAGGCAAGAGCGGTGCTAGGCGTGAGCCAATTGCGAGGATTGAGCAAGATAAGCTCACGAAGACAATGCAAAGGGAAAAAGTCTCAAAGCCTGGCTTAAGGCGAGACGGTGCCAAGCATGAGCCAATCGTATACTCGAGCAATATAAGCTCGAGTAGACAATACGAGGCCGAAGTCTCAAAGCCTAGCTTTAGGCAAGTCGATTATGCAACGTGAGCCAATTGCGGACTCGAGCAAGATAAGTCCGCTGAAGACAACATAAAGGCCGGAAGTCTCAAAGCTAAGCTTAAGGCAAGAGCGGTTGCTAGCGTGAGCCAATTGCGAGGCTTGAGCAATATAAGCTCGAGAAGACAACGCAAGGCCGGAGTCTCAAAGCCTAGCTTAAGGCAAGACAGTTGCCAAGCGTGAGCCAATTGCGGGCTTGAGCAAGATAAGCTCACAAAGACAATGCAAAGGCCGAAGTCTCAAAGCCTAGCTTAAGGCGAGGCAGTTGCAGCGTGAGCCAATTGCAGAGCTCGAGCAAGATAAGCTCACGAAGACAAAGTAAAGGCCGAAGTCTCAAAGCCTGAGCTTAGGGCGAGGCAGGTCTTGGGAGTGAGCTGATTGCGGGCTCGAGCAAGATAAGCTCGAGAAGACAACGGAAGGCCGGAGTCTCAAAGCCTAGCTTAAGGTGAGAGGTGCCAAGCATGAGCCAATTGTAGGCATAAACAAGATAAGCTCATGAAGACAACACTAAGGTTGGAGTCTCAGAGCCTAGCTTAGAGGCGAGAGCAGGTCTGAGAGTGAGCCAATTGCGGTCTCGACCAAGATAAGCTCGAGAAGGCAGCATAGAGGCCGGAAGTCTCAAAGCCTAGTTTAAGGTGAGGCGTTGCCAGGCGTGAGCCAATTGCAGAGCTCGAGCAAGATAAGCTCACGAAGACAACACTAAGGGTAAAAGTATCAAAGCCTGAGCTTAAGGCGAGGCGGTGCCAAGCTCGAGTCAATTGCGAGGCTCGAGCAAGATAAGCTCGTAAAGACAATGCAAAGGCCGGAAGTCTCAAAGCCTAGCTTAAGGCGAGGGCAGTTGCTAGCGTGAGCCAATTGCGGAGCTAGAGCAAGATAAGCTCACGAAGACAATGCAAGGCCGAAGTCTCAAAGCACGGCTAAGGCGAGACGGTGCCAAGCATGAGCCAATTGTATGATCGAGGCAATATAAGCTCGAGAAGACAACGCATAAGGCCGGAAGTCTCAATGCCTAGCTTAAGGCAAGGACGGTTGCTAAGCGTGAGCCAATTGCGGTCTCGAGCAAGATAACCTCACAAAGACAACACAAGGGCCAAATGTCTCAAAGCCTAGCTTAAGGCAAGAGCAGTTGCCAAGCGTGAGCCAATTGCAGGCTTGAGCAAGATAAGCTCACGAAGACAATGCAAAGGGCAAAAGTCTCAAAGCCTGGCCTAAGGCGAGACGGTGCCAAGCATGAGCCAATTGTATGCTCGAGCAATATAAGCTCGAGAAGACAACGCAAAGGCCGGAAGTCTCAATGCCTAGCTTAAGGGAAGACGGTTGCTAAGCGTGAGCCAATTGCAGGTCTCGAGCAAGATAACCTCACAAAGACAACACAGAGGCCAAATGTCTCAAAGCCTGAGCTAAGGCAAGGCGAGTGCCAAGCGTGAGCCAATTGCAGGCTTGAGCAAGATAAGCTCACGAAGACAATGCAAAGGGCAAAAGTCTCAAAGCTCGGCTTAAGGCGAGACGGTTGCCAAGCATGAGCTAATTGTATACTCGAGCAATATAAGCTCGAGAAGACAACATGAGGCCGAAGTCTCAATGCCTAGCTTAAGGCAAGACGGTTGCTAGCGTGAGCCAATTGCGGTCTCGAGGAAGATAACCTCGCAAAGACAACACAAAGGCCAAATGTCTCAAAGCCTAGCTTAAGGCAAGACGATGCGTGAGCCAGTGCGGAGGCTTGAGGCAAGATAAGCTCACGAAGACAATGCAAAGGGCAAAAGTCTCAAAGCCCGGCTAAGGCGAGACGGTTGCTAAGCATGAATGATTGTATGCTCGAGGCAATATAAGCTCGGGAAGACAACATGCAGGCCGGAGTCTCAATGCCTAGCTAAGGCAAGACGGCTGCTATAGCGTGAGCCAATTGCAGTCTCGAGCAAGATAACCTCGCAAAGACAACACTAAGGCCAAATGTCTCAAAGCCTGAGCTTAAGGCAAGAGCGATGCTGAGCGTGAGCTGATTGCGAGCTCGAGCAAGATAAGCTCACGAAGACAATGCAAAGGGCAAAAGTCTCAAAGCCCGAGCAAGGCGAGACGGTTATGCAAGCATGAGCCAATAGTGTGCTCGAGCAATATAAGCTCGAGAGAGACAACGCATGAGGCCGAAGTCTCAAAGCCTAGCTTTAGGCAAGTCGATTATAGCGTGAGCCAATGCGAGGCTTGAGCAAGATAAGCTAGGAAGACAATGCAAAGGCCGAAGTCTCAAAGCCTAGCTTAAGGCGAGACGGTTCCAAGCGTGACCTAATTACAGGCTTGAGCAATATAAGCTCGAGAAGACAACGCAAAGGCCAGAAGTCTCAAAGCCTAGCTTTAGGCAAGTCAGTGCCAAGCGTGAGCCAATTGCAGACTCGAGCAAGATAAGCCCGCGAAGACAACATAAAGGCCAGAAGTCTCAAAGCTTAGCTTAAGGCGAGACGGTGCGAAGCGTGAGCCAATTGTATGCTCGAGCAATAAAAGCTCGAGAAGACAACGCAACGGCCAGAAGTCTCAATGCCTAGCTTAAGGCAAGACGGTGCCAAGCGTGAGCCAATTGCAGTCTCGAGCAAGATAACCTCGCAAAGACAACACAAAGGCCAAATGTCTCAAAGCTTAGCTTAAGGCAAGACGGTGCCAAGCGTGAGCCAATTGCAGTCTCGAGCAAGATAACCTCACAAAGACAACACAAGGGCCAAATGTCTCAAAGCCTAGCTTAAGGCAAGACGGTGCCAAGCGTGAGCCAATTGCAGGCTTGAGCAAGATAAGCTCGAGAAGACAACGGAAAGGCCAGAAGTCTCAAAGCCTAGCTTAAGGTGAGAGAGTGCCAAGCATGAGCCAATTGTAGGCATAAACAAGATAAGCTCGCGAAGACAACACTAAGGCTAGAAGTCTCAAAGCCTAGCTTAGGGCGAGACAGTGCCGAGAGTGAGCCAATATCAGTCTCGACCAAGATAAGCTCGAGAAGGCAACGCAAAGGCCAGAAGTCTCAAAGCTTAGCTTAAGGCGAGACGGTGCCAAGCGTGAGCCAATTGCAGGCTTGAGCAATATAAGCTCGAGAAGACAACGCAAAGGCCAGAAGTCTCAAAGCCTAGCTTAAGGCAAGACGGTGCCAAGCGTGAGCCAATTGCAGGCTTGAGCAAGATAAGCTCACAAAGACAATGCAAAGGCCAGAAGTCTCAAAGCCTATCTTAAGGCGAGACGGTGCCAAGCGTGAGCCAATTGCAGGCTCGAGCAAGATAAGCTCACGAAGACAAAGTAAAGGCCAGAAGTCTCAAAGCCTAGCTTAAGGCGAGACAGTGCCGAGAGTGAGCTAATTGCAGGCTCGAGCAAGATAAGCTCGAGAAGACAACGGAAAGGCCAGAAGTCTCAAAGCCTAGCTTAAGGTGAGAGAGTGCCAAGCATGAGCCAATTGTAGGCATAAACAAGATAAGCTCGCGAAGACAACACTAAGGCTAGAAGTCTCAAAGCCTAGCTTAGGGCGAGACAGTGCCGAGAGTGAGCCAATTGCAGTCTCGACCAAGATAAGCTCGAGAAGGCAACGCAAAGGCCAGAAGTCTCAAAGCCTAGTTTAAGGTGAGACGTTGCCAAGCGTGAGCCAATTGCAGGCTCGAGCAAGATAAGCTCGCGAAGACAACACAAAGGGTAAAAGTATCAAAGCCTAGCTTAAGGCGAGACGGTGCCAAGCCTGAGTCAATTGCAGGCTCGAGCAAGATAAGCTCGTAAAGACAATGCAAAGGCCAGAAGTCTCAAAGCCTAGCTTAAGGCGAGACGGTGCCAAGCGTGAGCCAATTGCAGGCTTGAGCAAGATAAGCTCACGAAGACAATGCAAAGGCCAGAAGTCTCAAAGCCTGGCTTAAGGCGAGACGGTGCCAAGCATGAGCCAATTGTATGCTCGAGCAATATAAGCTCGAGAAGACAACGCAAAGGCCAGAAGTCTCAATGCCTAGCTTAAGGCAAGACGGTGCCAAGCGTGAGCCAATTGCAGTCTCGAGCAAGATAACCTCGCAAAGACAACACAAAGGCCAAATGTCTCAAAGCCTAGCTTAAGGCAAGACGGTGCCAAGCGTGAGCCAATTGCAGGCTTGAGCAAGATAAGCTCACGAAGACAATGCAAAGGGCAAAAGTCTCAAAGCCTGGCTTAAGGCGAGACGGTGCCAAGCATGAGCCAATTGTATGCTCGAGCAATATAAGCACGAGAAGACAACGCAAAGGCCAGAAGTCTCAATGCCTAGCTTAAGGCAAGACGGTGCCAAGCGTGAGCCAATTGCAGTTTCGAGGAAGATAACCTCGCAAAGACAACACAAAGGCCAAATGTCTCAAAGCCTAGCTTAAGGCAAGAGCAGTTGCTAGCGTGGAGCCAATTGCGAGGCTTGAGCAAGATAAGCTCACGAAGACAATGCAAAGGGCAAAAGTCTCAAAGCTCGGCTTAAGGCGAGGGCAGTTGCCATGCATGAGCCAATCGTATGCTCGAGCAATATAAGCTCGAGTAGACAACGCAAAGGCCAGAAGTCTCAAAGCCTAGCTTTAGGCAAGTCAGTGCCAACCGTGAGCCAATTGCAGACTCGAGCAAGATAAGCCCGCGAAGACAACATAAAGGCCAGAAGACTCAAAGCTTAGCTTAAGGCAAGACGGTGCCAAGCGTGAGCCAATTGCAGGCTTGAGCAATATAAGCTCGAGAAGACAACGTAAAGGCCAGAAGTCTCAAAGCATAGCTTAAGGCAAGACGGTGCCAAGCGTGAGCCAATTGCAGGCTTGAGCAAGATAAGCTCACGAAGACAATGCAAAGGCCAGAAGTCTCAAAGCCTGGCTTAAGGCGAGACAGTGCCAAGCATGAGCCAATTGTATGCTCGAGCAATATAAGCTCGAAAAGACAACGCAAAGGCCAGAAGTCTCAATGCCTAGCTTAAGGCAAGACGGTGCCAAGCGTGAGCCAATTGCAATCTCGAGCAAGATAACCTCACAAAGACAACACAAGGGCCAAATGTCTCAAAGCCTATCTTAAGGCAAGACGGTTGCTAGCGTGAGCCAATTGCGGAGCTTGAGCAAGATAAGCTCACGAAGACAATGCAAAGGGCAAAAGTCTCAAAGCTCGGCTTAAGGCGAGACTGTGCCAAGCATGAGCTGATTGTATGCTCGAGCAATATAAGCTCGAGAAGACAACGCAAAGGCCAGAAGTCTCAATGCCTAGCTTAAGGCAAGACGGTGCCAAGCGTGAGCCAATTGCAGTCTCGAGCAAGATAACCTCGCAAAGACAACACAAAGGCCAAATGTCTCAAAGCCTAGCTTAAGGCAAGAGCAGTGCTAGGCGTGAGCCAATTGCGGAGCTTGAGCAAGATAAGCTCACGAAGACAATGCAAAGGGCAAAAGTCTCAAAGCCCGGCTTAAGGCGAGACAGATGCTAAGCATGAGCTGATTGTATGCTCGAGCAATATAAGCTCGAGAAGACAACGCAAAGGCCAGAAGTCTCAAAGCCTAGCTTTAGGCAAGTCAGTGCCAAGCGTGAGCCAATTGCAGGCTTGAGCAAGATAAGCAGAGGAAGACAATGCAAAGGCCAGAAGTCTCAAAGCCTAGCTTAAGGCGAGACGGTTCCAAGCGTGACCTAATTACAGGCTTGAGCAAGATAAGCTCGCGAAGACAACGCAAAGGCCAGAAGTCTCAAAGCCTAGCTTAAGTCGAGACGGTGCCAAGCGTGAGCCAATTGCAGTCTCGAGCAAGATAACCTCGCAAAGACAACACAAAGGCCAAATGTCTCAAAGCTTAGCTTAAGGCAAGACGGTGCCAAGCGTGAGCCAATTGCAGGATTGAGCAAGATAAGCTCACGAAGACAATGCAAAGGGAAAAAGTCTCAAAGCCTGGCTTAAGGCGAGACGGTGCCAAGCATGAGCCAATTGTATGCTCGAGCAAGATAAGCTCGAGAAGACAACGCAAAGGCCAGAAGTCTCAAAGCCTAGCTTAAGGCGAGACGGTGGCAAGCGTGAGCCAATTGCAGTCTCGAGGAAGATAACCTCGCAAAGACAACGCAAAGGCCAGAATTCTCAAAGCCTAGCTTAAGGCAAGATGGTGCCAAGCGTGAGCCAATTGTGGTCTGGAGCAGAACAAGCTCGCGAATACAACAAAAAGGCCAAAAGTCTCAAAGCCTATCTTAAGGCAAGACGGTGCCAAGCGTGAGCCAATTGCAGGCTTGAGCAAGATAAGCTAACGAAGACAATGCAAAGGCCAGAAGTCTCAAAGCCTAAATTAAGGCGAGATGGTGCCAGGCGTGAGCCAATTCCAGGCTCAAGCAGAACAAGCTCGCGAGTACAACGCAACGGCTAGAAGTCTCAAAGCCTAGCTTAAGGCTAGACGGTGCCAAGCGTGACCCAATTGTAAGCTCAACCAGGATAAGCTCGCGAACACAAGGCAAAGGCCAGAGGTCTCAAAGCCTAGCTTAAGGCGAGAGCGGTGTGGCGTGAGCCAATTGCGATCTCGAGCAAGATAACCTCGCAAAGATAATGCAAAGGCCGGAAGTCTCAAAGACTAGCTCAGGCGAGACAATCCCAAGCGTGAGCCAATTCCAAGCTCGAGCAGAGCAAGCTCGCAAATACAATACAAAGGCCGAAGTCTTACAGCCTAGCTTAAGGCGAGATGGTTCCAAGCGTGAGCCAATTGTGAGCTCGAGCAAGATAAGCTCACGAAGACAAAGCAAAGGCCGGAAGTCTCAAAGCCTAGCTTAGGGCGAGGCAGGTGCCAAGAGTGAGCCAATTGCGGGCTCGAGCAAGATAAGCTCGAGAAGACAACGCATGAGGCCGGAAATCTCAAAGCCTAGCTTAAGGCGAGGATGTTGTCAAGCGTGAGCCAATTGCGGGCTCGAGCAAGATAAGCTCGCGAAGACAACACAAAGGGCAAAAGTCTCAAACCCTAGCTTAAGGCGAGACGGTTGCCAAGCATGAGCGAATTGTATGCTCGAGTAACATAAGCTCGCGAAGACAATGCAAAGGCCGAAGTCTCAAAGCCCGACCAAGGCGAGGCAGTTGCCAAGCGTGAGCCAATTGCGAGGCTCAAGCGGAACAAGCTCAGCGAGTACAACGCAGCGGCTAGAGTCTCAAAGCCTAGCTTAAGGCGAGGCAGTTGCCAAGCGTGAGCCAATTGTAGGCTCCGAGCAAGATAAGCTCACGTGAGACAAGGCAAAGGCCGGAGGTCTCAAAGCCTGAGCTTAAGGCAAGACGGTTGGTAGCTGTGAGCCAATTACATTCTCGAGCAAGATAACCTCGCAAGAGACAATACAAAGGCCATAATTCTCAAAGCCTAGCTCGAGGTTAGAGCGATCCAGCGTGAGCCAATTACAAGCTTAAGCGGAACAAGCTCGCGAATACTACACAAAGGTCGGACCTCTCAAAGCCTAGCTCAGGCGAGGCGATCCCAAGCGTGACCCAATTCCAAGCTCGAGCGAGAGCAAGCTCGCGAATACAACACTAAGGCCGGAAGTCTCAAAGCCTAGTTTAAGGCGAGAGCGGTTCTAAGCGTGAGCCAATTGTGAGGCTCGAGCAAGATAAGCTCACGAAGACAAAGTAAAGGTCATAAGTCTCAAAGCCTAGCTTAGGGGCGAGGCAGGTGCCAAGAGTGAGCCAATTGCGAGGCTCGAGCAAGATAAGCTCGAGAAGACAACGCAAGGCCGGAAGTCTCAAAGCCTAGCTTAAGGCGAGGCGTTGTCAAGCGTGAGCCAATTGCGAGGCTCGAGCAAGATAATCTCGCGAAGACAACACAACGGGCAAAAGTCTCAAACCCCAGCTTAAGGCGAGGCGGTTGCCAAGCATGAGCCAATTGTATGCTCGAGTAACATAAGCTCATGAGACAACGTTAAGGCTAGAAGTCTCAAAGCCTAACTTAAGGCGAGACGGTGCCAAGCGTGAGCCAATTGCAGGCTCGAGCAAGATAAGCTCGTAAAGACAATGCAAAGGTTGAAAGTCTCAAAGCCTAGTTTAAGGAGTCCAAGACCGGTCGAGGCCAGAGCTCACTTTCCAGCTCGAGGTCTTCATAGCCCAATCAAAGTCGGTTAAGGTCGAGGAGCATCAAGAATGGTCAAAAACCAAGCTCGTCCTCTTGCTCGAGGTCTTCGAGCCCTCAGAGACCATCGTTAAATCATACCAGTCATGGCACAGAGGAAAGGCAAGATCCAAATACAGCCGATTCGAGACGGTCCGACCCATCTCTCTAACAACTCAACACGATGATCGATGCCTGATCAATACTACACGCGGTATGGTGTCACGACTATTACCGATGGCGGGCACACGCCCCCACAGTGTCATCATTCCATGCGCACACGCCCGACACTATGATCAGGCCATGTGAACCATGCCCACCAGACAGTCCCGCATTCCCAAGAAATGCCACAGTAATCCGGTACTGTCGGAGGGGCCCGGACACTATAGTCACGGAGCGAAAGCCCCGAAGAATAATGAGCGGGAAAATGGAAACAGAGGTCGCGGGGTTCAAAAATTTTTGAGAGATTCTTCTTCTTCTCCATCTCATTTTTCCTTGGGATTTCTCATAAGCCAGTCTAATCACAAAAGACAAAATACTCCTTATATTTCTCTAGTTTTTCTATAATAGAGGATACTAAAAGAATAACCCGATCGATGACTTGAGCGTCGGATGGTTTCTTGCGAACAACGGTGGCGACCCCGACCTTTTTTGTGAGCACAGTGTCCGAAGAGATTACCGATTACGGTGAGCGGCAGAGAACTAAAGTTGGAAGCGGTCCCGCTCGAGCTCGAGCACACCGCGAGCGGGAGTTTTGGCACTATTCGAAGGCATGCAGAAAAACGGCATCAACAGTCTCTTTATTACTTCTCATGCCACTTTCAGTAACTTTCTTACAACTTTCTTCTTTTGTATGTCATATAGCTTTTTCAAGGGAAGACATCCAAGAAAGGAGAAAGTTCTCTTTAAGCTGGCCAAAATGAAGCATCGAGCTCTATAAAAGGGGTTTGTAAGCTCGGAATGAGGATACTCTCTAGATTACGTAGAAGATGAAGTCACAAAGGGTTCTTAGAGGTTGGTTGTCAGTTGGTCTTAGTTATATTGTTATGCTTTTGGCAAGCGGATATCTCACGTAAGAGACCCTTCCCTTTCTTCCCATCGGTTTCATGCTTCATGCATAAGTTATGTGACAGTCTCGAGAAAAAATTCCCGGAAGTTGTCGGGGTGGGAAAACTCCACAAAGAGGTAGTCGATCTCCAACGAAGTCCTACGTGAGAGGAACCCTTAAGAAAGAAGCTGGATTACTGTCTATAGCGAAACAAAGAGGGTCGAAGAGTAGGCTAAAGTGGAGGCACTCGATTCAAAGTATCCAGCTCAACATATTGTACTTAATTTTCTCTATCTTTGTCGGGATGGACTATCCCAAGCGAGTTGTGGAAAAATACCCTCTACATTTTTTTGCATTCAAGTGGCGTGAAGATTTTACAATATGGAGGAATCCTTAAATCTTACGTAAAAGAAAGGGCAATTCTGATGAAATTTCTAAGGGAATGGTTTTGAAATCTTGACCCTCCTCGTAATCTAAGTTCGACTTCCACTTATCATCTTAGTGTAAGAAATATAGTCCCATGAGATCCGCTCCGAGGCAAAACTACTCGGGGATAGAGGGCATGAGATAGGAGAAGAAGGTCATGAAGAGTAGTTATCGATGGCGTCCTTGCGGTTAAGGAGGCCGGTTACATATCTTACCGACTCGGGGATGCTTGCTTTATTTGTAATACTTGGCGGCATCGCATTATTCTATCGTGCTCGTGGTGTTATTGTCATGCTTGGGACATTTATTGTATTTGTCGTATCCGGGACTTTTGTAGTATGTATAGCTTTTAGGGAAACATTGCTAGGGGCATTTGTAGTATGTGTCGCACCTAGAGCATTTTAAATATATGTTATGCATGGGGAACTATTATCGTGCTTGGGACATATGTAGTATGTGCCACGCTTGGGGCTTTTATGTTATTTGCCACGACTGGGGCTCTTCACTGCGCTTGGGACATTGATATTTTTCGAAGCTGCTTTGGGGCATTTATATTATTTACCGTGCTTGAGGCATGTATATTTTTGCCATACTTAAGGCTCTTCATTACGCTGAGGCATGTATATTTTGGTGCACTTGGGGCATTAATGTTATTTGCAGCTTTTGGGCCATGTATAGTTTAGAGCTGTGGACTATTTATTGTGCTTGAGGCATGTATGTTTTTCCATGCTTGGGACATGTATAATTTTTCTGCGCTTGGGGCACTGAAGGATAAACCCGAATATACATGAGTTTCTTGGAGATCAAGTGGGATCCACTCATAGTTATGAGGAGTGTCCCCTACGTGCGTAGAACTCGTGATACTTCTATAGAGATTGCGTGCTCCCTTGTTCGTCATGTAGGGTGTTCCTATCATAATGTCACGGGCCTTTATAATAGAGATTCGAGTATCCCTTGAACATTATATGGGGTGTTCCCATTATTCTCGAGCCACTTATCATAGATATGTTGGAGATAGAGGGTTTGTTAAATGTCATGTGGGGTGTTTCCATCATGTGAGGAATTTATTATAGAGATATTGGAGATTGTAGGCTCTTGAACACCATGTGGGGTTGATCCGATCATGCATGGCCTTATAATAGGCATTTTCAAATTCCTTCATGCCATGTAGATTGATCCCATCATGTGTGAGCCCTTATACTATAGATTATTGGGTTCCTTCATACGCCATGTAGGGTTTATCTCATCATGTATGGTCTCTATACTGAGAGATAATCGGGTCCCTTCATCGCCATGTGAGGTTGATCCCATTATACATGAGCCCTTATACTCAAATCATCGAGTCCTTTCACTACCACATAATGTTGATCCCGTCGTACATGGGCACTTATTTTTCGACTTTGGAGAATATGCATCAATGATCGCGGGATATTCACTTATGTGAGTCGATTTTCTTTTGATTTGTAGAGATTTTGAGGGCTTATAGACAATGCCCTTTTCGTTTATTGCAATTGTGCTAGAAGATAAATCAAGCGACTGGTATACATATATGCTCAATAATTCTTCTTTGATAAGAAAGAGGCGACTTTCACGCCTCGACCAAATGATTATAATATTAGTTATTCTCAAACAATTCATGATATTGGTGGTGGCATTTGCGGGATACTGACCTGACCTCCCACTCTCGACGAAGATCATAGGCGTCACGATTCCACGTGACTTCAGCTTCTCGAATTTGAAGTTTTCGGGGAAGAGTGACCCGTTGGTGCAAATAGAGCGATTCAACGACATGGCAGAGTCTGAGGACTGTCAGCGAGCCCGAGATGTAGGGCCTTCCACTCACTCTTGAGGGAGGGCAAGAGAGTAGTACCACAGGCTACCACGAGGAAGCATCCTAAGCTTTGAGCGGATGTCTGAGAGAGTTCTGAGAGCGGTTTGAGTGCAGTAACCCAGAAGATGATATGATAGAGTTATCGGAAATAAGGGGAGGGAGGAGAACCCCTCCGGGAGTTTGTCAAGAGGTACTACTGATTGGTTCTAGATCTTGGTGCATTTAATCATCCCCAAATATTGAGGGGTTGAAGGACGAGTCGGAATGGGGAGACAGTGGTACAACTTATGGAGCCCTTCGATCCGTTCATATTCGAGATGCGTGTGAGCAAGTGAAAATGGGCATGGTCGTTGAGGAGGAAAAGAGGAAGGAAAAATGAGGTCTTGCTCGAGGGACGTTGGCTCCAAAGCGATGAGGACCGGGTTCCTCCCTACACTTTACCGGAGAGCTCCCAGACCATAGATGATTCTCGTGCCACCCGCAGGTCTCAGTAGGGATCATAAGGAGCACAGGCGTCACGACGACCGCCCATCCTGTAACCAACTACCAAGCGGACTGCGTTAGACCACATCGAGTGGACCGTCCGCTGCCACCCCCACCGAGGAGTTTCCCAAGAGATCGGGCGATACAGGTGGTGGAGCAGAGCCCCGCCTATGACCAATACACGAAGTTAAAGGTGTCTCTCGAAGAGATTCTTCAAGTGGCAGAGGAGCGAGGACTGTTGAGCCCCCCAACACCGATGACTAAACCGGCCGGTAAGCGAGATAGGGGATGATTTTGCCACTTCCACGGTGACCACGGTCACTCACGTCACTGTGCAGAGATTTGAAGATCCGGTGGAGGATCCGGTTAGGAATCGATATTTAGATGAGTTCATTGAAGGAGGACATCTAGTGGTCGAGCGACTGACCGGTGGAGGATGGCCAGAGACTATGACATGGAGCTAGAGCCACCAGCTACTAAGAGTGATATCGGGAGGACCCTCATGGTAGGGAGCTCGAGCAGAGATAGGAAAAATTATTGCAGATCTGCCGCTGCCGGCAGAGAAGTCCTGTTCTCGCCCAGTGCGATAAAGGCCAAGGTTCGCGAGTGCCCATCATGTGGACGGAGGAGGGACGTGGAGGGTGCTATACTCCACGAGGATGCCTTAGTCGTGAAGGCAAGCGTCGCTAATAAGGAAGTTGACCGAATACTGGTGGACTCGGGAAGCTCGGTGGACATTCTCTTGAGTCCACACTCGAGGATTTGGAAGTAGCGGTGTGAGCCTCGAGCAGACAGACACTTCCTTGAAAGGGTTTAGAGGAGGAAAGCCGATCCCTCGGGAATCATTAAGTTGGTTGTGACTATGGGCTCGAGGCCTTTTGAAAAGAACATGATCTTTGGACTTCGTGGTGGTGGACGAAATCAGCCCTACCAAGTAATATTGGGAGGCCTTTTATGAGAATCGGCCGAGTCCACAAGTGTCGAGTGGATTGGGCTATGGGGTCGTAAAGGCAGCCGGAGGGTAGTGAGGCTGCTCTGCTGTGGCAGCCAAGGAAACTCATGCAGATAACCTCATCTGGACTCGAGGGAGTCGAGGAATTGAAGGCAGGAGCCGGTGAGGGAGCTAGAGGAGGTTAAGGTGAGAGTAGGCGACCCAGGAAGAAAATCTAGATCGGCTCAAGAATTAGTGAGCGGTTAAAAGAAAAGCTGGTGCAGGTGTTTGCGAGCACATGCGGATGTATTCGCCTAGGCAGCATGAGGATATGCATGGGATCGACCCGGAGGTGGTGTGTCACTGGTGGCAATACTGGAAAGACGCTAAGCCAATGAGGCATAAGAGGAGATCGTCAACCAAGAGAGATATGAGGCCATCAAATGCGAGGTGGAGAAGCTGCTAAAGCGGGATTCATAAGGGAGGTCTCTACCCAGAATGGATCTCGAGCGTGGTGCTCGTAAAGAAGGCAAGTGGGAAATGGAGAATGTGCATGGACTTCACGAGATGTGAACAAAGATTGCCCTAAAGATAGCTTCCAGTTACCAAAGATAGACCAATAGGTGGACTCCACGGTGGGACACGAGCTGCTTGTTTCATGGATGCATTCTCGGGTTATAACCAAATTTCTATGCACCGATCGGGACGTGGAGTGCACGACTTTCATCACCGACCGGGGCTGTTTTGCTATAAGGTCATGCCACTTGGCTCGAAGAATCGCGGAGGCAACATACGGAGGTCGGTGAACAAGGTCTTCGAGCCATTGATTGGTTGAACGATGGAGGTATATGTGGATGATATGATCACCAAGTCGAAGGACGCGAAGGAGCATGTAAGGCATTTAGAGGAGACCTTTGCACTCTTAAGAAAGTATCGGATGAAACTAAACCCGGAGAAGTGTGCCTTTGGGGTTGGTTCAAGATAAGAGCTGTGGTGGAAATGAAGTCCCCGGTACCCTCGAGGAGGTACAAAGTCTCATCGATGGCCGGCATCCCTCAGCGGGTTCATATCTCGGGCCCACGGATAAATGCTGGAGTCTTTTCCAGGAAATGAGGAAAGGCGGGAAGACAAAATGGACACCAGAGAGGCGAGCGACGCTCCAACAGTTGAAGGAGTACTTGCTAAGAGCCCTTTTGTTGTCCACGCCTCGAGCGGGGAGGTTACATTCTGCATGTTGGTCTGTGTCCCAATGGGCAACAAGCTCGGTCTCAGTGAGAGAAGAATCGGTGTCATGATACCCATCTATTACACGAGCGGAGCTTTGTTGGGATTGAAACTCGATACCCACCAATAGAAAGATGGGCATTGGCCTTGGTAATAGCAGACCGAAAGTTGAGGTCTTATTTCTAAGCGCATTTGATAGCGGTTCTAACGAACAAGCCACTCGAGACGGACTCTGCACAAGCCGGAAGCGTCCAGAAGGTTGGTGAAATGATCGGTGGAACTTAGCAAATTCGACATCGACTACCAACCCGAACAGCTATAAAAGCTCGGTCCTTGGTCGACTTCATGGTCGAATGCAGAGAGAGGAACAAAGAGAGGAAGACGAGCACCCATCAAACTCCGGACCTCAACCAATACATGGACAATCATAGTCGATGGGTCGTGTAGGGATCGAGGAGCGGGAGGCGAGGATTGTGCTTCTCGATCCCGAAGGGGTAGAGATGCGGTATCTTCGTGAGCTGGAATTCGAAATCACCAACAATCAAGTCGAATATGAAGTCTGTATCGCAGGGGTTGAAGCTCACGTTGGTGGTAAAGGCGAAGAGGTAAAGCTCAGACGGACTCACAGTCGGTTGCAAACCATCTCAACGAAGCTTCAAGCAAAGGCGAGAAGATGGAGGCTTACCTTGGAAGGTAAGGCGGCTGATTAATAACTCAGAGCGGTCGAGGTGGAGCAAATCGCAAGGGAAAAGAATTTTGAGGTGATATGATAGCTCGCATGGCCGCCACATCCGACCCCAAGATACCAAAATCCATCCCATTAGAAGTCAAAACCTACTCGGAGCATCGAGTGGGAGGATGAAGTGATGAGTTTATCATTGAGCGAGCACTTGGATGGAACTAATCGTCTCTTACCTCGAGGAAGGAGTCTTGTCTGCTAGATAAGAAGCAAGCAAGGTGAAATGTAAAGCTGCCGGTACACTCCGATCGATGGGGTCCAGTCTGAGACGAGGATACACTCTCCCATCATTGCAGTGTTTAGACCGGGAGGAAGGCGATTATGTCCTCCTAGAGATACATAAAGAGATTTACGAAAACCATTCAAGCGCAAGGTCTTTGGCTTTCATGGCCTTGAGGCGGGGATACTTTGGCCCGCATGCACCAAGATGCACAAGAGAAGACCAGGAGGTACTGGGAGGTTCCAAAGCTTTGCCAACTATATGACTCGACCTCAGGAGAACCTCACGGTGAGTGGAATTCACCGTGGTCATTTGCTCGATAGGGGATCGACTTGATCGAGGCGTTGCCTGAGGGAAGGTATCTCGCTACTCACGCCATAGTAGCAATCGATTATTTCACAAAACACAGGGATAGAGTTGAGATTTTGTTCTCCCTCACACCCATTAACAAGATTATAAAACGTCTCACGAAGACCGGACTCGTGACGAGAAGGGAGCTCAGGTGGACGAGTTGTCTGGCGTCTTGTGGGCTTATAGAACTACACACAAAGCGGCCACGGGAGAGACCCCATTCTTCTTGGCGTTTAGGCATGAGGCGATTGTTCCTTACGAGTAGGAATGGGGACTCACCGAACATAGCACTTCAACGAGGAGCAAAACAACGAGCGGATGTGTGCAGGCATGGACACTGCTGGAGGAGAAAAAGGAAAGGGTCGCTGCAAAGATCGCGAGTACCAATGAAAGTGGCTCGCTATTACAACCGGAATGTGCACATCCGCTCGGTTCAGAGTGGGGATTGGGTACTCGGAAAAGTCAATCAAAACAAGAAGGTCCTTATCGAGTCACTCAAATAGCCGGACCGAGGAGCATACTGGGTTAACTCATCGGGATGGACGAGAAGCCAATAGGCCATGGAACGCACTGACTCACGATGAAATACTTCGATGAAGTTTCCTTGTCTTTGGAAGAATTAATGTCAATTCCTCCTATGTGGGGATGTGTAGAAACTTAAGCGTGTGTAAAAGTAAGAATAATATTTGTAATATTAATTCAAGTTGAAGCCAAGAAGCTCGTAAAGAAGATCGCGAGGCCGGAAGTCCCAAAGCCTAAGCTAAGGCGGGACGATGCTAAGCGTGAGCCAGTGCGGGGCTCGATCAAGAGAAGCTCGCAAAGAAGAGCATAGAGGCCAGGAGTCCTAAAGCCTAGCTTTAGGCGGGACGATAAAAAGCATGGCTAATTCTGAGGCCCGAGCGGAAAAGCTCACGAGACAAGCATAAGGCCAAAAGTTCCAAAGCCTAGCTCTAGGCGGGACGATTGCTAAGCATGGCCAACTACTGAGCTCGAGCGAGAATAAGCTCGTGTAGACAATGCAAAGGATGTAAGTCCTAAACCACTAGCTTTAGGCGAGGCCGCCAAGCGTGGCCAGTCTGAGGCCGAGAAAAGAAGCTCGTGAAGACAAAGCAAGGCCGAAGTCCCAAAGCCTAGCTCCAGGCGGAGCCGGTGCAAGCGTGTTAGCTGCAGGCCCGAGCGGAATAAGCTCGTGAAGACAACATGAAGGACGGAGTCCTAAAGCCTAACTGAGGCGGGACGGTGCCAAGCGTGGCCAATTCTGAGCTGAGCAAAATAAGCTCGCGAAGACAAAGCAAAGGCTAGAGTCCCGAAGCCTAGCTCTAGGCGGGACGGTGCCAAGCGTGATGGCTGCAAGCCCGAGCGAGAATAAGCTCGTGAAGACAACGCATGAGGCCAAATATCCCAAAGCCTAGCTCTAAGTGGGACGGTACCAAGCGTGGCCAAGCTGCAGGCTCGAGCGAGAATAATCTCGTGAAGACAACGCAAGGCCGGAAGTCCCAAGCCTAGCTTTAGGTGGGACGGTGCTAAGCGTGGCCAATGCAGAGCTCGAGCGGAAGAAGCTCGTGAAGATGACACGAATGCTAGAAGTCCCGGAGCCTAGCTTAAGGCGAGAGCGATGCCAAGCATGATCCGACCAGCTGGCTCAAGCAAGAAAAGCTGAGGAGAAAGCATAAAGTTAAACATGAGCCAATATCAGGGCTCGAGCCGAGATGAGCTACTGAGCACAAGCCAAACATCGGTTCGAGTGGACCGGAGCTCACAAGATAAGCGGAAGCTTTCAGCCTAGCTCGAGGAAAGATTTTTCCACACATGAGTGAAAAGAGCGATATGAGTAGTAATAACTTGGGGAGAAAAAGAAGGCCCAACACTTATAAAATTGTTACTTGGCAAGTGCTGCAGTCAATCTCATGCATAAATGTAAAATCGCGAGTTTATACACATAGACTAAAAAGCAAGTTGCTTAAAATATGCTCTTTATTCATTCATTGAAGATTACAATTAAAAATAAAATAAAATAAAAGAAAAAAAGCAAATCAAGCTTTCGGAGATTAGGGCTAGTAGGGGCATCGGCCAGCTGGTGGGAGGATTAGCGGCGGGAGGAGGAGCATCGGCAGTGGGAGGGTGTCGATGCGTGACTTCTGCAGGCTCGGTAGGGACCTCGGATGGGAGACTCTCTACCCTGAATTGGCATATCATGCTCGTGTATGTACTCTGCCATACACCTCGACATTATCCAGGTCCACCTTAGGATGCTCCATCGTTGTATTCGGTGGTGAGTTGGGCCTTGAATAGTCCACCTACTTCCGGAGGCGGAAGCAACATCCTCCATGGACTTCCCGAGGAGAACCTTTGCCGTCAAGTCTTTCGGAGCATGGAGTAACTCTTCATGGACAATTGTTAGCTCCTCTCAGCTGATGAGCC
>CM046814.1:34222981-34273269 GCA_025617385.1 Murraya koenigii | reverse complement strand
CAGCAATCAATGCCTCAACTGCAACAACAACAACAGCTCTCACAGCTTCAACAGCAGCAGCAGTTGCCACAGATGCAGCAACAGCAGCAACAACTTCCCCAGCCTCAACAGATGGTTGGTTCAGGAATGGGTCAAGGTTATGTTCAAGGTCCAGGCCGCACACAATTAGTTTCTCAAGGTCAAGTTTCTTCACAAGGGGCTCCTAATATGCCTGGAGGAGGTTTTATGAGTTAAATAACCTGTGACTTCTCAAGAAATGGATAGTTGCTTGAATTACCTTTCGTCGCGAGTTTGTTTGTAGTCTGTTTATAGTCCCTTATTGCTTCCTTTAGGAATCAAGTCTTGCCTATCTGTTTCGTGGACTGCTGTATGTTTATCAACTGGACTTTACTAAGTAGATATAGGCTTAAGTAAATATAAGCTTATGTTATCAATCGTTTGATCCCCTGTGGTTTGATGTCAGGAAATATAAAATTGATATTGTACCATGAATAAATACCAGTTGCTAATCTTCCAGACGGAAATTTATATACATGAGATTCGAACGGAAGCCTCGGAAGCTACCAATCGAAAAATTATGGGTAACCAGAGCTCAAGCTGATAGTTGGTTTTACCAAAACACAATTATGTTTCTTATATTATCATTCTTTTATTCGATTGTACACATTTGCACACAGTGTTCAATGTTAATTAATTAATCTAATACTTTCGTGGTATGCAACGGTGCTTGCAGTGATCAAAGCTAAGCTCATGGGGAAGCCGCCTAACTTTAATCATTATTCCTGAAACTTTGGTCTTGGTTAAAGCTTACTAGTTGAGGGCGTAATGATTTAAGGATGGATCCACATAACCAACCAACAGAACGTCTTATCATTGGCTCCAAATTCGGAAATACGGGAATGACGACAATGTCCTTAGCTACAAAGGCGCTTTTTTTTTTTGTTCAATCATTTTTCCTGAAACTATGATCTTAGTTAAAGCTTACATGATATATTCATGTACATAAATATACAAGGACTCATTTGATTCCTAAAGTCTGCAAATTCAAGTAGGATGATTTGTATGATTAGATCACAGCCCTCTTTGAAATGAACATCTCATATTTTTCGGAGAAGTGGGGAAAATATTAAAAGAAAAGACGAGAAAAAAGTGATAAAGAACGTCATACCTCTTTTAACTTCTTCGTGCGTGGTGGGCTAATATCACCTGTCCATTTTGGAATTGATTGTTTCTAATTTTCTGCAACTTCTACAACTTATTTTCATTTCGTATGGACAAGGATGAAAGCATTGAACTAGAGGAGAAGCCATCATAACTTGACGACACAGCAAGTTTTTGTTTACTATTTGGCCCGCACTGCGATAGAGAGGCGACAACGGCACCTCTCTGTGCCCTTTTTTTGTCATTCTTTTTCACAAAAGCAGCACAAACTAGTGAATGTTTTTTGTCGCCCCTCTGTTACCATACAGGCCAAATAATATTTTGCTTTTGTTACTGAGTGTATTTTCCGATTATTTTAGTGAAGTTTCGGACTATTTTATCATTACATATTGTATGTTGACTGAAAAAATGTAAATAATAATAGCTCTTTCTCTCAGATTCTGACATGCGCACAGTAGCACACCTAAACAACATCCTATAAAACAAATTCAATAAAATTTTGCCAATATGTATTTATTTTTCGAAATTAACCATATTAATGTTATCAAAGGGTAATTAATCTAAGTAAATATCCCTTTCTTATATTCCATCGAACATATGAATACTCAACCACTACAAATACATGATGATGATCACTCAACTCCCACTCTCAAGTGGTCTTCTGTTTTAACTGCAAAAAAGAATGGTTTCAGCTTCTCCTCCTCCTCAAAAGGTGAGAGCACGCCCTCTGCTGATTACATGTTTCGAGTGTTCAACGCTCTGGGACAAATTTCATTCGCATTTGCTGGACATGCAGTGGCGCTTGAAATTCAGGCCACCATCCCATCAACCCCAGAGAAGCCTTCAAAAATACCCATGTGGAAAGGTGCATTGGGCTCCTATTTTGTCAACGCAATTTGCTATTTTCCAGTAGCCCTTATAGGGTATTGGGCATTTGGGCAAGATGTTGATGACAATGTACTAATGGCATTCAAAAGGCCAGGATGGCTCATCGCTGCCGCTAACTTGATGGTGGTCATTCATGTCATTGGCAGCTATCAGGTAAATCTTGAATCAGATTACTGCAGTAATATAATTCAACTGCTAAATTTGTATACAATACGCATGCAGAAATAAATAATAATGAAGGAATAAATATATTACGTATGTAGGTCTTTGCTATGCCTGTGTTTCACTTGCTAGAAGGGATGATGATTAAGAGATTGAACTTTCCACCAGGAACTGCAGTCAGAGTTGTTGCTCGATCTGCTTATGTAGGTGAGATTCTTGTATTGCCACTTTTTCAGGGTACAATATTGTATTATCTCATTTTTGAAAATGATTAAATTGAGGCTAATGACCATGTATACCTTATAATTAATTTGCAGCATTAACACTATTTGTCGGAGTGGCCTTCCCATTCTTTGGCGATCTTCTTGGTTTCTTCGGCGGATTTGGCTTTACTCCCACTTTATATTTTGTAAGCCCGTTTTGAACTTTTTGAATGTCTTGTTAATTAAACTTCGTTATGTGCACAATAAGGGGCTAATATGCATTAATATGAGAATATTATTGCAGCTACCAAGTATAATGTGGCTGGTAATCAAGAAACCAAAGCGATTCAGCCCCAAATGGATCATCAATTGGGTAATTAAATAAAATTGATACAAATTTTACCTGGTATTTCCAAAGCAACAACGAATAGTGGGTGAGCTTCATTACTTAAAGAATAATGTGTCTTGCAATTTGTGCATTTCAGGCTTCCATATTCATCGGGGTGTTCATTATGTTGGCATCAACAATTGGAGGGTTTCGAAATATTGTGGTGGATGCCTCTACATAAAGTTTCTATACTTAATTTTGGATGATATGTTATCTAGTATTAATAAGTAAATGTACAATTTAGCTGAATTGCAAACACTAATTTTCCTTGTGATGTTTTTGGTACGATAGACTTTGTACTTTTCAGCAAGAAATTAATCAATAACTAAAATGAAATGTGTTTAGCAACAGTTAATTGTTCCGAGTTTCTTAATTTTGCTATGATAGCTAACATGAGATTGAAGTGGAAAATAGAATTAAATATAAATAATCAAAGTCTAAGTTGTGAGTGGGTTAAAAAAAAAACAAGCAGTGCTTGATGTACTAAATGAGAAAAATGTGAGAGAAATTTATCTTCTTTCTCTACACACTCATTCCCTCATTTCCCTTTCTTGGTTATTTTTTTCGTAATTCTCTATAAGTGTTCTTAAAAAAGAATGTTACAAATAACTTTTCCTACATGATTTGACATCACTTGACAAGACTCACCTACGTTGCAACTGTGGTATCATACCATATTTTTTGTCTTTATGTAATATAACCATTGGATTTGAAAGAAACATATCGAACGCTTCAGAGATGGCCACGTTTGTGTTAAAGAATACATCGTTGACTTACATCTGAATCGCACGGACGGCACGGTGACTGTTATGTACAGGGAAATTTGACGAATTCATGAAGCAGTGATAATCGAAAGAAGCCCTTGGCAAAGGACAAATGAATAAAGAAATCGATTCCCAGAGGCGATAAATACAATCAGATAAAGAAAAGAATCGGTCGAGTCGATGCTTCACACTTTTGTGAAGAGGGCAAGTGCCCTAATTTGGGGGAGTGTTGGTCTGCAGGAGAGACGAGCACTTTTCACGTACACAATGATGATCCTGGACGATACCCGTACTCGCGGTTGCAGGTGATTATTCGGATTTGTTAAATGGCACCTATGTTATTAGGAATTTGGAATGTCTGTTAATTAGATTGGATTGATTGGAAATTTAAGGATTTTCAATCCTTAAATTTCCAATGTAAAGAAGTCGTTGGCACCTCTAGCAACTGACCTTTTAGGAGCCCACGAATGTTGCTGAGGCAATTGCGTGGTGGGATTTGGATTATCTGGTGATTACTAGTGTTGATAGAGATGATTTAGTTGATCACTGAAGTGGTCATTTTGCTCAAACGGTGCGGAAGTTGAAAGAATTGAAGTGGAATATCCTTATTGAAGCATTGAGTATGAATTCTTAGTATGTAAGTGTATGTGTTATACATACTGCAATTAATTTTGACTGCATTATGTTGATTGTGTAGTTCTTGATTAACGCAGAAACAATGAGTGTGTGGGGGGAGGTTGCCTAGTTGGGTCTGTATGATTTTGCTCATAATATCAAGCCGGTTGAAGAGCTTCAAAGCGCTGTGAGAGATGACCGTGGTAACTTTTGATTTACAACTGTAATTTCTAATTTTCTTTTTTTCTTTTTTTTATCATTTTTGCATGCTGTAATTTTTATGTAGTTATATATTTTTTCTTCTTTGAAGAGCATTGGATTTGATATGCACTTAGGGATCTGGAATGTATGTGCTTAGCGTTCAGCTGAATCCACTTTGCCTTCTGAATAAAAAGCTTTTATTTATTCACACTGAATTATTGTGTAATTTTGGTTTTATAGAAAATGTTCAATTGTGGGAGAGTGAACGTTTTGACTTGTGTGAACTTCTTTACGCATTTGAATTGAGTTGTGCCATTCCAGTTCTGTCATGGGTTGGTAGACATGTGTAATGGCAAGGGAATGGTATGGTAATATTATTTATTTTGCAATTCAGGTTAATGGCCATTCTGAACCTACTTTTTTCTTTTGGGGTATGTGTCTGTTTATTATGCCATGTATTTAGCTCGTAGCCTGTCATTCTTATAAATTCATCTAACCCAAATCAAATTGAGAAGAACTTGTAGATGTTCACAATAAGAATATAGAGAGTACAGTAAGGAAAACAGCTTCAGCTGCTGATAATTATTTTACCTGATATTAGCAGATCATATGGTGAGTGATAAATTTAATCTATGATTAAATTTTTACATCAGCATTGATTTTGTTTAATATTATCGGCTTTCGCTTGTAGGGAGAATTAAGCGAGTTTGTGAAACAGAACTTGTGATTATTTCACAATGCTGTCAGCCTAAGCAGGCATCAAGGCTCAATATGCAGTTTTTAAAAATGTAGCTCGTAAAATCATGTGAGGGTTTAGTTTACCCCCATTTTTTTACCTGTTTATTATTCTGGTTAATATGGTGAGAACAAATACAAGGGTTAGTGGGAAAACATGTAAAAGATGAATTCTTTTTGCAATTTAATTTCCATCTTGATCTGCTGGAATTACTATAATTTTTGTTTTTCAAATAATGAATTTTGATGTTCAAGAATTTTCTTAGGTTGGGAGTGCCAAATTTCATTTGAAATTGATAGGTTTGCTTCATTGGTACTGCAAATTAATTTTGCTATTTCTAATTTTATCGGGTTGGGGGACAAAACACTCTGCTCATTGATGCCGTTCAGCAAAGAATTTCTCTTGGAACTGATATATCCACAATTACATATATGTTACCCATCCACAACCAGGGAGGACACTAATCCTTCAATAACGGCTGTATGTACACTCATATTTTGTTTTCTGCTTTCTGTAAATCACTCTGTTAAAAGATTGAATTGGCTGAGACAAGTGGTGGCCTCAATGGATTGGCCAGAAGTAATCAAGTACAAAGGACTTGTCTCTGCATAGTCACACCATGAGGAAATTATCTAAGATCGTTATAAATTTATTCAAGATCCTCAAGAGGTGTTTAGTTTATGGAGAAATGATCAGGCTAGTAAACATGGAAATATATTTCAGGTGCCTTAATTATGAGAAAATTTTTCTTCTATTTGTTTTTTATAAGGGCCATGATCCATTGCCAACAGCTCACTACAATCATGAAGTAACAACAAAAATGACTTGTTCAACTTAATTCAACTCCGGCTTTGAGCCAAGTGACTTTTTTGGGAATAATTGCTTTCATTTCTATTAATACATTTTCTAAAGATTGTTTACCCCCAACTTCACTTTTATTATATCATAATGCATTACTTAAAAAGATTCAGAATATTAATTTCTGTATGTTTATATGCCAATATGTTTGTATATGTCGAATGTTTTGCGTGCAAATGGCCTGTGGGAACTTCACTATAAATAAGGCCACCAACCTTTGTAATTTGGATACAATCAATGAAGTATAATAAATACTTACTGCTTTCAACTAAAACTCTAAAGTTCTTATTTACAATTATTCCATAAACTTAGGATACTTCCATAATAAATCCGTAACAAGATAGACAATATAACCATTATACAAAATTTCAAAAGAAGGGAAAATGACGACAAAAAAAAATTGGAGAAACAGTCTACTCATTCATCTGAAAAGTGGACATGCCATTAAGAAAATTACTTTATTTAGTCCCAATCTATTGCCAAACAACATCAGAAAAACTACCCTCATCTCTTTGTAGAATCCACAACAGATGAAAGTTTTTCATTCAAAGGCTTCAAGCAGATTATGGTATTCAGCATATGTAGGCTAACACTGCACATGGTAAATTTTGCACCCAATAACAGCCAATTTGAATGTCATCTTGAACACTAACTAAAACATTAAGAGAATACTTGTAAGGTGATAGTTTTTATCATATAACTGGTGTTAAGAACTCACCTTTAAAAGTGGGAAGCCTAAATTAGAGAACAAAACCCTAACCCACACAAAAATAATAAATCATATCATAGATATTTTTATAATAAACTTAATAAAAGTACGTTTGTTCCTCATTATACCAGAAAAGATCAAAAGTATCTGCATAGAGCTGGAAGGAAAATCTTAACATGCAAGGATACTTATCTTGATGCACACTGTCACAATAAATCAGGTAATGGAGTGATTAAGCTAGTGCCTACCTATCTATCATGATGTATTATATAAGATATTAGTTATTTACTACCTCAAAAGTCAAAACTAGCTATTTTGAATACAATCATCTTTAGATTAAAGATGCTTGAAGAACGATAATTTTGATTCTGTCCAGCATTCTATATTATACACTTCCCAAGTTCCATTACTTTTTGAGCTTCCAAACTTTACCACTATAATCTCATATAAAATAAACAATCAGCAAACGTGCTAGCAAGTTCAACAAGTTATAGTTATCACAACCAAGAAGATATAAGGAAAAATTCAAGCATCTTGAAATCAGATAGCCAAGCAAAAATCCTCAGAAAACTATCAGTGAAATTATTTCTTGAAAAGATATGGTTATGCATCCAACATAATTTTCCTTTCCATAGAGAACTAAGTTACATCTAAAACATCAGAAGCAATACTTTATGATTTAAAAATATGAATATTTTACAGAAGTTCAGATCCTTAATTCTGACTAAAGTATTTTGAGCTTCTCATAAATTCCAAAATGCTGCAAGGTAGAACCTATAAAGCAAAAGCAATAATGGGGGCATCATACCTTAGATCGCTCAAAAGAGTTGCCAGAACCACTATTCACTCTTTGAATTTTACAGAGCACATGTGAGCCAGAAGAAATTATGCATGCAATCGGCTCTGCAGTGTACCCATTTGAAGCTGGAATATTATGAAAGATAGTTCAATCAATGAACAAATGCCAAGATATATATAATTCAACAATTCCTCGTGGCGTATAATAGTAATGAAATTACAGAAAGCTGAATGATTCAAAAGTGAGATATCTCATTAGTGTCTAGTTGATCACTTTTGAAAGAAAAATTTATTGTTAATGTTATAACTCTGTATGAATCCAGTTAAGAGTAAAAAGGAAGTTATAAAATACCTAACCATCTTGACTGAAGTACTTTTTAGAAACTTTTGTAAACAAAATATTTACACTATCAGCTTTGAAATAAAAAATAAAAAAATAATCCAAGAGAAAAAAATCACATTTTAGGCTCTTTTGACTGCTGATTTCATCTTGCCGGGTGATCTCATTGAACTTTCCTTGTGGTAATTGTGGTTTTTTAACATATTTAATACTCCTTGAATCTTCCCAGTCATATCACGGAGTGCTTCCAATGCATCATGAACGATCAATTTCAGGACATGTGCAGCAGGGCAGACATCAAACAATTGGCCTATCCTACATCTTCGAACCTTAATGCATGTAAGTACATTTAACCTGAGAACTTACCCTGCTTTCAAATTCATAAACTGGATACATTACATTCTGGAACTCACGCCCAGTTAACAATTCCTAAATGAACATATCAAAGCCAAAAAAAAATCCAGAATCCAATACTAAAACCCTAACTCTTCCAATAATTATGCATAATAATTATGCATAATAATGCATGTAAGTATATCTAACCTGAGAACTTACCCTGCTTTCAAATTCAGAAACTGGATACATTACATCTAACAATTGCCTACAAGTGAGAGGCCATTTTCATGTACTAATGATCAGAAATTTTTAATTCCCCAAATTCGATCCTTTACAATCAATTTCAGTCTTAAAGATCAATGTCGAGATTTTTCTGTGAAACCCTAGTCACTGGTTGGAAAATTCTGCAACACACGCCCAGTTAACAATTCCTAAATGAACATATCAAAGCCAAAAAAAAATCCAGAATCCAATACTAAAACCCTAACTATAATAATAACTCAAACAATAGGCCATTGAAATGAAAAATTAAGAGAAATTTTATTACCAAAACTTTTGAAAATCCATCAAAAGTCAAATGAAAAGATCATTTGACGATTTTCTGCACCGCAGTTGCCGAGTTATCATCAGTACATAGATCACTCTCTTGCTGTTTCTTCTGCATAGCCTTTCGCTCGAGTTACCGCCACTTGTTGATTACAGCTGTACAGATAAATCTGGCACCAACGAAATGGAGAAATTGAAGAACCTTTGTGCCTGCGGGGACCGCCATCATCTCTTCTCCCAGCACCTTTCTCTACAATGAGTGCTTCATCATTTTCTTAGGGATTGTTTGGCAGCCAAGAAATGTGAAGAGAGAATATAACCGGTTGTAAAGGTTGCCAGTGGCTGCTCACATTATCCAATAATTAATTTTAGCCGTTCGATTAAATAATAAACTTTAAACCGTTATTTGGTTAGAAATATAAACTTTTGAATTAAATAATATTACTAACATATGATATATATATTTTTTTAAACATAAGACTATTGCTCAAGATTGCAACAAACATGATACTATTGTTCAAGATTATAACTCATATACTATGAGACTATACTGATATTTACAAATTAGATTATGCCATGAACTAATTTACATTAATTCATATGAAGCACTGCCCATATTTTATTTGCTCAAGATTACAACTCATATACTATGAGACTATACTGATATTTACAAATCAGACTATACTTAAGACTAGTTTACATTAATTCATATGAAGCACTGCCCAGATTTTATGCCCTCACTAATATAGACTATGCTTGGAACTAATTTACATATATGAGACTATATTGATATTTACAAATCAGACTATACCTGAGACTAGTTTACATTAATTCATATGAAGATCGCCTGGATTTTATGCCTCACTAACAAAAATTAACAAAACAATATAAAGAGAATATTTATTGGCGGGAGAGGGATGATATAATAAGGCCAAATTGAAATTTTAGGAAAAGATCCTTTAGATCTGTTTCCTCCAATTCCCCAATATCGTAATTTTTTTCTACGACTCTTGATCATATATCTCTGCTTTGTAAATTTATGTTTGGATATGTATTTTTCCTACGTAGATTATCTTGAGTTACGCATACATTGCTGTTGATGTTGTTTTTCTGCGTGCCCTCAAATAGTGTCGAAACCTTCCGCTCGCAGCAAACTCGAGCTCGAGCAGGACTGATTTCCTATTTCGATTCCTCTGTCTTTATCCGAACGAAAGTCTCCCGGGCCTGTACTCACAAAAAGCTGGGTCAGGGGTCGCCGGGAGTTGTTCCGGCGAAAATCCTCTGACGCTCAAGTCAATAATCGGGTTGTTCTTTTTGTATCCTTCCTAGTTAGAGAGACCGGAAGAATGGGAGAGGTATTTTCGCCCTCCTTTCGTAATAATAAATCTTCCCGAAAAATCAAAGTGGAGAAGAGGAAGAAGAAGAAGAAGAACCTGTATAAAATTTCGGAACCCCCACAACTTACTCGTCCATTTCCTTTTATTCTTCGTTTTTCCCGCCCTTTCTCTCCAAGACCATTCGTTCCAGCGTTGGTAGTGTCTGGGCCCCTCTGACAGCCAAGATTAGCGTGATATTCCCTGAGGATGCGCGACTGTCCGGTTGACATGGTTCACATGGTCAGATCATAATGTCGAGCATGTGAGCAAGGAATGATGACACTGTGGGGGCATGTGTCGGCCATCGGTAACAGTAACGATACTATACCACATGGGGCATTGGTCAGACATCGAAAGTTGTGCCGAGTCTCTGGGAAAATGGGTCGGACTATCCTGGACCGGCCGTATCTGGGTCTTGCGTTTCCTCTATGCTATAACTGGCGTGACCAAGTTGTGCTCGGAGGACTTGAATACATTGAGCAGGAAGGTGAGCTCGGGTCTCGACCAGCCTTTGAGCTCCTCGACCTTGACCAGCTTTGACAGGACCTGATGACCTTGAGCAAGCAAAAGAGCTCGGAGCTCGGACGGTCCTGAGCTCCTCGACCTTAACCAGCTTTGACGTCTAGTGAGGCTGTCTTCGTACCAGCGGTCAGGACTTCTGCTTGAGCTGGATTGATCTCGTGGTGTTTTATTCGAGCTGGAATGGCTTCAAGGAGATCTGCCCGATATTACCCAAATAATTGCCTTTGTTCTAAGCTAGAAAAAAAGACTATTTCGAAAACTAGTTAAGATGTCCCTCCATAGATTCGTCTATATAAGTCGCAGTTAAAGTTGCAAAAATAAGAGCTTGAATACCGCTTGTAAATAGTCCAAGGAACATGACGGGTATAGGAACCACTAAAGGTACTAAAGAAACAAGAACAACAACTACTAATTCATCGGCTAATATATTCCCAAAAAGTCGAAAACTAAGTGATAGAGGTTTTGTGAAATCTTCTAAAATGTTAATGGGTAAAAGAATTGGAGTCGGTTGTATGTATTTCTATGCTATTGACGTGAGCAAAGCTAAAGCATAGTTTACATTAATTCATATGAAGCATTGCCCAGATTTTATACCTTCACTAATATTCGAGAGATGTCTACTCCTCACACTTGGTCAAGGAAGCAGACTGACCTTCACTCAAAGCCTGATGAAGGATTTTACTGCCCTCACTAATATTCGAGGGATGTCTACTCCTCACACTTGGGTAAGGAAGCAGACTGACCTTCACTCAAAGCCTGAGGAAAGATTTTACCCTCACAATTACATTGTGGGAGCTCGAACTACTCGAGTGGTCTCGCTCTCACTAATATTCGAGGATGTCTATTCCTCACACTTGGGCAAGGAAGCAACCTGACCTTCCCTCAAAGGCTGAGGAAGGATTTTACCCCCTCACTAATATTCGATGGATGTCTACTCCTTACAGGAAGGATTTTACCCCCACAATTACATTGTGGTCTGCCCTCACTAATATTCGAGGGTTGTAATTGTGGTATGAGGAAGGATTTTACTGCCCTCACTAATATTCGATGGATGTCTACTCCTCAAACTTGGGTAATGAAGCAGACTGGCCTTCACTCAAAGCCTGAGTAAGGATTTTACCACCACAATTACATTGTGGGGGCTCAAACTGTTGAGTGGTCTGCCCTTACTAATATTCGAGGGATGTCTACTCCTCACACTTGGGCAAGGAAGCAAACTGACTTTCACTCAAAGCCTGAGAAAGGATTTTATCCCCCTCACTAATATTTGAGGGATGTCTACTCCTCACAGGAAGGATTTTACCCCTAGAATTACATTGTGGTCTGCCCTCACTAATATTCGAGGAATATCTACTCCCCACACTCGAGGGATGTCTACTCCTCACACTTGGGCAAGAAAGCAGACTGACCTTCATTCAAAGCCTGAGGAAGTCTGCCCTCCCTAATATTCGAGGGTTGTAATTGTGGTCTGCCCTCACTAATATTCGAGGGATGTCTACTCCTCACACTTAGGTAAGAAAGCAGACTGACCTTCACTCAAAGCCTGAGGAAGTCTGCCCTCACAAATATTCGAGGGTTGTAATTGTGGTTACTCCTCACACTTGGCCCTCACTAATATTCGAGGGTTGTAATTGTGGTCTGCCCTCACTAATAATATTCGAGGGTTGTAATTGTGGTTACTCCTCACACTTGGCCCTCACTAATATTCGAGGGTTGTAATTGTGGTCTGCCCTCACTAATAATATTCGAGGGTTGTAATTGTGGTTACTCCTCACACTTGGCCCTCACTAATATTCGAGGGTTGTAATTGTGGTCTGCCCTCACTAATAATATTCGAGGGTTGCAATTGTGGTCTGCCCTCACTAATATTCGAGGGATGTCTACTCCTCACACTTAGCCCTCACTAATATTCGAGGGTTGTAATTATGGTCTACCCTCACTAATATTCGAGGGATGTCTACTCCTCACACTTAGACAAAGAAACAGACTGACCTTCACTCAAAGCCGGAAGAAGGATTTTACCCCCAAAGAAGCAGACTGACCTTCACCCAAAGCCTGAGGAAGGATTTTACCTTTTCTTATTATTTTCAATATGAATCTATGTATCTATTAAAAAGAATCAAATCTATGAAAGAAAAACAAACAATGTTTGGCATATATTACTAAAAGAAAATCAAGTTAATAATAGTAAAGAAATAAAGTAATCGTTTTTTTTAACATTCTGAAGAAGTCGTTGATTGAGCGGTTGACAGATGATCCAATGAGTTCTATAACTTCTTCTGATTTCAAAATCGAAAAAATCAAAAAGGGGTATCCATCGATTTTCAATCCTTGAGCCATGATATGAAACGAGTCTACCCTCACTAATATTCAAGAGATGTCTGCTCCTCACACTTGGACAAAGAAGCAGACTGACCTTCACGGATCTGCCCTCACTAATATTAAAGAGATTTTTTAGGAAGGATTTTACCCCCTCGAACTGCTACCCTCCATCCTTCACTCAAAGTTGAGGGGGCCCTTCATCCTTCACTCAAAGCCTAAGGAAGGATTTTACCCCCTCGAACTGCTACCCTCCATCCTTCACTCAAAGTTGTGGGGACTCGAAATGTTGCCTCTCCATCCCCTCGAACTGCTGCCCTCCATCCTTCACTCAAAGTTGTGGGGGCTCAAAATGTTGCCCCTCCATCCTTCACTCAAAGCCTTAAGGAAGGATTTTACCCCCTCAAACTGCTGCCCGAAATGTTGCCCCTCTATCCCCTCGAGAGAGAGTGAGAGTTAGAGAGAGCGAGAGAGAGAGAGATAAAGAGAGACAGAAATGGAGACTGCAATTTGTGGGAGGTCGGCTCTGTCACCCCGCACCGCCTTCAATTCCAAACCAGGTTCGATTTTTTGTTTTTAACTTTTCGATATCTGAATCATCCGACGGTCTCAAATTTATCTACAACTTAGGGGTATTTTATTTTTGCATTTCTCTGTAAAAAGGTAATTGAAAAAATAAAAAATTCTTTTGAGTATTACCGGAGGAATAGCTACTTATGTGTAGGATTTATTATGGAGAAATTCATTGGTTTTTATTTCAGTATTTTAGCTATCAAACTTATGTGTTTGATTTTCTCATTTCAATTTTAAGGAAATACTATAACTTTTTATTGGAATTTTTTTTTGTTTGAGTTTTTCTTTTTTTTTTTGGTTTTGGATTTAGAAATTTCATGTAATCCAGTTAGGTAAAAATATTGGATTTCTCTTTTCCTCACTATTGTGAATTCTAAACTGTGAATATGATCAATTGAACTCTAATTTGATTCACTTCCTTTTTGTTACTTTCGTTTTCTGTTTTATTGTAACTTAAATTTGTGAGCATGTTGTTAATGTTGGAGTGATTATCAGTGATGATGATGGTGGTGATGTACAGCAGGGGACAAACACTCGCTTTACAGAGGATCATGCACCAACCGCAGCACTCTCAACTGTATTAGCATCAACACCAGGTAAAGGTGGAGGGCTGTTGGAGAGGCCAGTTATAACTGCTCCTGGTCGTGAATCTGAGTTTGATTTGAAGTATATATGCCAACAACTTTATGCTGTTCCTTTATTTTTCTGAAATCTTATAGAAAGCTGAATACATTTATGCTTTTCATATCATTTCTTAGAACCATTAACTAAGAATTACTTTTTCATACATGTGATTAGATTGTAGGACATCAGACTGTGGTAACTATTTATAAATCTATTTAGTTTAGAGTAGAGCCATTGCCTTTGTGCATTAGAAGTCTTGTACTGATAAGCGCATGCAGTTGGCTTCAAGTCTTGAAATTTGCATTGTGCAAATATTTACGGGTAAGAACATGTTTAAAACAGCCCTACAAGGATCCCTATTTTATAAGACCAGTGCTGGGTAATGACCTTTTTGATGTAAGTAGAAGGAATTGTCATTTTTTGTCCAAGGCCCATTTTGTGCATTTTACCGTCCGAACTTGAGATTGTTTAATATGGTGTTTAGATTCCTTCAGTTTTCACCACATTGAATTTCTCTTGAATTATTGTGCATTCTTGTCTTGATGCATTGAAATATTCAAGAATATTTCATTTTTGTGTAGATCAAAATGGAAGGACCTAAAGAAGCTTTTCCTTTGACAATGTTATTATTTACCTTGTTCAGGAAAAAAAAAAAGAAAACAACTCCACCCTATCGTGTAATACTGCACAACGAGAACTTTAACAAACGAGAATATGTTGTCCGAGTATTGATGAAGGTTATAAGTGGGATGACCCTTGACAATGCAGTTAACATCATGCAAGAAGCACACTACAATGGTTTGTCTGTTGTAATTATTTGTTCTCAGGCTGATGCTGAGGAGCACTGCATGCAACTGAGGGGCAACGGGCTGCTGAGTTCTATTGAACCTGCAAGTGGTGGATGCTAAAGATGGTCCTGGTGAAAACTCCAATAGGTTTATTACTGTCAAAATACCATTTTCTAAGAAGTAGATATAGTGTATATAAAGTCGGTAGTGATCATATTTGTATGAACGGCAAGTCATCCTCTGGTCAAATTAATGACAAAAGGGTGGTAGTAATTTTGAATAAAGTGCGATTCCAAGATGTTTATGTTGTTATGTCCATCCCCTTCCTGAAAAACTGAAAAAAAAAATGCTAGATAACTCTAAGAAGGAACGAAATTGTCTTCAATTAGCCGCCAATTGTGATAAATTGATTTTGCTCTGAAATGACGTTTCTGTTTGATTTAGATTTGAAGACATTCGTGGCCCAAAATATCATGAATCAAAACAATGGTGAGCAAACTTGAATACAAAACAACTAGCGGAGGACACGTATCAAATCTTAATGGTGGCTATAATAATTTTCATAATTGTTTTGTTTTGTGCCTAAGATTTTTATTTGATATTTTAACTTCTTCCCCTCTGTTTGATGTGTTGGTCTTCTCTACATCAACTCTGGAACCTTACATGCTATAACGTTTTAACAATAAACCAACTTACATTAATCAGCTCACGTACAAGCTCAAAGAACTTCACGAAACAAATAAATAAATAAAATCTCAAGCTACTAGGGGAGAATTTTTTTGTTCTTAATAACTGATAGGTTGATAAGATAGCCAGAGATTAAGCACCAATAAGGCAATAACGATGGGTTTTGCTCTCAAGTTATTTGAGATGGAAAAATCTGGCGCACTGCTATTTTTGGGAAATTGAATTAAGTGGGAGCAAGAGCAACTACTACGGCATCAGTAGCTTCTCCACTAATAAGATAATGAGATCAATTTATGAATTCAGCAATGACTTATTTAAAATTTGCGCATGGAGTACGGATTCACAACTTGATTCTCAAAATTATAACAAAATTGATTATACCGGGCACTTAGTGATCATAACTTTTAGACCAACTCAAAATTTGCTCAGACCAGAAAGCATTCGCTTCACTAGAGTCTGTCCAGAAGTAAACATCTCACTCACTCAATACAGCAACGGTTACGAACGCAAATGCATTGCACAATGTATTGTCACTGTGTAATCAGTTTAGTTTAAAAAGCACAAGATTCATCTACTCTCTCTAATGAGATGCTATCGATATGGGCTGAGTGCTGCACAGACAGATTAAAGCTAAAAATCTTGTTTAGCAGCTACGCTGCCACAGCACAACTCTCCCAAACGGGCCTATAGTGATGCTCTCAAGGCTTTCTTTCTGTGTAACAACACGTCTAGTGCCTACATAGGAAACTTACCAATACTAGTTGAGAATTGATATATAGGTTTTAACACTTATTCAAATCCATCAATTGATATATAGGTTTAAATATTTGTTCTAATATTTGAACTGATATCTTCTAGATGAATTATCTTGTTATTGGCCAAAAGCAAAAAGTGCATTTTCATCCAACCTGCAAATCTGCAACTACCACAAATGTTCTAGAAATGCTATAAAAACAGAATTTTATACTAACCATTAACATTATTGTGGGGATTATGACTCAACAGATGAGAGGAAGGATTGAATTCCAAAAACAATGAAGAGAACTCCACCTGAGAGTGCGACCTGCATCAAAATAGTACCAGCTTTACAGTTGCTCAACAAAATTGATATGTAGTACAGAAAAGGAAAAAGCAAATGTCTGTGATTACTATTTTCTCAGATATCTGAGACGCCAAGCTCTTTCCTCCAACAACAGCAGCAGTAGTACACAATGCCTGTCCTCTGAGGGAAGGAAAAGCACTCAGCACATGTAATCTATACTAGTATCAACACAATTCATAAACAAATAAATGGTGTGATTTGTATTTAAAACGTACATAATTCCGCCAAGAACAACGCCAAGTGGGCTCTCATCGGCAGCTAAACCAATGGTAGCTAACTGTAAAAAAATATATCAGAGAATCATAGAGTCATGAAATATAAACATATATATTCAGTCCCTTTGTTATTGCTATACCTGGCTCTTGTCACCCCATTCACCAAAGAAAGTAATAGAAAATGCCTGCAGAGTAGACAAAGGTCAAAATGGTAAGTTTCACATAGCTTTACTGAGTTTAGAATTCAACATTTAACAGGAAAATATAACCTTCAAAAGGATGGGAGAGAAAAACTGCGAGAGGAATGGCCACCTCTGCTTTTTTAACTCATCATCAGCCTGGAAAGAGAAAAAGCATTTAGATATTTTAAGATCATGAAACCAAGATGTTAAAATAATGAAATGTTGGGACACTTGCTGAATAGCATCACGAATATAACTGCCACCACAATTAAACATATGTTATGCAAATAGAAGATGTTCCACAAACAATAATGTCATCAAATGGAATCAATATTCCTTTTACAATATATTAAGAAAAGATTCCATAAAAATGTGCATAAACCGTACATTTGGATGAGAAAATTCTATCCACGTGGTCAGTTACACAAGAGAGAAGAGGCTTCTAATTGTACATGGGATAGAATTTGGTTTTATGCATTCTTATGGCCTCTATAACGAGGAGTTCCAAGAAAGTTCTTTCTTATGATGACTTTCATTTTGCCAAAAGGGTTTGATAAGGGCATTTTGGGGCTATTCATGCTGCTGGGACACATTTCCATGATTTGAGGCTGTTCAGGGACAGGATCCTTGCTTTTTGCTGTTAGTTATAGATAATCATTCAGCGATGAAGTAGACAAGATTTAATGGGCCCCTGTTGAGTTCCTGTCCAGTTTGTATTTAGTTTCTGTCAAAAAAAAAATTCTATTTCTCCTTATTAAAAAAAAAAAAAGCATAAAGGATCTGCTAGCCTGTGAACTCAGCATAAGCATTTTAAGGAACCCCCTCTAATAGAGAGAAAAACTTGCATTGGTATTTCAATGTCACTAGACATACACGTACTAAACATAAGATTCATGGTGAGCATAAAATTTTGGCAGAGATAATTTGAATGGCAATTGTATTTTAGCCATATCCCATAATCCAAAAAGTTTTAAATAGCCTACGTGCAAATCATATTGCAAGACACATGAATCCTAGCGCACCCATTATTTATTTATTGTAAATGTTGAGTTTTTAAGGTACAACAGCAAAGATTTGCATAACCCTAAAAACAGACACATTATCACGAATTATGCACAATACATATCAAATAAAATAATGTGGCTAATACTGCAATCCTGCACCTAATCACTGTCACCATAAAATTTATTTCTTTGAAAGTGATTAAGCAAAGTTATATGAAACAGAGAAACTTAGAAGAAGAAGAAGTACAAAAAGGAGTGGAAAAGCAAGAAACAGAAACGAAATCAATTAAATGAAATATTTTACTAAATGCCATTTAAGTGAATACTGATACAATACAGAATATAGCAAAGTGCTCATAACATAAATACCAAATGCACCTGCAAAGCATTTGCAACTCTACATGAAACTGTTGAAGAAAGGGGCAATAAAGTGTTGCATCATTGTTGTACTAGCATTTTCTGTACTCTAAGATGGTATCTGCTACCCTAGGCACAGATGGGTCAAATTTAAGGTTGCTGTAGTTAAATGCACATCTCATGTCCTTACATATACTTAAGAGAGAAAGGGAGCGTAAACCATCAATAATTAATATATGCAACAAAATGATTCACCGATTTTTATTTTATAGCCATACCTTGCTGCCCTCTTTGGTTGCTCCTGCATTTGCTCTAAAGTCAGCACCTGTTGACATAACCAAAGTAAAGTCTAAAGGAATTAGGGCAAAGTTCCTAAATATGAGGCAAGTCATGATAAGGGAAAAACTGACCAGCTTTTTTCGACTTCTTCAAACTCTTCAGCCTCCCTGTTAAAAGGAAAATAAAATAAAATACTCACTTGTACAACAAGAGTCTATTTTGCTGAAACATGTACTTAAATGAAAGAATACACATATTCAGAAACATGAGCATTAGAACCATTACCCTTCATCACTAAAGGCATCCCATAAAGACCATAGACCAAATCCAAAGAACAGCACTGTTGTTATATGATGAGTCAATTTACGAGAGATCTACATATTAAAGATCAAAAGGCATAAGCTAAATAATTATAGCAGAAAATGACAAGAAATTGAAAACCTGTGTTGACAGGTTAGTGTGTATTCACAATTTAGGGATGAGAATGTATTGATGACTGGCCTAGACATGATATCTAAGAAAAAAAAATCTTCATGCTAACGTCTGAAAAAATTCAATAGAAAAAGATAAGGTTAAACTAACTATCAAATGTCTTCAGAATCACAGTAGATCACAACAAATATGTCTACAGGTCATGAATATGATCACATAACTGTGAACAGTGCTCCAGAAGTCTAGTGAATTTTATAACACACAGTAGTCCCTACTTTAACCATACACGTTGCAGGTCAGTATTCAGCCTGTGTTGAATTCAGCCTGGCCCTAACAGCCCAGCCCGCCAACCCAATTAAATTAAACATATATACAATTGCGTAATGCATTTGAGCCACTTCTTGGCCAAGCAATCATGAAACCTCCCACCACTGAACAATAAATTCAATGTCAGCTGTAATCTGGCAGCTTGGTAACTATTTCTCCCCAAAGAAATGTACATCTGTGAAGAAAGGCATGGATTTAGATTGAGATTGATCTATATTTAGTAACTTTTCCTCTTTCCCCTTGTAAAACATTTCTGGGCGATGATGATATAAAAGTATATCAGCAATAGTATCATGGAAATTCATATAGAAGCCAATTTATATCATGAGTCAGCTCATGATAGTTAGTGACACTGTGTAGAAGCCAATTACAAGCATTTGAAAAACAGGCCATAAGCATGAAAGCTTGTTAATGAGCAATCACACTGCTTACCAGATTTGGAGTGGCCCAGCCAACAACAGCAGAAAGAATAGTCATCACCTAAACACCATTCCAAAATATCCCATCATTGTGAGGCTTTGCAAGATAATCAGAGGTCAGATTTGCCAACAAATAAATAAAAATTAAAAACCCACTCACAATTAAAGCTCCCAGGCAACCTGACAAGACCAGTCTCCGCGGGTGACGCATTGCCAAGATCTTGTAACGCAGAATATAATATAAAATAAGCGAATTGGGGAGGGAAATAAATTTCCAGTTTAATGAAGAGACTGCATAGTAAGATCTTAGAAATGAAAATGTATATAAGAACTTAACCACAATAAGTAACAATAAGAGAAAAGCTTTCAGTGGGTAAGACTTTTTCTGCATGAGAAATTTTAGAAGCATCATTTCCCTCTAGAATGACAAGCGTATTCTTAAGTTTTCAACGCCTCTCCTTGAACTAAGCTCAGCAGTTTGAATGTTCTTTCTACATTAGCAGTTTATGGATTGCCGCACGGAAATTGCAATGAGCAATTTTACAAATACAAAGCAATGGACTTCCATTTAATCCTAAAATTCACCTCTGACCAGTCACAAGTTAGATCAGGTATCTATCATACCATGATTGATTTTGATCGTCAAACCAATTTTCAATTTTACAGTCCTGATTCTTTAGTTCTTCACTTCACTCAGCTCTCAAATAACGTTAATGACAATACAAAAATAAATATTAACTTCAAAATCCTCTTCGATGCATATTATCTATCCCAAACATCACTGTCAAATTAAAATTTCTAAATAATAATAATAATAATTAACAAAACAAATAATAAAGCATTTACTAACCGCAGCGGCAAAAATGTCTTGTCGCCGATCTCGGATAGAACAGTCATGGCAAGCGACTTGGTAAAACCCTTAATCCACCAAAAAAAAATTTTTAAATTTTATTTTTTATCCACAAGCAAAAGTTTCAAATAAGATTAATTTAATTAATGAACAAATCACCTGCACAACTGAACTCATCTTTGATATATTTCAACGAACAGAGTGAGTCTCTATAAGCTTATGCGCGCTTCAGAGATGTGAAACTCTGACACTCTATATATATATATATATATATATATATATATATATATATATATATATATATATATATATATATATATATATATATATATATATATATACTTTGTTTTTCAAGAAAGTTTCTTAAAAATTGTTGTTTCACAATGATGTCTTCTAAAAATCGGATTGATTTAAGTAAAGCTCATCACTAAAATATTTTAACCACATATATATATATATATATATATATAAATTTTATATATATATTATGGAGGATAATTATTCACTCTTTATAATTTGAGAATTCATTCTCCTAACTCTCTCTCTCTCTCTAACTCTCTATCTCTCTCCTTCTCTCTTTCAAAAACAATGAAAAAAAGACATTGAAAAATTATTTCTTATTTTTTGAATTTTCTCTTCTCTTCTAACAAATTTTCTTTAAAACATTTAATTTTTATTTTAATTAAATATAAGTATTTGTCTTATAATTTATTTTAAAATAATTAAAATTTTTTATATCAGATCTACCATATAAATTATATGTTCCTCTGAGACATAGATACCAAATCTCTCTCTTCAGTTATATTTCACTTCTCTCTCTTCATTCGAAATACCATTTCTGAGATCCAAATTTAACACTGTATATGCTAGAAAGTCAATTATAATATATGTTTAATATGCTTGCAGATTTTGATTCGATGAAAATGCTTATAAAGCGAGATCTAAAAAGAAAATCAGTACGCGGACCTTGGGAGCGTGTGCGACACACAGCTATCGGGGAATTTCCTACGTGGATCGTTGACTATATATAATATGAGCAGTGAGCAATAAGGCTTTGAGTTCCGTGTTAATAACTCAGCTGAGTTGACTCGTTGGGAGTTTTATTAACTGAGGTGAGTGAGCAAGAAGACAAAACATAAAAGGAGCGTGATGTTTAGTTATTAGTAACTGCGAATAAGGAATTGGAGGCAAAGAAGCGATTCTTTAGGACCGATACAGATTTTGATTCGATGAAAGTGCTTATAAAGCGAGATCTAAAAAGAAAATCAGTACGCGGACCTTGGGAGCGTGTGCGACACACAGCTATCGGGGAATTTCCTACGTGGATCGTTGACTAATTCCAGCTGTTTATGGCTAATCAAATATTGCTCTTCTACAGAGAGTAAACTTTGAGAACCACAAACGAAATAGAAATTGAACACACATTTGAATTTCGAAATACACGAGAGGAGATATAGGGTAAAATAATATCTACTTTTAGTTTTAGTTTTTTAAAATAATTATTATATTTACAAAATTTTAAATTCAAATAAGTGTTGGCAAAAAATTTTGAACCAGTATTAAAATTGTTTAGAGAGTCGGTTCAAAACCTTTTTAATTTGGTTTGACACTTTAAAAAGCTGAATCAAAACCAAAACAAATAATAAATTTCTAACTCTGGATCAATTGTTTTAATTATTTATTTATTTATTTTGAAACCACTGAATTGAACTCCATTTTATCAACCTCAAACCCTAATTATAATAACCATTATAATCAACTAAACATTGAATATTTGACCCAACATGATAATTAGAATATGAAAGCATTGAATTAATTGATATAATTCTATCACTCTTAATATACCTAGTTATGCAAATCATTACTCATAAATTCACAACTTCCAATAAAATTTTTTATCACCTTAAATATAAAATTTATGGGATTCCTCGACAAATATTATAAGTGAGAGTAGATTTTTAAATTAATTTTAATAAAATTATAGACCTTACTATAAATTTATTTTTATATAACAAACCTCGTATTATAATATACATGTAGATCGTGCTAATTAAAAACAAATCTCACTCACATTTGTATCCTACATTTAAAAGTTCGTTGAGAAGCATGTGATTAGAAAGTAAGTTCAACCAAAAATAGGAGTAAACATCATTAATAAGGAAAACCGAGGCAAAAAAAGTTAATGTCATTTTCTTGCTTATGGATATATGGAATGAAGTTTGATCATTGTCCATCTAATTACAAAACTTCGGAACTACACGACAAATTATGTGGTAAAACATCATATCATCTTGCTTCTGAAAGTAAGCTCAAAATTTTCTTTTAATGTAGGAATAAACTTCATATTTTACACTCATAATGAGCAAGCATATTCTCACCTTTATATATTTGATTTAATATAAAGATTATATATATAAAAGGAACAAATATTTATTTTTGTTTAAGACAGTGCAAGTAATAAGCTTTTGAGGGCACCACAAACTAGATAATATTATATGAGGTTGCTTTATTCATACTCCATATATAGGACTCATGCGTTAATTTAAAGCATCTTGAATTGATGAGATACTAAAAATAAAATAAAAACTAATTATTAGCTTTCAACTTTATGCAATACACATATATTTTAATCATTGTATAAAATAAGTCATTAACTCCAATTGAACTAATTAAAAAAAAAAGTTGAATTAATGCATGCTAGAGGATATATATGGAATAATTTTTTTTTTGAAAAAAAAAATGAATTCCAAAATAGGGATTTTGCAAAAGAACTCCATCCTTACTTTTATTTCGATATTTGCATTGGATTGTATTATTTTAACAAAAATTATTTCAAAAAAATACTAGAGCAAAAATAACTTTTGACTCTCCGTAGCAAGAATCCAACTAGCCCCAAAAGATAATAAATAATAAGAATGATAAATACTAAATATTATCTACATGCATTATGAATACTAAGATTATCTAGATAAGCTAATAACAAACAACAAATTCGCAGTTTAACAGGCTGTTCCGTCTTTACTTTTCATCTCAATATTTATATAGGATTGTATTATTTTAACAAATGATTTAAAAAAAAAAAAACTACTAGAGCAAAAATTACTTTTGACTCTCCCTAGCAACAATCCCAACCCCAACGAAGCCCAAAAGCTAATAAATAATAAGATGATAAATACTAAAGATTATCTACATGTATTATGAATACCAAGATTATCTAGATGAGCTAATAACAAACAACAAATTCACAGTTTAACAAGCAGTTTGCAACAAAACTAGTTTCTATTAATAAATTAAAACCTCAAAATATACATACCTGTGTAGAGAAACCCCTCATAATGATCCTCAGTTGACTGAGAATCGCATTTCGACTGGCCGGCCATTCCAGCAAAAGGTGGATACTACACCCCCATTGCCAGCATATTCCAACCGGCCTTCCCACAATTCACTGACAAGCATACCTTGATTACTCTCTATGCTCTAGATCATTTTCAAACAGAATAGGTCCAAAATGATCAAGAGGCAGTATAATTAATATCTTACCACTTGCAGTGTTGGCCTTCAGTTTCTTCTTTGGCGGCTCTGATGTGTCCGGTCAGTCCTCGTTATAAGCAAAATGGTAAGCGGTAGAAGAAGGCTCTCCAGAAATCATTGTATTTGACATTTCTGGCATACAAATGGCAGCCACAAATGTAGAATTGCTGGGAGACTGACTTGTCATTTAGTAGGGATTATTGCCGCGACATTTTATACATTTATTCACGTGTATTCTTCCCATGCCCAGTACACTGTGAATGCCTTGCGAGTAAACCGTGTCCATGGGGCTTCAAAGCAACACATGCAAACAAGGCCACAAACTAAAAATAAAAAACGATTGCATGTCAAATCACAAAATTTGCACTCTAATACAGAAGAAGCTCAATAATATATCAAATCCATTAATTAACTGAAAAATAAATTATTAAATATGAAAATTTCTTAGCAATAACATGTTGATAAATTGAATTGGATCCTACGATATTTTTTTATAGAAAACCAAAAAACATAAAGAAAAACAGTTCATCAAATTTTAGCTATTAAAATTTCAATATTTTTTTCATAAAAGTCAATTACTAGGTAAAGAGGAACCATTTAGAATCTTGCAGATGTAATTCATACAGTTTTCTAACTCACTGTTACGCTTTGAAAACCCCAGATTCTGATTGGCTAACCAGTATCTTGCTCCACTTATCTTTCATCTTTTTACGTGACTATCTATCCAACGACCTTGTCGCGTCTCTTTTTTCCAAAAACCCTAAAATGTGCATTGCTTCAGCGAGAGAGCTTAGTTTGAAACTGCAGCTGTTGAGCACATGTGAGGAACCCACATTTTGATCTACAAGGCAAATGCATGTGGCTAGGGCCGACTCGGGACCCTAAGTATCACGAGTTTTCACCTTTCGATACCTCTAAAAATATTATAATAAAAAACTGCTTCTAAAAATCTCTCAATAAAATTGTAAAAATAAAAATAATTTTATAATACTGCTAATTCTACAAATGGCCTTAGTATATATTCTTCCAAATTTTTTATTTTTTTTAATAAATTCTACAGTTCCATTGTCTTTAACTATTCATATAAATTAATTCTCTCTCCTAACTTTTAACCTCTCAAACTAAATAAAGAAAAATTCTACGTGAATTTTTTTAAGTTAACCGCAGCTCTCATTTAAATTAATATATCAGACAAAAATTTATTATTTTTTTAAGGCAATTTTAGGAAAAAAAAATTTAAAAATAGACATTGCTGTTAAAAAAATATACATAAGTTTTTTCTTATTTTTATTCACGTGCAATTGATATTGTAAAATTTTATCTCTTATTGAAATTTAATTTTAAAAAAAAAAAAGAAAAGATGGTGAAAGAAACGAATATCTATTTATTCTAAATGAGAGAGAAATCATGTCATTACTTATTTTTTTGGTTAATTTGGAAAAGATATATGCATTTTAAAAATTACTCTAAATATTCTATTATTATGTATATTTATCTATTAATTTTTAAAAAGTGAATTACATTTTGTATACTCAGTAAAACACCAAAAAATCCTCACTTAATTCTTTCTAAAATAATTATCTTTATTTACTTTACACACTCATAAAAATACTATGCACACTAAAAAAAATTTCTAAATACTCTTTTATATTAAAATTTAATTAACAAAATTGGGGCAGAATGTGTCTCAACTTGCCAGGTTAACAGCATAAAATAGTCTAGTTAATTGCAAAGGTAGCGCTACTGCGTTGCCGATAATATGAGAGAACAATTGTTTTTGCTTGCATATTGCAATTCAAACAGGGATTTTCTGGTGGAGCTCAAAGGCAGGTCATATGATTATAAATGCAGATTCCGTAACAGCCATCTCGCTCTTGCTAATAGTGTCCTTTCTTGGTCTTTCAATTGTTATCGATGAAGGGCATACCTTTTCTGTGATGTGGTGAATATAATGCTTGGGCCTCAATAGGGGAGATTGATGCTCTTGGGCATGCACACCATGGAGGATATTGTTGGCTGCAAAATACATTGCTACACATAACAAAAACCAAAAATACAAAGAAAAGAATGTTGTTCTTGAAAGATGAGAATTGTTGAAGAATTCACAGAGGAACTTAGTCTTGAAACCCATATATAATTATTATGATCTCGGAACCAAAAAAAAAAAATAGGGGCATCTAACAAATCCCATCAAAATATTTCACCAATGAAAATACTTGTTATTGAGTTTCTTCTATAAATATTTATTTAAGATATTTGAAAGAAAAAAAATGTATCTATACCTTAAATGAGTGTTCAAATAAGTAATATTATATATACTTATAATAAAATATCCTTAATAATAATTTAAATCATGGTAATTTTTATAATAATTTTTTTTTAAAAAAATATGAGTGTAGAATATTTTTTAGAATGCATATAACTCATCCTTAAAATTAATATTAAAAATATAAAAACTTTATTTTATAAGAAAGTATTTATCATCTAGATAATCACTTTTGACTCTCCCTAGCAACAATCCCAGCCCCAACCAGGCCCAAAAGCGAATAAATAATAAGATGATAAATACTAAAGATTATCTACATGTATTATGAATACCAAGATTATCTAGATGAGCTAATAACAAACAACATATTCGCAGTTTAACAAGCAGTTTAATACAAAACTAGTTTCTATTAATAAATTAAAACCTCGAAATATACATACATGTGTAGAGAAACCCTCATAATGATCCTCACCGATCGAGAATCGCATTTCGATCGGTCGACCATTCCAAAGAAAAGGCGGATACTACACCCCATTGCTACCATATTCCAACCGGCCTTCCCGCAATTCAACGACAAGCATACCTTGATTACTCTCTATACTCTAGATCATTTTCATCCAGAATAGGTCCAAAATGATCAAGAGGCAATGTAACTAACATCTTACCACTTGCAGTGTCGGCCTTCAGCTTCTTCTTTGCCGGGTCTGATGTGTCCGGCCAGTCCTCGTTATAATCAAAAATGGTAAACGGTAGAAGAAGGCTCTCCAGAAATCATTGTATTTGACCTTTCTGGCATACGAATGGCAGCCACAAATGTAGAATTGCTGCGAGACTGACTTGCCATTTAGTAGGGATTGTTGCAGCGACATTTTATACATGTATTCACGTGTATTCTTCCCATCCCAATACACTGTGAATGCCTTGCGAGCGTAAACCGTGTTCACGTGGCTTCACGAATGAACGTGCAAACAAGGCCACAAACTAAAAATAAACAAATGATTGCATGTCAAATCACAAAATTTGCACTCTAATACAGAAGAAGCTCAATAATATATCAAATCCATTAATTAACTGAAAATAAATTATTAAATATGAGAATTTCTTAGCAATAATAGGTTGATAAATTGAATTGGATCCTACGATATTTTTTTATAGAAAACTAAAAAAGATAAAGAAAAACAGTTCATCAAATTTTAGCTATCAAAGTTTCAATATTTTTTTCATAAAGGTCAATTACTAGGTAAAGAAGAACCATTTAGAATCTTGCAGATGTAATTCATACAGTTTTCTAACTCACCGTTACGCTTTGAAAACCCCAGATTCTGAATGGTTAATCAGTATCTTGCTCCACTTATCTTTCATCGATTTGCGTGACTATCTATCCAACGACCTTGTCGCGTCTCTTTTTTCCAAAAACCCTAAAATGTGCATTGCTTCAGCGAGAGAGCTTAGTTTGAAACTGCAGCTGTTGAGCACATGTGAGGAACCCACATTTTGATCTACAAGGCAAATGCATATAGCTAGGGCCGACTCGGGACCCTTGGTATCACGAGTTCTCACCTTTCGATATCTCTAAAAATATTATAATAAAAACCGCTTCTAAAAATCTCTCAATAAAATTATAAAAATAAAAATAATTTTATAATACTCCTAATTCTAAAAATGGCCTTAGTATATATTCTTCCAAATTTTTTATTTTTTTTAATAAATTCTGCAGTTCCATTGCCTTTAACTATTCATGTAAATTAATTCTATCTCCTAACTTTTAACCCCTCAAACTAAATAAAGAAAAATTCTACGTGAATAAGTTAACCGCAGCTCTCATTTAAATTAATATATTAGACAAAAATTTATTATTTTTTTAAGGCAATTTTAGGAAGAAAAAATTTAAAAATAGACATTCGTTGTTAAAAAATATACATAAGTTTTTCTTATTTTTATTCACGTGCAATTGATATTGTAAAATTTTATCTCTTATTGAAATTTAATTTTAAAAAAAAAAAAAAAAAAGATGGTGAAAGAAACGAATATCTATTTATTCTAAATGAGAGAGAAATCATGTCATTACTTATTTTTTCGGTTAATTTGGATGAGATATATGCATTTTAAAAATTACTCTAAATACTCTATTATTATTTATATTTATCTATTAATTTTTAAAAAGTGAATAACATTTTGTACACTCATTAAAACACCAAAAAATCCTCACTTAATTCTTTCTAAAATAATTATCTTTATTTACTTTACACACTCGTAAAAATACTATGCACACTAAAAAATTTTTCTAAACACTCTTTTATATTAAAATTTAATTAAAAAAATTGGAGCAGAACGTGTCTCAACTTGCCAAGTTAACAGAATAAAATAGCCTAATTAATTACAAAGGTAGCGCTACTGCGTTGTCGATAATATGAGAGAACAATTGTTTTTTTTTTTTAAAGGAAATGGGGGCGGGCAAGTCCAAATACAATTTTTTAACCCCATTTCCACCCCCAAGAATCGAATCCGGGCTTGCACGACTCTACAACGAGTATGATGACCAACCCGACCACACCCTTGTGGGCGAGAGAACAATTGTTTTTGCTTGCATATTGCAATTCAAATGGGGATTTTGTGGTGGAGCTCAAAGGCAGGTCATATGATTACAAATGCAGATTCCGTAATAGCCATCTCGCTCTTGCTGATAGTGTCCTTTCTTGGTCTTTCAATTGTTGTCGAGGAAGGGCATACATTTTCTGTAATGTGGTGAATATAATGCTTGGGCCTCAAGAGGGGAGATTGATGCTCTCGGGCATGCACACCATGGAGGATATATTTTGTTGTTGCCTTGGCCAAATTGCTGGCTGGAAAATACATTACTGCACATAACAAAAACCAAAAATACAAAGAAAAGAAGTTTGTTCTTGAAAGATGAGAATTGTTGAAGAATTCACAGAGGAACTTAGTCTTGCAACCCATATATAATTATTATGATGCTGGAACCAAAAAAAAAAAAAAACAATAGGGGCATCTAACAAATCCCATCAAAATATTTCACTAATGAAAATACTTGTTATTGAGTTTCTTCTATAAATATTTATTTAAGATATTTGAAAGAAAAAAAATTTACATATACCTTAAATGAGTGTTCAAAGAAATAATATTATATATACTTATAATAAAATATCCTTAATAATAATTTAAATCATGGTAATTTTTATAATATTTTTTTTTATAAAAATATGAGTGTAGAATAATTTTGAGAGTGCATATAACCCACCCTTAAAATTAATATTAGAAATATAAAAACTTTATTTTATAAGAAAATTTAAGGAGAGTCAATACATCAACTCAAAGTTTACTTTACGCCTTTCAACTCTATAACTAATAAAGTTGATATAAGGCAATTAAAAAAAAATAGTAACAGGAACAAAATTAATAAAAATATAAAAAAATATTAATTGAAATTAGGTTGTAATATTAATTATGATTATTGCATCGTGTAATAAATTATTAACAACAACATCTACCTCATTATATTTTATTGTTTACTCACAATGAGAGACTAAAGGTGGGCACCAACCTGCCCAATCCGTGAAACTGACTCAACCCACATGATTTTTTTGCTGTTTGTGTTAGGTTGATAAAATAAACATGTTAGGTTAGGTTACTAAATTTCCCCGGTTAAGTTTGGTTCTTAAATTCTCAACCTACACTATTTGTAGGCTGAGTTGAGTTGAAAAAATTTTAACCAAACCCAACCTGCCCCACCCGTCTTCATATTATAATATAAATTTGGACATTTTATATAAAAATATAAAATAATAATAAAGCCTTCTTAATTAATTAAATTCCTGATATTATTTAAACTTTAGTGTTTTGTCTTAAACAAGACTTTAAATTTTTGACTTTTTTTTTCCTTCATTGATTATGTACTAATAATTTAATTATTAAACTTTGAAATGTTGGATTGGTTGTAAGGATTTTAATATTTGTGTTCTTTTATTTTTTTTTTCAATTAATTCAGTTACTTTTGTATTTTTTTAAATTTTTATATAGTATTAAATTGACTATAAAAATGAACCCTGTTCAAAAGCTCAACTCGCTCAACCTAACCCGTCCTAAGTTGTAAGTTTGCTAGTTGAGTTGGGTTTTTTCAATCAACTCGACTCAACCCAACCTGTGCTCACCTTAGGAGAGACAACATTGACATAATTTGTTTGGTTTAAGCGCAAGAAAATATACTATTGATAAAATATAACTATTATACGAAAGAATGAGTTCATAGGAAAAATAATTAAGTTTTCAATTTGAGTTTTGATTAGAAGTAGGATAAGAAAACTTAATAAGGAAATATTAATGAACAGTAAATACATTATTAAAATAATAATAACGTTGAAATGGTTAACATAAAAGTTTGACCCTTAGTTAACTATCTTCTTTTTATAAAGCAAATCAACTTCAATTATTGAATAATCCACATCGCTTCCCCTTCTATTGTAACAAAAGATTCACTTTTGTACGATAACTCAGTGTAAAATGGATAAAGAGTTATATCTAGTTAGCTTTGTCAATTCTAGTTTTATCTTATGATTCTTCTTAATTGTGCTCAAACAAGAACCAGCAAAATACCCCCCCCACCTTCCTTTTCAATCCCACAGACACATGCAACAAATTAGTAAAATTTTAAATGTATTGTCATATATATCTCATCCTTCATTAGATTTGATTTCTGATGCATGAAAACGTGTAGGACTTCACAATTCAGTATGTGGAGTGTGTGGATGAGATGTGACAGGTTAGGTTAAGCTTCACTAAGGGAAGGAGGTGAATGTAAATGGGTTACCAGTGCTGCCTGTATACAATTGCCCATAAACATTTACACACAGATAAGAATTTTGATGTATACAGATAAAAATCACATTGACTAAAACCTAACTTTACAAGTAGCTGACTGTATTTTTTTGGGGAATTAAGTAGCTAAATATTAGTAAAGATTAATTCTTTGTTTTGTAGGGTTTTGTTTATAAGGATATTGTGAAATTAATGAAACCATCTTAAGAGTATTTTGAACATCATATGACATTTAGAAAGTTATTTTGCCACCACTACTGAAAGCCGAAATAAGTGGTGTATGGTTAGTGTTGGATTAGAGCTTGTGAGATTTCAAAATGCTCATTTTTGCCTCTATTCCCAAAAGCTTTTGTTTAGGTCAAAAGTCAATTCAAAAAGTATTTTTCAAACTTTTTTTAAGAGGTGTTTGGTTGATTTTGGAATAGAGCTTTTAGGCTTTCAAAAAACTATTTTACCTCTACAAAAGCTGCTTTTGGGAGTAAAGACAAAGATAGTATTTTGAAAGTCTAAAAACTCTATTCCAACACTAACTAAACACCACTAAAAAAATTTGAAAAATAATTTTGGAATAAAAAAAAATCAATTTTGACCTTGTCAAAACACACTATTATGTTTTGACAGATTTGGTATGCAAAATAGGATAAAACAGGACAGTTTAGGATGGTGGATGAGATTGGGTGGAATAGGATTATATTTAGTACCATCTTGTATCATTAGATTATATTACAAATTTTATTGTTATAATAATTAAAAAATTAAACTAATTTATTGTTGTAGAAATGTAATATGTTAAATAATAATGATTTTATTATGTATTATTTTAATAAATAATTGTTAAATATAATTTACTAATAAAAATATTTCTTATTTCAATTAGACCATAATATATTATTTTTAATTATTATTATTGTTATCATCATTATTATTGACCTAATAAAAAGTTAAATTGAGTTATCCTAACCCACTTATCCCATAGCCCCAATGGTGGGTCCCATGTGGGAGCACACCCTTTCTGTACCAATCTAAAGATGGTCCAATCCCATATATTTATGCTTCCACCAAATGCACCTAATTATAAAGGGCTGGATCTTTCCCTTTAAAAAAGTGTAGCAATCAAATCCTTTTAACGAAATGTAGAAATCAAACCTGAGAAATCAAATGGAAATATGAGAAACTCACCTAAAAATCTCATGACGTACTCTGCTCACTTTTCATTCAAGTGCATTCTTCAACCCCAAAAAAAACTCTCTATGCTCTAGATCATTTTCAGCCGAATAGGTCCAAAATGATCAAGAGGCAATGTAACTAATATTTTACCACTTGCCAGTGTCGGCCTTCACTTCTTCTTTGCCGGGTCCTGATGTGTCCGGCCAGTCCTCGTTATAATCAAAATGGTAAGCGGTAGAAGAAGGCTCTCCGAAATCATTGTATTTGACCTTTTCGGCATACGAATGGCGACCACAAATGTAGAATTGCTGCGAGACTGACTTGCCATTTAGTAGGGATTGTTGCAGCGACATTTTATACATGTATTCACGTGTATTCTTCCCATCCCAATACACTGTGAATGCCTTGCAGGCAGAAACTGTGTTCACAGGGCTTCTGTAACAGCACGTGCAAACAAGGCCACAAACTAAAAATAAAAAATGATTGCATGTCAAATCACAAAATTTGCACTCTAATATAGAAGAAGCTCAATAATATATCAAATCCATTAATTAAATGAAAATAAATTATTAAATATGAGAATTTCTTAGCAATAATAGGTTGATAAATTGAATTGGATCCTACGATATTTTTTTATAGAAAACTAAAAAAGATAAAGAAAAACAGTTCATCAAATTTTAGCTATCAAAGTTTCAATATTTTTTTCATAAAGGTCAATTACTAGGTAAAGAAGAACCATTTAGAATCTTGCAGATGTAATTCATACAGTTTTCTAACTCACCGTTACGCTTTGAAAACCCCAGATTCTGAATGGTTAATCAGTATCTTGCTCCACTTATCTTTCATCGATTTGCGTGACTATCTATCCAACGACCTTGTCGCGTCTCTTTTTTCCAAAAACCCTAAAATGTGCATTGCTTTAGCGAGAGAGGTTAGTTTGAAACTGCGGCTGTTGAGCACATGTGAGGAACCCACATTTTGATCTACAAGGCAAATGCATGTGGCTAGGGTCGACTCGGGACCTTAGGTATCACGTGTTTTAACCCCTCAAACTAAATAAAGAAAAATTCTACGTGAATAAGTTAACCGCAGCTCTCTTTTTTAAAAATATATCAAATAAAAATTTATTATTTTTTAAGGAAATTTTAGGAAGAAAAAATTTAAAAATAGACATTGCTGTTAAAAAAATATACATAAGTTTTTTCTTATTTTTATTCACGTGCAATTGATATTGTAAAATTTTATCTCTTATTGAAATTTAATTTTAAAAAATAAAAAAAAAGATGGTGAAAGAAACGAATATCTATTTATTCTAAATGAGAGATAAATCATGTCATTACTTGATTTTTTCGGTTAATTTGGATGAGATATATGCATTTTAAAAATTACTCTAAATACTCTATTATTATGTATATTTATCTATTAATTTTTAAAAAGTGAATTACATTTTGTATACTCAGTAAAACACCAAAAAATCCTCACTTAATTCTTTCTAAAATAATTATCTTTATTTACTTTACACACTCATAAAAATACTATGCACACTAAAAAAAATTTCTAAGCACTCTTTTATATTAAAATTTAATTACCAAAATTGGAGCAGAACGTGTCTCAACTTGCAAGTTAACAGCATAAAATAATTTAGTTAATTGCAAAGGTAGCGCTACTGCGTTGCCGATAATATGAGAGAACAATTGTTTTTGCTTGCATATTGCAATTCAAATGGGGATTTTGTGGTGGAGCTCAAAGGCAGGTCATATGATTACAAATGCGATTCCGTAATGACCATCTCGCTCTTGCTCGATAGTGTCCTTTCTTGGTCTTTCAATTGTTGTCTAGGAAGGGCATACCTTTTCCGTGATGTGGTGACTATAATGCTTGGGCCTCAAGAGGGGAGATTAATGCTCTCAGGCATGCACACCATGGAGGATATATTTTGTTGTTGCCTTGGCCAAATTGCTGGCTGGAAAATACATTGCTGCACATAACAAAACCAAAAATACAAAGAAAAGAAGTTTGTTCTTGAAAGATGAGAATTGTTGAAGAATTCACAGAGGAACTTAGTCTTGAAACCCATATATAATTATTATGATGCTTGGAACCAAAAAAAAAAAACAATAGGGGCATCTAACAAATCCCATCAAAATATTTCACTAATGAAAATACTTGTTATTGAGTTTCTTCTATAAATATTTATTTAAGATATTTGAAAGAAAAAAAATTTATCTATACCTTAAATGAGTGTTCAAAGAAGTAATATTATATATACTTATAATAAAATATCCTTAATAATAATTTAAATCATGGTAATTTTTATAATATTTTTTTATAAAAATATGAGTGTAGAATAATTTTGAGAGTGCATATAACCCACCCTTAACATTAATATTAGAAATATAAAAACTTTATTTTATAAGAAAATTTAAGGAGAGTCAATACCTCAACTCAAAGTTTACTTTACGCCTTTCAACTCTATAACTAATAAAGTTGATATAAGGCAATTAAAAAAATAGTAACAGGAACAAAATTAATAAAAATATGAAAAATATTAATTGAATATTAGGTTGTAATATTAATTATGATTATTCCATCGTGTAATAAATTATTAACAACAACATCTACCTTATTATATTTTATTGTTTACTCACAATGAGAGACTAAAGGTGGGCACCAACCTGCCCAATCCGTGAAACTGACTCAACCCACATGATTTTTTTGCTGTTTGTGTTAGGTTGATAAAATAAACATGTTAGGTTAGGTTACTAAATTTCCCCGGTTAAGTTTGGTTCTTAAATTCTCAACCTACACTATTTGTAGGCTGAGTTGAGTTGAAAAAATTTTAACCAAACCCAACTGGCCCCCACCCGTCTTCATATTATAATATAAATTTAGACATTTTATATAAAAATATAAAATAATAATAAAACCTTCTTAATTAATTAAATTCTTGATATTATTTAAACTTTAGTGTTTTGTCTTAAACAAGACTTTAAATTTTTGACTTTTTTTTCCTTCATTGACTATGTACTAATAATTTAATTGTTAAACTTTGAAATGTTGGATTGGTTGTAAGGATTTGAAATGTTAAATCAAGTATAGATCAATTAATGGTGAATATCGATCAAGTATAGATCAAGTATTGCCTCTGAGTTTCGATTTCTTCACTGCCAAGATTACAAGAAGAGGCTGAGAACCTGTGGTTGGTCTGTTTGTGGGCCCCACCATGGGCTCGCGTTTTCAATGGCCTCTCTGTTTTTATCATCCGGGTTTGGGCTTTCTCCAGGAATTGGCTTGTAAACAATGCGGTACATCCTTGACGACGAAAATGGTGTTATAAGTTATTCAAATAATAATATTGAATACAAGCATATACGTATACATTTCCTACAAATGTCGATTGTCATTAATACAAGCCCTTTTTTATTTTTTAATTACAAGCCGAAAAACTTCCAAATATTTGGTCACAATTCATGTAAAATTGCAATTGGTTGACATTTATTATAAAGCATAATAAAAAAATGTGCACTAATGGGAAGTATTGAATCTTTTAATGTGTATTATCGAAGAAAATTTTTTGTTTAATTAAAATTCTATCCTTTTTTAAATTAATTTTTTACATTGGGTTTTATACAAACTTTATTAATTATTGGCCAACTTTTAATACAGATATTAAAATAAAAAATATATATAAGACTTTCAAATAACTTTTGTTATTCTATTATATATATAATCTCATGAATGGTAATGAGGTAGATATGTTGCAAAGATATCAAAATTCATATTCGCATTAGTTAGATAGTAGGTATTTAATAGAAATATTTTATTTATATATTTTATTATTTACTATATAATTAATAATTATTTTTAATTAATTAAATTAATTTTATTGAATTATTGTACCAATTTATTCATTTTTAATTGCATATTTAGTTTTAATTTATTCAAATAAAATCATTTATTTTCAACTATGGTAAAATTATAATTAGCTTATATTAACTTTTACTTTCTTAAAAGTTAGTAGTCTATGTGGGTTTACCATTGTTATTCATAATATATATTTTAATATATTCGTGTATTTGCGACTATATTAAAATTTACACAACATTACTCACCCCTTTCTCCTATCCCTGTATCTCTATTTTATTTAATGATTGGTAACTTTAACTTTAATTAATATATTACTAAATTAAAATACTAAATTTATTTAAATAAAAAAAATATAAAAATTGCTAATAGTTGAATGATAATGTAATAAGATGACTAATACAATTTATAATATACAATTCCATTAAATTGAAAAAAAATCTTGAGTACATAAATAAATTTAAAAAATAATAAGTTCATGCAATCACAATTCAATCAAAGACAATAGTAGTTGTTACTATAATAATGTAGAGCTTTTTAGCTATTTTATAAATAAATTCAGTCATTTAGATTGGATCATGTTTAGTTATTTTTCTAATCAATACTTGTAATATTAAAATTGGGATATTAAATCAGATTTTGTAAAGATAATTAAAATATAGGTTTCGTGATATTGAGGTTGAAATTCAATAAACTGCTTATTTTATAATTTTTAACAAAATAATATTTGATAAGTTTTACAAAATTAACTTATTTTATGATTTTATCAATTTCGTCACTACCTTTAAAACGCAAGTAGAGAATTACTTTTCATAAAAAATTTATTTAATGAGTTACCACATATTTTTAAAGTTTTTATTATAACATTATTATTTTAAGAAAGAGATAATTATATCTTATTTATCCATAAACCATAATATATAAATTATTAGATATCATATTACTACCACAATTTTGTTACCGCCATAACTTCATACGTCCTCTTCAAGTACTAAATTAATTTTGATTTAGTAAATTCTAATCTTATAAATATGATTTTTAAAGTTTAATATATATATATATTTATATATCCATATTTTTATGAGAATGACAAATATTTGAAATTTTGACTATTAATATGTTATTGTCCATTGGTTTGTACTATATACCATATTCGAAAATTTGAGGAATTTTATTGTAATAAAGTAATGTGATTATAATATATATTAATTTTATTTTATTTAGATTATATATAAGTATAATTTTTATCATATTTTACGTAACATATTATGAAATTCTTTATATCTTATTTAATTGAGGTATTTTTGTACTTTATATAATTTTATATGTAAAAAAAAAAGATATGTCTAATAATTTATTAAACATACTCTAATAATACAAGGTAATTTAAACTTATATTTATTTTGGTCATCGTATAATAAAACAACATTTTCATAATAAAATTACTAAGCATGTACATTATTTTCAAATTCAAAATAACATAATAACATAATTTACTAATGCAGCTGTTTTTAATCAACACTTATTCATCAATCACAATCCTAAGCTGACCTTAAAATATCCACCTTTATTATCCTTCGAGGGTTTCAAAATATTTTAGAATTAAATATTTAAAATCACTAATATTTAATTATTTATATTTTAATCTTTTAAGATTTTAATATTATGAGCAGATATAAATTTTAGTATTTAATATCCATACTCGACCCGTCTAATTAACTCATATGAATAATTATATCCGTACTCAATTTTTTATAAAATAAAAAATTTTAATATTCGATCCTAATATAACGAGCCCATCCACAACCCGAAGCATGAGTCTACCTTATTGATACGTTCTTGAAAAACCCACTTGAATCCGTTTTGAATACAGTTTCTTTTTTTTTACCGATTACCGACAAAAATCCGTACTCGAAAAAGACAAAAAAATACGAATATATTTTATTTTCGAGCACGGGTTTATCCACGGAAATTTTTTCCATTCCTGTACAATCTTCAGCTCTCTAGCTAAAAAGGAAAACACGTGCGAGCAAAACGCGGCGTTTCTATACCCTACAGGTGAAGAAGTCCAACGCTTCACGTTTATGGATCTTTCCACCCAAGGTCAAGCATTCATTTACAGGAAGGAATAGAAACAAAGTTCAAGCGCCAGAACCCAGCCCCGACTGAAGAAGCACAACTCAGGGGCCGGGAGGGAACCAAAATAATTTTTTTTTTTATCTTTGTTCCTCAGATTTTCTCTCAATTGCAAAACAAGCCCACAACTAATTCACAAGTCCTTTTAGCGTGAAACATCCACTGCTTCTGATTGTCTACTTTGCAAAATTCGCAATATGTCGGAGAAGCAGTTGATCGTAGCCGTTGAAGGCACGGCCGCCATGGGACCGTACTGGCAATCCATCGTCTCTGATTACCTCGAAAAGATCATCAGGTCCGCCTAATTTCACCATTTTAGTTATTTTCTTTATTTTCTTGTTTTATTGAAGTTACGATTTTAATTCTCAAGCAATTTACCAATATACAATTGTTCAATTTACTGATAGATTTACTTACAATATTTCGTTTTAATTTTTTATTTTCATGAACTTGGTGATATTGAGCCATTAGCATATTATACGAATTATATTCCCTTTATACGCGACAATAAATTAATCGATTACTGATTAAATGCGGATGTGGAGTGGTGTGCATGCTCTGAGAATCAAAATCGTGTTACTCTGCCACCTCGACAATGTACTTAACAATGTCAATTGTGATAAACTTTATGAATGTTATTGGACGGACCTTCTTCATCTTTACTTGGATTATCTCTTTTTTTTTTCTCATTATATTTTGTGGTGACAATATTGAAGTGCTGCGGCTACATTTTTCGTGTTGGCTGTTTTAGATCAGGAATTGGTGAATATTGAATCATTTTACTGTTTTTAGGTCTTAATTACTCTAGCCAAACAGGGTTGAATATTATTATCATTATTATTTTTTAAAAAGAAGAAAAGAAATGTCAACTACGATTAATTTCTCTTGCACATGAATATTGATCCTTAATTTTATTTTAAGGTGAAGTAAAGTTTTACCGCTGCTGTTCCAATCCACCTATCAAAGTCAATAGCTTGCCAGTTTACTTTAAGAGAAATTGCTTCTCAACTAGCTTTTCAACTAGTTTGACATGTGATCGCGGAGAATGCAACTTAAATAATGAAAGAAAAGTGGCGTGTATAATGAAGTGATCAGGTTTTCACGGCAGTAAAAATAAATGAAGTACCTTTTTTTTTTTAAAAAAATACAGTGTAGCGTTTGAAAATGATGCTTAAGTTGATAAGATAATGAAAAAACTTTAAAGTATTAATTGGCATCGGTAATAGGGAGGTTGATCATGTTAGCTATGTCCATATGCATTTTATGTAGTCATTTTGAGGGGTAAACAGACGCCGCTTTAATCTTGATTCACTTTGTAGAAGAAGTTTCAGTGTTTGCAGCTTCAATTTGTCAAGGATAAGGTTTAAATCTGCAATGTTTTCAATTTTGACTAATGCTTGATATATTCTTCTTGGAAATTCTCACCATTTATGACTGTATTTGTTAAAATACTGAAATTGTACTAAGTGCTCTGGTTCTGCGTATTTATTTATGTACATGTATTTATGACTGTTCTAAATTATCTTTGTATTTTTACAGTTGTTTCTGCGTGAATGAGTTGGCTGGGCAGGTAGTATTTTTGTTCCCCTTTCACTATGACATAGTTACTGAAATCTTCATCAAACTGCTTCAATCTTTTTATTTTGAATTAGAAGTTGCACTTTGGTCTATCAACTGACTCTGTTGCAGAGTGGTTCAGTTAAAAAGCAAAGCAAATGGTGCCTCTTTTCATTGGATTGTAGATTTTTATAAAAAAACGTGATTTTTTTCTCCTTACAAACTTTGAACATTTATATATATATATATATTTAAACATTGTTTAGTTAAGCTGAATTTTCTTTTCAAATATTGCTAAATATCTTTTACTTGAGGATTGAGGATTCCTTTTTCTCCCTGTTTTGGGCAAGAAGCACAGGCTACTTCCTAAATGCTTAGTCATGTATTGTTATATTAAATAGTCCGTATGCTCATGTGTTTTCTTGGCATTTCTCATTTATATAACTGAAGAAAAGTGAAACTAGAGTCTTGTGTGTTGCAATAGCTATGACTGGACAGAGCAACTCTATCTTGAAATCATTCTTCTCGTAACACATTGAAAAATAATGCTTTGATGTTGCAAAACTCTTGATATGGATGTATAATATGCATCTACAATCAAAGACTAGGTTTCGAAGTAGACTAGATGAAAATAGGGGGCATTTTGGTGGTTTGAATCAATGAATGGTGCAGTAATCAAGGCTAGTTTTTGATGTTGTTTGATTAATATTGGTAATGTGGTTGAAGCAATTTGCGGAATGGGATGTTAATAAGAAAATAGGATGGAAAAAATTAATTACTGTGAACGAGATAAAATATGAGAAGGAAAATAAAATAGAAAACCCAAGAATTTCTTCAATGTCTCCTAGGAGTTTCACTGACAAGATTTTAATAGGTGATCCTTACTGTTGGGAGGAATAAATAACATCCTATTGTTTAAGTCTCTTCTCGTCTTGAATTGTTAGCTAGTAGACTTTTTTATATAGAATTTCAATGAGTTAGATTATCTAGTCAGCCTTATCAGGGGTGGTTGGGTATTCTTTGTTGGCCAGTCTTTGTCTGGTTGAAAATTTATTTGTGTACTTTTGGTTCCGGTCCGTCAGGTTTTTGCCTTTTTCTTCTTTGTGGGACAGCTTGTGCACAAAAGATGTACTCATTTTTCATCATTAACTTTCAGTTTCGTACTGTATTAAAATATGCCCTAAGTTGAGGAATTCTTAATTTAAAAACCTTAAGCTGATGGGAAAGGTTCAATATTCATAATAGTTAAAACTCTGATATGCCCCTGATTGTTGTCAAATTTAATTGACAAACTTGTCATATGGATCGAATTCCCAAACTCACACCCGAATCCAAATATAGGCCAAATACATTGTAATATATCTTAAAGAATAAGGGGATTGGAAATTCATTATCTTTTGTTAACTTGGCTTCAGGACCGTATTGAAGATTCTCTAACCAAAAAACTGAAGCTGGTTAGAAAGGTCCTGACATTAGTATTTAAACTCTAATACCATGGGTATACGAAATTCCTGTCTGGTTTAAGGGCTGTTGTGTTTAGTAGGATGTTCAGTGATTGGAGAGGAGGCTTACAAATGCACACACACAAACTTACACATAAATGAAGTCTCCTTTCCAATCAATGTATACATAAGTGTGTGTTATATGTATATGTATATGTATATGCATGTGTATGTTGTTTTAACTGCACTTTTGCTCCTTTTAATACAGAAGACCTCTGCATCTAATGTTGAACTGTCAGTGGTCACCTTTAATACTCATGGATCCTATTGTGGTATGTCCTTTGCTCAATCTTCTTAGTTCATCTTTTTCCCGTCATTATTGATTTATATTGTACTGAAATTTTGTGTTGAAACTACTATGCGAGAAAAAATCATGACTATATAAGCTTTGCTCATTGAAAGGCAGCCCTGGCTGACTACAGAACATCCATTTGTTTCTTCGCTCTCTTTTTTGCAGCTTGTTTGGTACAGCGATCTGGGTGGACAAAAGATGTTGATATTTTTTTACACTGGGTGTCAACCATACCGTTTGCTGGTGGTGGTTTCAATGATGTTGCTATTGCAGAAGGGCTCTCTGAGGCCCTAATGGTGTGGACTGTTGATCTTCTACATTTATTCGTATCATTGTTTTTTATCTTTTGATTCTTGTTTGCAGGTTTCGATATACACTGTTTCCATTGATGATCATTATATAGTTCTTCATTTCATCACCATTTCTCCAGATAAATGTTTCAAACCAATTTAATGATAATTCACTGAATATTGAATTTGAAAGAAATATAGTTGATATTACTTTTGTGATTATATTTCTGTTTCTTTTGTTTTGTTCTTTAATCTCTTTCGATTTTTAATGGGACTATTCTGACTCCTTGCATCAGAGTTTGGTATCAAGTTTTAATGAGGCTCCTCATGGGTTTGAAGTATTTCCCATCTGCTAGAGAAGACTATCTGAAAAAGTTTATAGCTTTTGATGGTTTAACAAATATATTACCTAGACAAATAATTGGAGGAAAGGTGCAGTCAATCCCTTGTCTGTTAAATAGACAGAGCCTCAGGATCTCCTTCCATTGTGACACCAATTTTTACAATCACACTACCTTTTTATTCCTATAAATTCATTAAAAGCCAAAGCCAGAGAGAGGTTATCATTCCCAACACCTGACTTTTGTAACCTTTACCAGTACGGATTAATGGACAATCAATTTCATGTAATTATGATGATGGTTATAGGACTTCAGGAATAATTTAACTTCATTTTCTAGTTTCTGCATTGAAATAGAAGCAATTTATTGATTTTTCTTAACTTCTCAAAATTCTTTTACATATTTTTGGTGATTTACACCCAGAACATTAAGCAAATAAATCATACAGTGAATAGAATGCATGCAGATCAGTATGAAAGTTATCATGTATCTCAATGAAACAATCAATAAGATTGGTCATAAACAATGTGTTAGTATCAGATGATCAGCTTGATGTGACATAGAATATTCAGGATTATTTATTTTATGAGATTTTGACCATAGCATGATTACATGTTGGCTTGATTAAAGAATTTAGACCAATAGTTACATTTGACAGAAATAAACCTATCTTTTGCAACGACTTTGCCATTGGGTTTCTACTGAAATGGAAGTTATTAATGCTCATTTATTTTTATGCTTCTTATGCTTGAGCACAACTTTTTACTTTTTGAATGATGTGCATCACTCAGATGTTTTCCATGGCTCCAAATGGAAGCCAAAATCAACAAAATGTAGATGCGTAAAGCATTGCATTCTTGTTGCTGCAAGTAATCCTTATCCCTTGCCAACACCAGTTTATCGACCACAAATGCAGAATTTGGAGCAGAATGAAAATAATGAAGCACAGGCAGAAAGTCGCCTTTCTGATGCGGAGACAGTGGCTAAATCGTTTGTTCAGGTACTTATACATTGTTGTTAACCCTTTTATTAGTTGTAATGGATCTCTGTCCTGTGAGGATTGCAATTACCAGGTGACTGACTTTTTACCTTTTCATTGCAGTGCTCTGTTTCTTTATCTGTCATATGTCCAAAACAGCTTCCAAAACTAACTGCAATCTACAATGCGGTGAGCATTATATTTTTGTTGAGATTGCAATATCACAAACATGATTACCATCAGAGCTACAGTCCTCTTTCTTTATTCACAATTCTTCGATTCTCAAAATCTTTTGGGCTGCATGTTTTGAAATGAATCAAGCAAACTGCTTTGAAACTTCTGTTACACTCCTTGGTAATTTGATTGTTATATTGAAGAAATTACCTGCCAAATCTTAAATGATCTTCAGAAAATGCATAACAACAAACGTAGATAAAATACATAAACTTAAAAAATGAATGAGTAAACTGTCCAGAAATTTGAACATACTTTTTGTTAAATTATGCATTCTTTAACTAAGAGGAAATCATCATTTCTCTTCTTAATGGAGGCTAGGCTTGTTTACTGACTGCATCTATTCTTAATTCAGGAAAAGCGCAACCCCCGTGCAGCAGATCCACCAGTTGACAATGGTAAAAACCCTCATTTTCTTATTCTGATCTCAGAGAGTTTTATGGAGGCTCGTGCTGCCCTTAGTCGTCCTGGAGTTGCTAATTTGGCGCCGAACCAGAATCCTGTGAAAATGGACATAGCTCCTGTTACATCAGTTACAGGGCCAGCTCCAACGTCTATTCCATCAGGTTGTTTATTCTATGATTCTGCTTATTTTTGTTGCAGCATCTTTGTTATGTTTGCAAGGTCTATTAGTTTCATCACTTCCTCACCCCACCAAAACCACCGTCCACCCCATAAAAAAATTGGCAACTTGATTTTGCATACGCCAATGCGAAAAAAGATTACACATGCATCAATCACCTGCCATCTGTTGCTTATCACTTGGAAAAGCCTTCTACTTTTTGTATAGTTTTGTCAAACCAAATATGGATATGGTATGTCGCTTATATGTAGCTTTCAAATGCAGAGGAGTCATATAGCCAAGTTACATAGTTGCATGGCTCTCGGACGTGTGCTTTTTGTATTATTCTCTGTTGACTCCAATATGAGAAATACTGGCTCTAAAACTTCTCTCTTGTTTTAGCTTTAGAAATTTCTCAGGAGATCCTATTTTTTGTAAGATTCAAGCATTTGTTTGTTTTTTTAATAAATATTATAGGATGCTGATGCACATATTATTTCTTTTTCTGGATTGTAAATTGCATTGGGTCTGAATTTGTATATTGTGTATTTGGGTGTATGGGCCATAAGCCATAGAACTGGAAAGATCTCACGTGAAATAACTGTTCAATCATAATCATCCACAGATGTTTTATGTTGACTTTGTTTAATTCTTGCTTAACACTTAGCTTGAGGTTTACTTCTGTCATTTTCAGTGAATGGAATTAACAGGCCACCAATTTCTGTTGGAAATGTTCCCACTGCTACTGTAAAAGTTTTAAGTCTTGGACATAGTTCTCGTTCTCACGGTTTATACGTGGAAATATTGGTTGTTGCTACAATTTTTATGAGATGGGTTATGAAGTAGTTAGGGGATCATAATTGAATTGTTCAGGAACCAAGCACTGTAACTTCCATGGTAAATGGACCTACTTTTCCACATGTTCCATCCGTTCCCCGTCCTGCTTCTCAAGGAGTCACAAGCTTGCAAACTACTTCTTCGTCGTCTTCTTCTCAAGAGATGATCACAAATAGTGATAGCGTGCCAGAAGTAAAACCTTTAGTTAGTGGCATGTCACAGCCCTTGCGTCCTATGGCTCCTGCTGCAGCAAATGTGAACATACTGAACAACCTTTCTCAAGCAAGGCAAGTAATGAACAATGCTACCCTGACTGGAGGCACTTCTATTGGACTTCAATCAATGGGTCAAACTCCTATGGCCATGCATATGTCAAATATGATATCCAGTGGAATGGCATCATCAGTGCCTACTTCTCAACCTGTTTTTTCATCTGCACAGTCTGGTATCACTTCCATAGGTGGGTCAGGGACTCTTACAGGAACTTCACAGGTCCCACAAAACTCAGGTCTTAATTCATTCACTTCTGCAACTTCTAATATGCCTGGAATTTCTAACCCTGGTATTTCGCAACGAATGGGTTCTCTCAAGGAGGTGCTGGAATGGGCCAGTCGGTAGGTATGAGCCAAGGCAATCATTCAGGAGGACAAATGGTACAAAGTGGAATTGGCATGAATCAGAACATGATGAGTGGTCTTGGTCCATCAGGTGTCTCTTCTGGAACAGGTACAATGATTCCTACCCCAGGAATGTCTCAACAAGCACAATCTGGAATGCAGCCACTTAGTGTGAACAACAATACAGCAGTGAATATGCAATTGTCGCAACAGACGCCAAGTGCTTTGCACTCATCACAATCAAAATATGTTAAAGTGTGGGAGGTTAGTCACTTATGTTTTTCAATATACTGAAAATGTATATGAGAACAGCAGATGACAATGCAATATTGGTGAACTTGGCAAAATCCTCTTAGTTATATCCTTATTCGAGCTTGTTAACATTAAAACCTGGGCTGTTAATCTAGTGGCTATTTTTGGGAAATATTGACAATAATTTTGCAAACGGCTGACAATTTGTAGTTTTGGAATCTCTGAATAACCGATTGTAGAATATTTTTACCATTTCGTGTGTGCATATATGTTCACCTCCAGTTATTCTCCTATTAAATTTCTTACAGTTAGATTACTTGGAATATAGTACTGCTAAAAGGGACTTGTTCAGAAGCTTCAGTAAATTGTTTGAACTAATCTCAGTAACTGGAAGTATGCACAAGCTACATACACATGTTGGAATTACTGTTTATCATGCATGTTTAGTTTAAGAACTGTCCATGGCATTTTAATCCTTAAGAATCCAATATCATTATTTTAAACATGAGCTCTATCTCTTTAAACTGCTAGATTGCTTGTATACTTGCATCCACAGATTTAGGAAGTCAAAAGTTACAATAAAGGTTCAAAGTAGTGTTTCACTCTTTAAAATTGTTCGATTGGCTGTGAAGCCATTGATTTTTTTTCCCTTTTGTCCAACGGCTTGCAGGGAAATTTATCTGGACAGAGACAAGGGCAGCCAGTCTTTATCACCAAAATGGAAGTATGCTCTCAAATGCCTTATAAACTTTTATTCAAATATGACAAGATATAGTCTCAGCTTCTACATTGCCACCACCTCATATCTGTAAGACTGAACAGACTTAACCTGATTTCCTCTTTTATTATGGCAGGGTTACCGTAGTGCTTCAGCTTCTGAGACGTAAGTTTAGGAATTATTTTTATTTCTTGTTGAAAGTTTTCTATATTCTAGGAATTGTTGTCAAAACTTGAAATGCCTTAAATTATCATCTCTTTTGTTACTATTTGAAAGGATTTGATGTTAAGTGAGTTTGCTGCAGACTTGTCTCGTTGCTTTCATACAAGTCATTGATCACTTTAGGTTAGGTTTTGTTTCAAGAATTTAATAGGATGTTGAAATCGTCAGCAGTGAATATGACTGCCGTCAATTATATTACCATTACAAGGAACATGTTCCCTCTACAAATTTCTCACTTTCGTGCAGAAGGAAACATCAATTTATGTTTCAGACTATTAGTATCTTGTCATCCAGTTGTCCCATCAGTCATTTAACTAGTGCTGGAAATGGGTAGGGTGGGATTAGATTGATCATTCCTTGGGTCACGAATATGAAAAGCTGCTAAGATTGACATTTATTAGTATAATATCAATATTTAGTAAGAAAACGTGCCTCGACATCATTTTATCATCCAATGGAATGTTGATTAATATGAATTTAAAACAGAAATTCATCTAAACTGTGGTGGCCAGATTCAGAAATTTAATCTAAGGTCAATATCTCTGAAAACGGAACAAAAAATAATTCAACTCATTTTCATGGCCCTCTAGACATTCCACCCACGCCTACCAATCCTAAGTTTTTTAGACAACTAGGCAGACCTGCACTGAAAACTGATTGCTTTATATCTGATGCTCATTCTTTTGTTGAAGTAGCAGTCATGTATGGGGTCAACTTTGACAAGGTTTTGGCGCCAAGAATATTGCTACATCTGAATGTAAGCACACAACAATATTGTCCTCTATTTAACAGAAATATTGATGAATTCATAATTAATAATTAGTTAAACTAATAATCTTCTTTATTTAAAAGCTTCTTAGGGCCCCTGGAATTAATTTTTGAAAGGCTATGAAAGTTGAACCTGTTTAATAGTGTAATGCGGATACCCATAATAGACCCATTCTGAGAAAATTCCTGAGAGAATTTTACCTAAGAAAAATTTATATTTTGTACTGTTGAACTGATAGATCATACAGGCGACTTGAAAGTTTTCATTACTGTCTTCCTGTTGTGATGAGTGTTTTGTACTTTAAGAAAGTTAATGATAATTTAACGCCCGGACGGCATATTGCTTCCTTTTATGTGTCATCTATAGCATCTATTGATCTCAACCATACATTGCAGAATTAAAATGGAACTCTTCTTGCTGTACCACTGAACATTACGTGCTGATATAAGATTGCATTATCCTGATGTTTTTAAACCATTCACAGTGAACTTACTCAATAATCATTGTATTAGGATGAGCCAAAACAAAGGACCTTATGAACTGCATTCCATTTTGGATTTCATTTCTTTATTACACACGTGTTAGTGATTTGGATGATGGCTTGTTAGTATATTCTCTGACTCTTTTATTTGAGTTCCAACATGTGAAATCTTATTGTCTAAGTTCATTTCTACTCTCTGCAGGCTTGCAGCTAACTGGCCGCCAACAATGCAAATAGTCCGCCTCATATCTCAGGATCACATGAATAATAAGTAATTTCAGCATACTCAAAATTTTTTATTTCACCTATTTTATAATTTCTTGCTTTGCTAATTTACCCTGACTTTCATTGTCCTTTTTTTTAATTCAATAATAAGGCAATATGTTGGAAAGGCAGATTTTTAGTCTTCGGGCAATGAATCAGCATGGATTTCTTGGACAGCTCCAAGAAAAGAAGCTTGTAAGTGATCTGAAGGCTTCTTCTTTGTATTTATTTTTATATTTATTTCTTGTATGAAGGTTTATTCTTTGGAGTATTGTACCATACAGTATATCAATTGATCCAGTATTTTGTCAAATTTGATTTTTCATTCTGTAGGTTTCTTTCTCTATTCAGCAGTTATGTCAATTCTAGAATTTTCTTGAATGTTTTTAGGTATACAAGTATCATTGTCAATTAACTGGATTACTTCCAAAAACTTAATTGTGGTAATGAAGGTAAAAGATGATGTAATAGCCATGGCTATTAGTCATTAAAAAAGTTCCCTGTATTACAATTTGTAGAGGAACAAACAAAGCCTTTTGTGAGAAGAAGTGCTTGGAATTTGGAGCCAATTTACTTTCCACATGTTTCAATGTTGATCTTTTCACTTATTTAACTGACTTGAATGAGGTGCCTTTAACCTGATTCTGAGTCTGAGGCTGCTTTACCTAATTTTATGGAGATAGTTTGTTGTCGAAGTTAAAAATTCTCCTATAACTGAATTATTGGCTTGGTATGATATGAGAACGTTTTAAAAAGTTAAAAACGGCTTTGCAGTACTCCTGCATATGGGGAAAAAGGAAAAGTACTGGATTCTCTAATTGACTCACCACTCACCAGCAAATATGTTAGATGTTTCAATTTATGAAGATGGAGAAAGCCTTCAGAACTGCAAGACACCCTTTCAATAAAATTTTTCCATGTGCGCAGTTATCTGGCCATGATTTTAAATATGCATGAAAGCATGGAGATCATTTATTGGAAGGGTGCATTACACCCAAAGTTCTACTTTCTCTTGATAATGACATTTAGATTCTTGTAGAGAAATATGTTGCAGCTTTCAAGTGAGTGGGTTTTCCTGACAATTAAAGATCACACACCTAAATTTTCCAGGAACAAATATTTATTTGTTTTTGTTTTTGTTCCTTTAATTATATTTTGTGCCTTTGCTAGGATCTGGAAAATTGGTTCAGGTTATGCTTTATTGTGTGTTTCTGATTTTAAAATCATTTGTTACATGGTTTCTGTCTGAAGCAGTTCCTGATGTTCAATTTGCCATTTCTCATTCTTTAGTGTGCAGTTATCCAATTACCATCACAGACACTGCTGCTCTCTGTTTCTGACAAAGCTTACCGGCTGATAGGAATGCTCTTCCCTGGGGTGAGATTTTTGTGAACATGAATGTGATTTGTAGTTAATAGAGATTTGGTTTGTTCATAATTCCAAGTTATTTTCAATTCGAGCATTTAAATTACAAGTTGCTTTCATTTTTTCTTTTCAATGCATTTCTGTATTTTCCTTGCTAATATCAGAACCTGTGCTTCTTGGGTTGTTACTATGAACTATGCAGTTAACAATCTACTCTGCTGTTTAATCAGGATATGGTTGTGTTCAAACCGCAAATATCAAGCCAGCAGCAACAACAGCAACAACACACAGCAACACCAGCAGATGCAATCACAGCTGCAACACCAACAGCTTTCACAGTTACAGCAGCAGCAGCAGCAACTTCCCCAGATGCAGCAGCAGCAGCAACAGCTACCACAACTGCAACAGCAGATTCCACAGCTGCAACAACAGCAGCAGATTCCCCAGT
>CM046814.1:34149008-34222881 GCA_025617385.1 Murraya koenigii | reverse complement strand
GTTGTTGCAGCTGTGGAATCTGCTGTTGCAGTTGTGGTAGCTGTTGCTGCTGCTGCTGCATCTGGGGAAGTTGCTGCTGCTGCTGCTGTAACTGTGAAAGCTGTTGGTGTTGCAGCTGTGATTGCATCTGCTGGTGTTGCTGGTGTTGCTGTTGTTGCTGCTGGCTTGATATTTGCGGTTTGAACACAACCATATCCTGATTAAACAGCAGAGTAGATTGTTAACTGCATAGTTCATAGTAACAGCCCAAGAAGCACAGGTTCTGATATTAGCAAGGAAAATACAGAAACGCATTGAAAAGAAAAAATGAAAGCAACTTGTAATTTAAATGCTCGAATTGAAAATAACTTGGAATTATGAACAAACCAAATCTCTATTAACTACAAATCACATTCATGTTCACAAAAATCTCACCCCAGGGAAGAGCATTCCTATCAGCCGGTAAGCTTTGTCAGAAACAGAGAGCAGCAGTGTCTGTGATGGTAATTGGATAACTGCACACTAAAGAATGAGAAATGGCAAATTGAACATCAGGAACTGCTTCAGACAGAAACCATGTAACAAATGATTTTAAAATCAGAAACACACAATAAAGCATAACCTGAACCAATTTTCCAGTTTCCTACCAAAGGCACAAAATATAATTAAAGGAACAAAAACAAAAACAAATAAACATTTGTTCCTGGAAAATTTAGGTGTGTGATCTTTAATTGTCAGGAAAACCCACTCACTTGAAAGCTGCAACATATTTCTCTACAAGAATCTAAATGTCATTATCAAGAGAAAGTAGAACTTTGGGTGTAATGCACCCTTCCAATATATTATCTCCATGCTTTCATGCATATTTAAAATCATGGCCAGATAACTGCACACATGGAAAAATTTTATTGAAAGGGTGTCTTGCAGTTCTGAAGGCTTTCTCCATCTTCATAAATTGAAACATCTAACATATTTGCTGGTGAGTGGTGAGTCAATTAAAGAATCCAGTACTTTTCCTTTTTCCCCATATGCAGGAGTACTGCAAAGCCGTTTTTAACTTTTTAAAACGTTCTCATATCATACCAAGCCAATAATTCAGTTATAGGAGAATTTTTAACTTCGACAACAAACTATCTCCATAAAATTAGGTAAAGCAGCCTCAGACTCAGAATCAGGTTAAAGGCACCTCATTCAAGTCAGTTAAATAAGTGAAAAGATCAACATTGAAACATGTGGAAAGTAAATTGGCTCCAAATTCCAAGCACTTCTTCTCACAAAAGGCTTTGTTTGTTCCTCTACAAATTGTAATACAGGGAACTTTTTTAATGACTAATAGCCATGGCTATTACATCATCTTTTACCTTCATTACCACAATTAAGTTTTTGGCAGTAATCCAGTTAATTGACAATGATACTTGTATACCTAAAAACATTCAAGAAAATTCTAGAATTGACATAACTGCTGAATAGAGAAAGAAACCTACAGAATGAAAAATCAAATTTGACAAAATACTGGATCAATTGATATACTGTATGGTACAATACTCCAAAGAATAAACCTTCATACAAGAAATAAATATAAAAATAAATACAAAAGAAGAAGCCTTCAGATCACTTACAAGCTTCTTTTCTTGGAGCTGTCCAAGAAATCCATGCTGATTCATTGTCCGAAAGACTAAAAATCTGCCTTTCCAACATATTGCCTTATTATTGAATTAAAAAAAAGGACAATGAAAGTCAGGGTAAATTAGCAAAGCAAGAAATTATAAAATAGGTGAAATAAAAAAATTTTGAGTATGCTGAAATTACTTATTATTCATGTGATCCTGAGATATGAGGCGGACTATTTGCATTGTTGGCGGCCAGTTAGCTGCAAGCCTGGAGAGAGTAGAAATGAACTTAGACAATAAGATTTCACATGTTGGAACTCAAATAAAAGAGTCAGAGAATATACTAACAAGCCATCATCCAAATCACTAACACGTGTGTAATAAAGAAATGAAATCCAAAAATGGAATGCAGTTCATAAGGTCCTTTGTTTTGGCTCATCCTAATACAATGATTATTGAGTAAGTTCACTGTGAATGGTTTAAAAACATCAGGATAATGCAATCTTATATCAGCACGTAATGTTCAGTGGTACAGCAAGAAGAGTTCCATTTTAATTCTGCAATGTATGGTTGAGATCAATAGATGCTATAGATGACACATAAAAGGAAGCAATATGCCGTCCGGCGTTAAATTATCATTAACTTTCTTAAAGTACAAAACACTCATCACAACAGGAAGACAGTAATGAAAACTTTCAAGTCGCCTGTATGATCTATCAGTTCAACAGTACAAAATATAAATTTTTCTTAGGTAAAATTCTCTCAGGAATTTTCTCAGAATGGGTCTATTATGGGTATCCGTGATTACACTATTAAACAGGTTCAACTTTCATAGCCTTTCAAAAATTAATTCCAGGGGCCCTAAGAAGCTTTTAAATAAAGAAGATTATTAGTTTAACTAATTATTAATTATGAATTCATCAATATTTCTGTTAAATAGAGGACAATATTGTTGTGTGCTTACATTCAGATGTAGCAATATTCTTGGCGCCAAAACCTTGTCAAAGTTGACCCTATACATGACTGCTACTTCAACAAAAGAATGAGCATCAGATATAAAGCAATCGGTTTTCAGTGCAGGTCTGCCTAGTTGTCTAAAAAAACTTAGGATCGGTAGGCGTGGGTGGAATGTCTAGAGGGCCATGAAAATGAGTTGAATTATTTTTTGTTCCGTTTTCAGAGATATTGACCTTAGATTAAATTTCTGAATCTGGCCACCACAGTTTAGATGAATTTCTGTTTTAAATTCATATTAATCAACATTCCATTGGATGATAAAATGATGTCGAGGCACGTTTTCTTACTAAATATTGATATTATACTAATAAATGTCAATCTTAGCAGCTTTTCATATTCGTGACCCAAGGAATGATCAATCTAATACCACCCTACCCATTTCCAGCACTAGTTAAATGACTGATGGGACAACTGGATGACAAGATACTAATAGTCTGAAACATAAATTGATGTTTCCTTCTGCACGAAAGTGAGAAATTTGTAGAGGGGAACATGTTCCTTGTAATGGTAATATAATTGACGGCAGTCATATTCACTGCTGACGATTTCAACATCCTATTAAATTCTTGAAACAAAACCTAACCTAAAGTGATCAATGACTTGTATGAAAGCAACGAGACAAGTCTGCAGCAAACTCACTTAACATCAAATCCTTTCAAATAGTAACAAAAGAGATGATAATTTAAGGCATTTCAAGTTTTGACAACAATTCCTAGAATATAGAAAACTTTCAACAAGAAATAAAAATAATTCCTAAACTTACGTCTCAGAAGCTGAAGCACTACGGTAACCCTGCCATAATAAAAGAGGAAATCAGGTTAAGTCTGTTCAGTCTTACAGATATGAGGTGGTGGCAATGTAGAAGCTGAGACTATATCTTGTCATATTTGAATAAAAGTTTATAAGGCATTTGAGAGCATACTTCCATTTTGGTGATAAAGACTGGCTGCCCTTGTCTCTGTCCAGATAAATTTCCCTGCAAGCCGTTGGACAAAAAGGAAAAAATCAATGGCTTCACAGCCAATCGAACAATTTTAAAGAGTGAAACACTACTTTGAACCTTTATTGTAACTTTTGACTTCCTAAATCTGTGGATGCAAGTATACAAGCAATCTAGCAGTTTAAAGAGATAGAGCTCATGTTTAAAATAATGATATTGGATTCTTAAGGATTAAAATGCCATGGACAGTTCTTAAACTAAACATGCATGATAAACAGTAATTCCAACATGTGTATGTAGCTTGTGCATACTTCCAGTTACTGAGATTAGTTCAAACAATTTACTGAAGCTTCTGAACAAGTCCCCTTTTAGCAGTACTATATTCCAAGTAATCTAACTGTAAGAAATTTAATAGGAGAATAACTGGAGGTGAACATATATGCACACACGAAATGGTAAAAAATATTCTACAATCGGTTATTCAGAGATTCCAAAACTACAAATTGTCAGCCGTTTGCAAAATTATTGTCAATATTTCCCAAAAATAGACACTAGATTAACAGCCCAGGTTTTAATGTTAACAAGCTCGAATAAGGATATAACTAAGAGGATTTTGCCAAGTTCACCAATATTGCATTGTCATCTGCTGTTCTCATATACATTTTCAGTATATTGAAAAACATAAGTGACTAACCTCCCACACTTTAACATATTTTGATTGTGATGAGTGCAAAGCACTTGACGTCTGTTGCGACAATTGCATATTCACTGCTGTATTGTTGTTCACACTAAGTGGCTGCATTCCAGATTGTGCTTGTTGAGACATTCCTGGGGTAGGAATCATTGTACCTGTTCCAGAAGAGACACCTGATGGACCAAGACCACTCATCGTGTTCTGATTCATGCCAATTCCACTTTGTACCATTTGTCCTCCTGAATGATTGCCTTGGCTCATACCTACCGACTGGCCCATTCCAGCACCTCCTTGGAGAGAACCCATTCGCTATGAAATACCAGGGTTAGAAATTCCAGGCATATTAGAAGTTGCAGAAGTGAATGAATTAAGACCTGAGTTTTGTGGGACCTGTGAAGTTCCTGTAAGAGTCCCTGACCCACCTATGGAAGTGGTACCAGACTGTGCAGATGAAAATACAGGTTGAGAAGTAGGCACTGATGATGCCATTCCACTGGATATCATATTTGACATATGCATGGCCATAGGAGTTTGACCCATTGATTGAAGTCCAATAGAAGTGCCTCCAGTCAGGGTAGCATTGTTCATTACTTGCCTTGCTTGAGAAAGGTTGTTCAGTATGTTCACATTTGCTGCAGCAGGAGCATAGGACGCAAGGGCTGTGACATGCCACTAACTAAAGGTTTTACTTCTGGCACACTATCACTATTTGTGATCATCTCTTGAGAAGAAGTTGTTTGCAAGCTTGTGACTCCTTGAGAAGCAGGACGGGGAACGGATGGAATATGTGGAAAAGTAGGTCCATTTACCATGGAAGTTACAGTGCTTGGTTCCTGAACAATTCAATTATGATCCTCTAACTACTTCATAACCCATCTCATAAAAATTGTAGCAACAACCAATATTTCCACATATAAACCGTGAGAACGAGAACTATGTCCAAGACTTACAACTTTTACAGTAGCAGTGGGAACATTTCCAACAGAAATTGGTGGCCTGTTAATTCCATTCACTGAAAATGACAGAAGTAAACCTCAAGCTAAGTGTTAAGCAAGAATTAAACAAAGTCAACATAAAACATCTGTGGATGATTATGATTGAACAGTTATTTCACGTGAGATCTTTCCAGTTCTATGGCTTATGGCCCATACACCCAAATACACAATATACAAATTCAGACCCAATGCAATTTACAATCCAGAAAAAGAAATAATATGTGCATCAGCATCCTATAATATTTATTAAAAAAACAAACAAATGCTTGAATCTTACAAAAATAGGATCTCCTGAGAAATTTCTAAAGCTAAAACAAGAGAGAAGTTTTAGAGCCAGTATTTCTCATATTGGAGTCAACAGAGAATAATACAAAAAGCACACGTCCGAGAGCCATGCAACTATGTAACTTGGCTATATGACTCCTCTGCATTTGAAAGCTACATATAAGCGACATACCATATCCATATTTGGTTTGACAAAACTATACAAAAAGTAGAAGGCTTTTCCAAGTGATAAGCAACAGATGGCAGGTGATTGATGCATGTGTAATCTTTTTTCGCATTGGCGTATGCAAAATCAAGTTGCCAATTTTTTTATGGGGTGGACGGTGGTTTTGGTGGGGTGAGGAAGTGATGAAACTAATAGACCTTGCAAACATAACAAAGATGCTGCAACAAAAATAAGCAGAATCATAGAATAAACAACCTGATGGAATAGACGTTGGAGCTGGCCCTGTAACTGATGTAACAGGAGCTATGTCCATTTTCACAGGATTCTGGTTCGGCGCCAAATTAGCAACTCCAGGACGACTAAGGGCAGCACGAGCCTCCATAAAACTCTCTGAGATCAGAATAAGAAAATGAGGGTTTTTACCATTGTCAACTGGTGGATCTGCTGCACGGGGGTTGCGCTTTCCCTGAATTAAGAATAGATGCAGTCAGTAAACAAGCCTGGCCTCCATTAAGAAGAGAAATGATGATTTCCTCTTAGTTAAAGAATGCATAATTTAACAAAAAGTATGTTCAAATTTCTGGACAGTTTACTCATTCATTTTTAAGTTTATGTATTTTATCTACGCTTGTTGTTATGCATTTTCTGAAGATCATTTAAGATTTGGCAGGTAATTTCTTCAATATAACAATCAAATTACCAAGGAGTGTAACAGAAGTTTCAAAGCAGTTTGCTTGATTCATTTCAAAACATGCAGCCCAAAAGATTTTGAGAATCGAAGAATTGTGAATAAAGAAAGAGGACTGTAGCTCTGATGGTAATCATGTTTGTGATATTGCAATCTCAACAAAAATATAATGCTCACCGCATTGTAGATTGCAGTTAGTTTTGGAAGCTGTTTTGGACATATGACAGATAAAGAAACAGAGCACTGCAATGAAAAGGTAAAAAGTCAGTCACCTGGTAATTGCAATCCTCACAGGACAGAGATCCATTACAACTAATAAAAGGGTTAACAACAATGTATAAGTACCTGAACAAACGATTTAGCCACTGTCTCCGCGATCAGAAAGGCGACTTTCTGCCTGTGCTTCATTATTTTCATTCTGCTCCAAATTCTGCATTTGTGGTCGATAAACTGGTGTTGGCAAGGGATAAGGATTACTTGCAGCAACAAGAATGCAATGCTTTAGCATCTACATTTTGTTGATTTTGGCTTCCATTTGGAGCCATGGAAAACATCTGAGTGATGCACATCATTCAAAAAGTAAAAAGTTGTGCTCAAGCATAAGAAGCATAAAAATAAATGAGCATTAATAACTTCCATTTCAGTAGAAACCCAATGGCAAAGTCGTTGCAAAAGATAGGTTTATTTCTGTCAAATGTAACTATTGGTCTAAATTCTTTAATCAAGCCAACATGTAATCATGCTATGGTCAAAATCTCATAAAATAAATAATCCTGAATATTCTATGTCACATCAAGCTGATCATCTGATACTAACACATTGTTTATGACCAATCTTATTGATTGTTTCATTGAGATACATGATAACTTTCATACTGATCTGCATGCATTCTATTCACTGTATGATTTATTTGCTTAATGTTCTGGGTGTAAATCACCAAAAATATGTAAAAGAATTTTGAGAAGTTAAGAAAAATCAATAAATTGCTTCTATTTCAATGCAGAAACTAGAAAATGAAGTTAAATTATTCCTGCAGTCCTATAACCATCATCATAATTACATGAAATTGATTGTCCATTAATCCGTACTGGTAAAGGTTACAAAAGTCAGGTGTTGGGAATGATAACCTCTCTCTGGCTTTGGCTTTTAATGAATTTATAGGAATAAAAAGGTAGTGTGATTGTAAAAATTGGTGTCACAATGGAAGGAGATCCTGAGGTTCTGTCTATTTAACAGACAAGGGATTGACTGCACCTTTCCTCCAATTATTTGTCTAGGTAATATATTTGTTAAACCATCAAAAGCTATAAACTTTTTTCAGATAGTCTTCTCTAGCAGATGGGAAATACTTCAAACCCATGAGGAGCCTCATTAAAACTTGATACCAAACTCTGATGCAAGGAGTCAGAATAGTCCCATTAAAAATCGAAAGAGATTAAAGAACAAAACAAAAGAAACAGAAATATAATCACAAAAGTAATATCAACTATGTTTCTTTCAAATTCAATATTCAGTGAATTATCATTAAATTGGTTTGAAACATTTATCTGGAGAAATGGTGATGAAATGAAGAACTATATAATGATCATCAATGGAAACAGTGTATATCGAAACCTGCAAACAAGAATCAAAAGATAAAAAACAATGATACTGAATAAATGTAGAAGATCAACAGTCCACACCATTAGGGCCTCAGAGAGCCCTTCTGCAATAGCAACATCATTGAAACCACCACCAGCAAACGGTATGGTTGACACCCAGTGTAAAAAAATATCAACATCTTTTGTCCACCCAGATCGCTGTACCAAACAAGCTGCAAAAAAGAGAGCGAAGAAACAAATGGATGTTCTGTAGTCAGCCAGGGCTGCCTTCCAATGAGCAAAGCTTATATAGTCATGATTTTTTCTCGCATAGTAGTTTCAACACAAAATTTCAGTACAATATAAATCAATAATGACGGGAAAAAGATGAACTAAGAAGATTGAGCAAAGGACATACCACAATAGGATCCATGAGTATTAAAGGTGACCACTGACAGTTCAACATTAGATGCAGAGGTCTTCTGTATTAAAAGGAGCAAAAGTGCAGTTAAAACAACATACACATGCATATACATATACATATACATATAACACACACTTATGTATACATTGATTGGAAAGGAGACTTCATTTATGTGTAAGTTTGTGTGTGTGCATTTGTAAGCCTCCTCTCCAATCACTGAACATCCTACTAAACACAACAGCCCTTAAACCAGACAGGAATTTCAGTATACCCATGGTATTAGAGTTTAAATACTAATGTCAGGACCTTTCTAACCAGCTTCAGTTTTTGGTTAGAGAATCTTCAATACGGTCCTGAAGCCAAGTTAACAAAAGATAATGAATTTCCAATCCCTTATTCTTTAAGATATATTACAATGTATTTGGCCTATATTTGGATTCGGTGTGAGTTTGGGAATTCGATCCATATGACAAGTTTGTCAATTAAATTTGACAACAATCAGGGGCATATCAGAGTTTTAACTATTATGAATATTGAACCTTTCCCATCAGCTTAAGGTTTTTAAATTAAGAATTCCTCAACTTAGGGCATATTTTAATACAGTACGAAACTGAAAGTTAATGATGAAAAATGAGTACATCTTTTGTGCACAAGCTGTCCCACAAAGAAGAAAAAAGGCAAAAAACCTGACGGACCGGAACCAAAAGTACACAAATAAATTTTCAACCAGCAAAGACTGGCCAACAAAGAATACCCAACCACCCCTGATAAGGCTGACTAGATAATCTAACTCATTGAAATTCTATATAAAAAAGTCTACTAGCTAACAATTCAAGACGAGAAGAGACTTAAACAATAGGATGTTATTTATTCCTCCCAACAGTAAGGATCACCTATTAAAATCTTGTCAGTGAAACTCCTAGGAGACATTGAAGAAATTCTTGGGTTTTCTATTTTATTTTCCTTCTCATATTTTATCTCGTTCACAGTAATTAATTTTTTCCATCCTATTTTCATATTAACATCCCATTCCGCAAATTGCTTCAACCACATTACCTATATTAATCAAACAACATCAAAAACTAGCCTTGATTACTGCACCATTCATTGATTCAAACCACCAAAATGCCCCCTATTTTCATCTAGTCTACTCCGAAACCTAGTCTTTGATTGTAGATGCATATTATACATCCATATCAAGAGTTTTGCAACATCAAAGCATTATTTTTCAATGTGTTACGAGAAGAATGATTTCAAGATAGAGTTGCTCTGTCCAGTCATAGCTATTGCAACACACAAGACTCTAGTTTCACTTTTCTTCAGTTATATAAATGAGAAATGCCAAGAAAACACATGAGCATACGGACTATTTAATATAACAATACATGACTAAGCATTTAGGAAGTAGCCTGTGCTTCTTGCCCAAAACAGGGAGAAAAAGGAATCCTCAATCCTCAAGTAAAAGATATTTAGCAATATTTGAAAAGAAAATTCAGCTTAACTAAACAATGTTTAAATATATATATATATATATAAATGTTCAAAGTTTGTAAGGAGAAAAAAATCACGTTTTTTTATAAAAATCTACAATCCAATGAAAAGAGGCACCATTTGCTTTGCTTTTTAACTGAACCACTCTGCAACAGAGTCAGTTGATAGACCAAAGTGCAACTTCTAATTCAAAATAAAAAGATTGAAGCAGTTTGATGAAGATTTCAGTAACTATGTCATAGTGAAAGGGGAACAAAAATACTACCTGCCCAGCCAACTCATTCACGCAGAAACAACTGTAAAAATACAAAGATAATTTAGAACAGTCATAAATACATGTACATAAATAAATACGCAGAACCAGAGCACTTAGTACAATTTCAGTATTTTAACAAATACAGTCATAAATGGTGAGAATTTCCAAGAAGAATATATCAAGCATTAGTCAAAATTGAAAACATTGCAGATTTAAACCTTATCCTTGACAAATTGAAGCTGCAAACACTGAAACTTCTTCTACAAAGTGAATCAAGATTAAAGCGGCGTCTGTTTACCCCTCAAAATGACTACATAAAATGCATATGGACATAGCTAACATGATCAACCTCCCTATTACCGATGCCAATTAATACTTTAAAGTTTTTTCATTATCTTATCAACTTAAGCATCATTTTCAAACGCTACACTGCATTTTTTTTAAAAAAAAAAAAAAGGTACTTCATTTATTTTTTACTGCCGTGAAAACCTGATCACTTCATTATACACGTCAATTTTCTTTCATTATTTAAGTTGCATTCTCCGCGATCACATGTCAAACTAGTTGAAAAGCTAGTTGAGAAGCAATTTCTCTTAAAGTAAACTGGCAAGCTATTGACTTTGATAGGTGGATTGGAACAGCAGCGGTAAAACTTTACTTCACCTTAAAATAAAATTAAGGATCAATATTCATGTGCAAGAGAAATTAATCGTAGTTGACATTTCTTTTCTTCTTTTTAAAAAATAATAATGATAATAATATTCAACCCTGTTTGGCTAGAGTAATTAAGACCTAAAAACAGTAAAATGATTCAATATTCACCAATTCCTGATCTAAAACAGCCAACACGAAAAATGTAGCCGCAGCACTTCAATATTGTCACCACAAAATATAATGAGAAAAAAAAAAGAGATAATCCAAGTAAAGATGAAGAAGGTCCGTCCAATAACATTCATAAAGTTTATCACAATTGATATTGTTAAGTACATTGTCGAGGTGGCAGAGTAACACGATTTTGATTCTCAGAGCATGCACACCACTCCACATCCGCATTTAATCAGTAATCGATTAATTTATTGTCGTGTATAAAGGGAATATAATTCGTATAACATGCTAATGGCTCAATATCACCAAGTTCATGAAAATAAAAAATAAAAACGAAATATTGTAAGTAAATCTATCAGTAAATTGAACAATTGTATGTTGGTAAATTGCTTGAGAATTGAAATCGTAACTTCAATAAAACAAGAAAATAAATAAAATAACTAAAATGGTGAAATTAGGCGGACCTGATGATCTTTTCGAGGTAATCAGAGACGATGGATTGCCAGTACGGTCCCATGGCGACCGTGCCTTCAACGGCCACGATCAACTGCTTCTCCGACATATTGCGAATTTTGCAAAGTAGACAATCAGAAGCAGTGGATGTTTCACGCTAAAAGGACTTGTGAATTAGTTGTGGGCTTGTTTCGCAATTGAGAGAAAATCTGAGGAACAAAGATAAAAAAAAAAATTTTTTGGTTCCCTCCCGGCCCCTGAGTTGTGCTTCTTCAGTCGGGGCTGGGTTCTGGCGCTTGAACTTTGTTTCTATTCCTTCCTGTAAATGAATGCTTGACCTTGGGTGGAAAGATCCATAAACGTGAAGCGTTGGACTTCTTCACCTGTAGGGTATAGAAACGCCGCGTTTTGCTCGCACGTGTTTTCCCTTTTTAGCTAGAGAGCTGAAGATTGTACAGGAATGGAAAAAAATTCCCGTGGATAAACCCGTGCTCGAAAATAAAATATATTCGTATTTTTTTGTCTTTTTCGAGTACGGATTTTTGTCGGTAATCGGTAAAAAAAAAAAGAAACTGTATTCAAAACGGATTCAAGTGGGTTTTTCAAGAACGTATCAATAAGGTAGACCTATGCTTCGGGTTGTGGATGGGCTCGTTATATTAGGATAGAATATTAAAATTTTTTTATTTTACAAAAAAAATTGTGTACGGATATAATTATTCATATGAATTAATTAGACGGGTCGAGTATGGATATTAAATACTAAAATTTATATCTGCTCATAATATTAAAATCTTAAAAGATTAAAATATAAATAATTAAATATTAGTGATTTTAAATATTTAATTCTAAAATATTTTGAAACCCCGAAGGATAATAAAGGTGGATATTTTAAGGGTCAGTTTAGGATTGTGAATGACGATGGAATAAGCTGTTGATTAAAAAAACAGCTTACAGTTTATTATGAAAATGTTGTTTTATTATACGATGGCCAAAATAAATATAAGTTTAAATTACCTTGTATTATTAGAGTGTGTTTAATAAATTATTAGACATATCTTCTTTTTTTTACATATAAAATTATATAAAGTACAAAAATACCTCAATTAAATAAGATATAAAGAATTTCATAATATGTTACGTAAAATATGATAAAAATTATACTTATATATAATCTAAATAAAATAAAAATTAATATATATTATAATCACATTACTTTGTTACAATAAAATTCCTCAAATTTTCGAATATGGTATATAGTACAAACCAATGGACAATAACATATTAATAGTCAAAATTTCAAATATTTGTCATTCTCATAAAAATATGGATATAATATATATATATATTAAACTTTAAAAATCATATTTATAAGATTAGAATTTACTAAATCAAAATTAATTTGGTACTGAAGAGGACGTATGAAGTTATGGCGGTAACAAAATTGTGGTAGTAATATGAAATCTAATAATTTATATATTATGGTTTATGGATAAATAAGATATAATTATCTTTTTCTTAAAATAATAATGTTATAATAAAAACTTTAAAAATGTGTGGTAACTCATTAAATAAATTGTTTATGAAAAGTAATTCCCTACTTGCTTTTTAAAGGTAGTGACGAAATTGATAAAATCATAAAATAAACTAATTTTGTAAAACTTATCAAATATTATTTTGTTAAAAATTATAAAATAAGCAGTTTATTGAATTTCAACCTCAATATCACGAAACCTATATTTTAATTATCTTTATAAAATCTGATTTAATATCCCAATTTTAATATTACAGTATTGATTAGAAAAATAACTAAACATGATCCAATCTAAATGACTAATTTATTTATAAAATAGTTAAAAAAGCTCTACATTATTATAGTAACAACTACTATTGTCTTTGATTGAATTGTGATTGCATGACCTTATTATTTTTTAAATTTATTTATGTACTCGAGATTTTTTTTTCAATTTAATGGAATTGTATATTATAAATTGTATTAGTCATCTTATCACATTATCATTCAACTATTAGCAATTTTTATATATTTTTTTATTTAAATAAATTTAGTATTTTAATTTAGTAATATATTAATTAAAGTTAAAGTTACCAATCATTAAATAAAATAGAGATATAGGGATAGGAGAAAGGGGTGAGTAATGTTGTGCAAATTTTAATATACTCATAAGTACACGAATATATTGAAATATATATTATGAATAACAATGTTAAACTCACATAGACTACTAACTTTTAAAAAGGTAAAATTTAATATAAGCTAATTATAATTTTATTATAGTTGAAAATAAATTATTTTATTTGAATAAATTAAAACTAAATATGCAATTAAAAAACGAATAAATTGGTACAATAATTCAATAAAATTAATTTAATTAATTAAAAATAATTATTAATTATATAGTAAATAATAAAATACATAAATAAATATTTCTATTAAATGCCTACTATCTAACTAATGCGAATATGAATTTTGATATCTTTGCAACATATCTACCTCATTATCATTCCTGAGATTATATATATAATAGAATAACAAAAGTTATTTGAAAGTCTTATATAAATTTTTTATTTTAATATATGTATTAAAAGTTGGCCAATAATTAATAAAGTTTGTATAAAACCCAATGTAAAAATTAATTTAAAAAGGATAGAATTTTAATTAAACAGAAAATTTTCTTCGATAATACACATTAAAAGATTCAATACTTCTCATTAGTGCACAGTTTTTTATTATGCTTTATAATAAATGTCAACCAATTGAAATTTTACATGAATTGTGACCAAATATTTGGAAGTTTTTCGGCTTGTAATTTAAAAAAAAAAAAGGCTTGTATTAATGACAATCGACGTTTGTAGGAAATGTATACGTATATGCTTGTATTCAATATTATTATTTGAATAACTTATAACACCATTTTCGTCGTCAAGGATGTACCGCATTGTTTACAAGCCAATTCCTGGAGAAAGCCCAAACCCGGATGATAAAAATCGAGAGGCCATCGAAAACGCGGGAGCCCATGGTGGGGCCCACAAACAGACCAATCACAGGCTCTCAGCCTTTTCTTGTAATCTTGGCAGTGAAGAAATCGAAACTCAGAGGCAATACTTGATCTATACTTGATCTATATTCACCATTAATTGATCTATACTTGATTTAACATTTCAAATCCTTACAACCAATCCAACATTTCAAAGTTTAACAATTAAATTATTAGTACATAGTCAATGAAGGAAAAAAAAAGTCAAAAATTCAAAGTCTTGTTTAATACAAAATACTAAAGTTTAAATAATATCAGGAGTTTAATTAATTAAGAAGGTTTTATTATTATTTTATATTTTTATATTTTTATATAAACTGTCAAAATTTATATTATAATACGAAGACGGGTGGGGTCAGTTGGGTTGGGTTAAATTTTTTTCAACTCAACTCAGCCTACAAATAGTATAGGTTGAGAATTTAAGAACCAAACTTAATCGGGGAAATTTAGTAACCTAACCTAACATGTTTATTTTATCAACTTAATATAAACAACAAAAAAATCATGTGAGTTGAGTCAGTTTCACAGATTGGGCAGGTTGGTGCCCACCTCTAGTCTCTCATTGTGAGTAAACAATAAAATATAATGAAGTAGATGTTGTTGTTAAGAATTTATTACACAATGCAATAATCATAATTAATATTACAACCTAATATTGAATTAATATCTTTTCATATTTTTATTAATTTTGTTCCTGTTACTATTTTTTTAATTGCCTTATATCAACTTTATTAGTTATAGAGTTGGAAGGCGTAAAGTAAACTTTAAGTTGAGCTATTGACTCTTCTTAAATTTTCTTATAAAATAAAGTTTTTATATTTCTAAAATTAATTTTAAGAGTGGGTTATATGCACTCTAAAAATTATTCTACACTCATATTTTTATAAAAAAAGATTATTATAAAAATTACCATGATTTAAATTATTATTAAGGATATTTTATTATAAGTATATATAATATTACTTCTTTGAACACTCATTTAAGGTATAGATAAATTTTTTTCTTTCAAATATCTTAAATAAATATTTATAGAAGAAACTCAATAACAAGTATTTTCATTGATGAAATATTTTGATGGGATTTGTTAGATGCCCCTATTTTTTTTTTTTTTGGTTCCAAGCATCATAATAATTATATATGGGTTTCAAGACTAAGTTCTTGTGTGAATTATTCAACAATTCTCATCTTTCAAGAACAAACTTCTTTTCTTTGTATTTTTGGTTTTGTTATGTGCAGCAATGTATTTTCCAGCCAACAATTTGGCCAAGGCAACAACAAAATATATCCTCCATGGTATGCATGTCTGAGAGCATCAATCTCCCCTCTTGAGGCCCAAGCATTATATTCACCACATCACAGAAAAGGCATGCCCTTCCTAGACAACAATTGAAAGACCAAGAAAGGATACTATCAGCAAGAGCGAGATGGCTGTTACGGAATCTGCATTTGTAATCATATGATCTGCCTTTGAGCTCCACCACAAAATCCCCGTTTGAATTGCAATATGCAAGCAAAAACAATTGTTCTCTCATATTATCGGCAACACAGTAGTGCTACCTTTGCAATTAATTAGACTGCTTTATGCTGTTAATTTGGCAAGTTGAGACACGTTATGCTCCAATTTTGGTAATTAAATTTTAATATAAAAGAGTGTTTAGAAATTTTTTTAGTGTGCATAGTATTTTTATGAGTGTCTAAAGTAAATAAAGTAATTATTTTAGAAAGAATTAAGTGAGGATTTTTTAGTGTTTTACTGAGTGTACAAAATGTAATTCACTTTTTGAAAATTAATAGATAAATATACATAATAATAGAGTATTTAGAGTAATTTTTAAAATGCATATATCTCATCCAAATTAACCGAAAAAATCAGTAATGACATGATTTATCTCTCATTTAGAATAAATGGATATTCGTTTCTTTCACCATCTTTTCTTTTTGTTTTTTTAAAATTAAATTTCAATAAGAGATAAAATTTTACAATATCAATTGCACGTGAATAAAAATAAGAAAAAACTTATGTATATTTTTTTAACAGCAATGTCTATTTTTAAATTTTTTCTTCCTAAAATTGCCTTAAAAAAATAATAAATTTTTGTTTGATATATTTTTTAAAAAGAGAGTTGCGGTTAACTTATTCACGTAGAATTTTTCTTTATTTAGTTTGAGGGGTTAAAAGTTAGGAGAGAGAATTAATTTACATGAATAGTTAAAGGCAATGGAACTGCAGAATTTATTAAAAAAAATAAAAAATTTGGAAGAATATATACTAAGGCCATTTTTAGAATTAGGAGTATTATAAAATTATTTTTATTTTTATAGTTTTATTGAGAGATTTTTAGAAGCGGTTTTTTATTATAATATTTTTAGAGGTATCGAAAGGTGAAAACTCGTGATACCTAAGGTCCCGAGTCGGCCCTAGCCACATGCATTTGCCTTATAGATCAAAATGTGTGTTCCTCACATGTGCTCAACAGCCACAGTTTCAAACTAAGCTCTCTCGCTAAAGCAATGCACATTTTAGTGTTTTCAAAAAAAAGAGACGCGACAAGGTCGTTGGATAGATAGTCACGCAAATCGATGAAAGATAAGTGGAGCAAGATATTGGTTAGCCATTCAGAATCTAGGGTTTTCAAAGCGTAACGGTGAGTTAGAAAACTGTATGAATTACATCTGCAAGATTCTGAATGGTTCCTCTTTACCTAGTCATTGACCTTTATGAAAAAAAATATTGAAACTTTGATAGCTAAAATTTGATGAACTGTTTTTCTTTATCTTTTTTAGTTTTCTATAAAAAAATATCGTAGGATCCAATTCAATTTATCAACCTATTATTGCTAAGAAATTCTCGTATTTAATAATTTATTTTCAGTTAATTAATGGATTTGATATATTATTGAGCTTCTTTTGTATTAGAGTGCAAATTTTGTGATTTGACATGCAATCGTTTTTTATTTTTAGTTTGTGGCCTTGTTTGCATGTGCTTTTTCAGAAGCCATGTGGACACAGTTTCTGCTTGCAAGGCATTCACAGTGTACTGGGCATGGGAAGAATACACGTGAATACATGTATAAAATGTCGCTGCAACAATCCCTACTAAATGACAAGTCAATCTTGCAGCAATTCTACATTTGTGGCTGCCATTCGTATGCCAGAAAGGTCAAATACAATGATTTCTGGAGAGCCTTCTTCTATCGCTTACCATTTTGCTTATAACAAGGATTGGCCGGACACATCAGAGCCGGCAAAGAAGAAGCTGAAGGCCAACACTGCAAGTGGTAAGATATTAGTTACACTGCCTCTTGATCATTTTGGACCTATTCTGGCTGAAAATGATCTAGAGCATAGAGAGTAATTTTTGGGGTTGAAGAATTCACTTGAATGAAAAGCGAGCAGAGTACGTCATGAGATTTTTAGGTGAGTTTCTCATATTTCTATTTGATTTCACAGGTTTGATTGCTACATTTTTTTAAAAGGATTTGATTGCTACACTTTTTTAAAGGGAAGGATCCAGCCTTTTATAATTAGGTGCATTTGGTGGAAGGATAAATATATGGGATTGGACCATCTTTGGATTGGTATAGAAGGGGTGTGCTCCCACATGGGACCCATCATTTAATCCCAAATTAATGAAAAATTTATTCTATTGGGGCCATGGGATAAGTGGGTTAGGATAACTCAATTTAACTTTTTATTAGGTCAATAATAATGATGATAACAATAATAATAATTAAAAATAATATATTATGGTCTAATTGAAATAAGAAATGTTTTTATTAGTAAATTATATTTAACAATTATTTATTAAAATAATACATAATAAAATAACTATTATTTAACATATTACATTTCTACAACAATAAATTAGTTTAATTTTTTAATTATTATAACAATAAAATTTGTAATATAATCTAATGATACAAGATGATTCTAAATATAATCCTATTCCATCTAATCTCATCCACCATCCTAAACTGTCCTGTTTTATCCTATCTTGCGTACCAAATCTGTCAAAACATAATAGTGTGTTTTGACAAAGTCAAAATTGATTTTTTTTTATTCCAAAATTATTTTTCAGATTTTTTTAGTGGTATTTAGTTAGTGTTGGAATAGAGTTTTTAGACTTTCAAAATGCTATCTTTGTCTCTACTCCCAAAAGCAGCTTTTGTAGAGGTAAAGTAGTTTTTTGAAAGCCTAAAAACTCTATTCCAAAATCAACCAAACACCTCTTAAAAAAGTTTGAAAAATAATTTTTGAATTGACTTTTGACCTATACAAAAGCTTTTGGGAATAGAGGCAAAAATTAGCATTTGAAAGCTCACAAGCTCTAATCCAACACTAACCATACACCACTTATTTCAGCTTTCAGTAACGGTGGCAAAATAACTTTCTAAAGGCCATATGATGTTCAAAATACTCTTAAGATGGTTTCATTAATTTCACAATATCCTTATAAACACAACCCTACGAAACAAAGAATTAATCTTTACTAATATTTAGCTACTTAATTCCCCAAAAAAATACAGTTAGCTACTTGTAAAATTAGGTTTTAGTCAATGTGATTTTTATCTGTATACATCAAAATTCTTATCTGTGTGTAAATGTTTATGGGCAATTGTATACAGGCAGCACTGGTAACCCATTTACATTCACCTCCTTCCCTTAGTGAAGCCTAACCTAACCTGTCACATCTCATCCACGCACTCTACATACTGAATTATGAAGTCATACACATTTTCATGCATCAGAAATCAAATCTAATGAAGGATGAGATATATATGACAATACATTTAAACTTTCACTAATTTGTTGCATGTGTCCGTGGGATTGAAAAGGAAGGAGGGGGGGGGGGTTATTTCGCTGGTTCTTATTTGAGCAATATTAAGAAGAATCATCAAGAATCATAAGATAAAACTAGAAGTGACAAAGCTAACTAGATATAACTCTTTATCCATTTTATACCGAGTTATCGTACAAAAGTGAATCTTTTGTTACAATAGAAGCTGAAGCGATGTGGATTATTCAATAATCGAAGTTGATTTGCTTTATAAAAAGAAGATAGTTAACTAAGGGTCAAACTTTTATGTTAACCATTTCAATGTTATTATTATTTTAATAATATATTTACTGTTCATTAATATTTCCTTATTAAGTTTTCTTATCCTACTTCTAATCAAAACTCAAATTGAAAACTTAATTATTTTTCCTATGAACTCATTCTTTCGTATAATAGTTATATTTTATCAATATTATATTTTCTTGTGCTTAAACCAAACAAATTATGTCAATGTTGTCTCTCCTAAGATAAGTATAGGTTGGGTTGAGTCGAGTTGATTGAAAAAACCCAACTTAACTAGCAAACTTACAACTTAGGACGGGTTAGGTTGAGCGAGTTGAGCTTTTGAACATGGTTCATTTTTATAGTCAATTTAATATTATATAAAAATTAAAAAAAATAAAAAAGTAACTGAATTAATTGAAAAAAAATAAAAGAACACAAATATTAAAATCCTTACAACCAATCCAACATTTCAAAGTTTAACAATTAAATTATTAGTACATAGTCAATGAAGGAAAAAAAAGTCAAAAATTCAAAGTCTTGTTTAAGACAAAACACTAAAGTTTAAATAATATCAGGAGTTTAATTATTTAAGATGGTTTTATTATTATTTTATATTTATATAATTTTATATAAAATGTCAAAATTTATATTATAATACGAAGACGGGTGGGGGCCGGTTGGGTTGGGTTAAATTTTTTTCAACTCAACTCAGCCTACAAATAGTGTAGGTTGAGAATTTAAGAACCAAACTTAACTGGAGAAATTTAGTAACCTAACCTAACATGTTTATTTTATCAACCTAACACAAACAAAGAAAAAATCATGTGGGTTGAGTCGGTTTCACCGGATTAGGCGGTGTTGGTGCCCACCTCTAGTCTCTCATTGTGAGTAAACAATAAAATATAATGAGGTAGATGTTGTTGTTAATAATTTATTACACGATGCAATAATCATAATTAATATTACAACCTAATATTCAATTAATATCTTTTTATATTTTTATTAATTTTGTTCTCATTACTATTTTTTTTAATTGCCTTATATCAACTTTATTAGTTATAGAGTTGGAAGGCGTAAAGTAAACTTTGAGTTAAGCTATTGACTCTCCTTAGATTTTCTTATAAAATAAAGTTTTTATATTTCTAATATTAATTTTAAGGGTGGGTTATATGCACTCTAAAAATTATTCTACACTCATATTTTTATAAAAAAATATTATTATAAAAATTACCATGATTTAAATTATTATTAAGGATATTTTATTATAAGTATATATAATATTACTTCTTTGAACACTCATTTAAGGTATAGATAAAATACAATTCAATTTATCAACTTGTTATTGCTAAGAAATTCTCATATTTAATAATTTATTTTTCAGTTAATTAATGGATTTGATATATTATTAAGCTTCTTCGGTATTAGAGTGCATATTTTGTGATTTGACATGCAATTGTTTTTTATTTTTAGTTTGTGGCCTTGTTTGCATGTACTTTTTCAGAAGCCATGTGGACACAGTTTCTGATTGCAAGGCATTCACGATGTCATCGGGCATGGGAAGAATACACGTGAATACATGTATACAATGTCGCTGCAACAATCCCTACTAAATGGCAAGTCAATCTCGCAGCAATTCTACATTGGCTGCCATTCATATGCCAGAAAGATCAAATACAATGATTTTTGCAGAGCCTTCTTCTACCGTTTACCATTTTGCTTATAACGAGGACTCGGTCGGACACATCGAGCTGGCAAATAAGAAGCTGAAGGCCAATACTGCAAGTGGTAAGATATTAATTACACTGCCTCTTGATCATTTTGGACCTATTCTGTTTGAAAATGATCTAGAGCATAGAGAGTAATCAAGGTATGCTTGTCAGTGAATTGTGGGAGGGCCGGTTGGAATATGCTGGCAATGGGGGGGTAGTATCCACCTTTTGCTTCGGAATGGCTAGCCGATCGAAATGCGATTCTCAGTCAGCTGAGGATCATTATGAGGGGTTTCTCTACACAGGTATGTATATTTGGAGGTTTTAATTTATTAATAAAAACTGGTTTTATGTCAAACTCTTTGTTAAACTACGAATTTGTTGTTTGTTATTAGCTCATCTAGATAATCTTGGTATTCATAATACGTGTAGATAATCTTTAGTATTTATCATCTTATTATTTATTAGCTTTTGGCCTGGTTGGGGTTGGGATTGTTGCTAGGGAGAGTCAAAAGTGATTATCTAGATGATAAATACTTTCTTATAAAATAAATTTTTTATATTTTTAATATTAATTTTAAGGGTGAGTTATATGCATTCTAAAAATTATTCTACACTCATATTTTTATAAAAAAAAATTATTATAAAAATTACCATGATTTAAATTATTATTAAGGATATTTTATCATAAGTATATATAATATTACTTATTTGAACACTCATTTAAGGTATAGATAAATTTTTTTTCTTTCAAATATCTTCAATAAATATTTATAGAAGAAACTCAATAACAAGTATTTTCATTGGTGAAATATTTTGATGGGATTTGTTAGACGCCCCTAATTTTTTTTTTTTGGTTCCAACATCATAATAATTATATATGGGTTTCAAGACTAAGTTCCACTGTGAATTCTTCAACAATTCTCGTCTTTCAAGAACAACCTTCTTTTCTTTGTATCTTTGGTTTTTGTTATGTGCAGCAATGTATTTTGCAGTCAACAATTTGGCCAAGGAAACAACAAAATATATCCTTCATGGTGTGCATGCCCGAGAGCATCAATCTCCCCTCTTGAGGCCCAAGCATTATATTCACCACATCACAGAAAAGGTATGCCCTTCCTCGACAACAATTGAAAGACCAAGAAAGGACACTATCAGCAAGAGCGAGATGGCTGTTACGGAATCTGCATTTGTAATCATATGACCTGCCTTTGAGCTCCACCAGAAAATCCCCGTTTGAATTGCAATATGCAAGCAAAAACAATTGTTCTCTCATATTATCGAAGCAGCGATGAGCGCTACCTTTGCAATTAACTAGACTATTTTATGCTGTTAACTTGGCAAGTTGAGACACGTTACGCTCTAATTTTGTTAATTAAATTTTAATTTAAAAGAGTGTTTAGAAATTTTTTTAGTGTGCATAGTATTTTTATGAGTGTGTAAAATAAATAAAGATAATTATTTTAGAAAGAATTAAGTGAGGATTTTTTGGTGTTTTAATGAGTGTACAAAATGTAATTCACTTTTTGAAAATTAATAGATAAATATACATAATAATAGAGTATTAAGAGTAATTTTTAAAATGCATATATCTCATCCAAATTAACCGAAAAAATCAGTAATGACATGATTTCTCTCTCATTTAGAATAAATAGATATTCGTTTCTTTCACCATATTTTCTTTTTATTTTTTAAAATTAAATTTCAATAAGAGATAAAATTTTACAATATCAATTGCACGTGAATAAAAATAAGAAAAATTTTATGTATATTTTTTTAACAACAATGTCTATTTTTAAATTTTTTCTTCCTAAAATTGCCTTAAAAAAATAATAAATTTTTGTCTGATATATTAATTTAAATGAGAGCTGCGGTTAACTTATTCACGTAGAATTTTTCTTTATTTAGTTTGAGGGGTTAAAAGTTAGGAGAGAGAATTAATTTACATGAATAGTTAAAGGTAATGGAACTGCAGAATTTATTAAAAAAATAAAAAAATTGGAAGAATATATACTAAGGCCATTTTTAGAATTAGAAGTATTATAAAATTATTTTTATTTTTATAATTTTATTGAGAGATTTTTAAAAGCGGTTTTTTATTATAATATTTTTAGAGGTATCGAAAGGTGAAAACTCGTGATACCTAGGGTCCCGAGTCGGCCCTAGCCACATGCTTTGCCTTGTAGATCAAAATGTGGGTTCCTCACATGTGCTCAACGACCACAGTTTCAAACTAAGCTCTATCGATAAAGCAATGCACATTTTAGTGTTTTCAGAAAAAAGAGACGCGACAAGGTCGTTGGATAGATAGTCACGCAAATCGATGAAAGATAAGTGGAGCAAGATATTGGTTAGCCATTCAGAATCTAGGGTTTTCAAAGCGTAACGGTGAGTTAGAAAACTGTATGAATTACATCTGCAAGATTCTGAATGGTTCCTCTTTACCTAGTCATTGACCTTTATGAAAAAAAATATTGAAACTTTGATAGCTAAAATTTGATGAACTGTTTTTCTTTATCTTTTTTAGTTTTCTATAAAAAATATCGTAGGATCCAATTCAATTTATCAACCTATTATTGCTAAGAAATTCTCATATTTAATAATTTATTTTCGAGTTAATTAATGGATTTGATATATTATTGAGCTTCTTTTGTATTAGAGTGCAAATTTTGTGATTTGACATGCAATCGTTTTTTATTTTTAGTTTGTGGCCTTGTTTGCATGTGCTTTTTCAGAAGCCATGTGGACACAGTTTCTGCTTGCAAGGCATTCACAGTGTACTGGGCATGGGAAGAATACACGTGAATACATGTATAAAATGTCGCTGCAACAATCCCTACTAAATGGCAAGTCAGTCTCGCAGCAATTCTACATTTGTGGCTGCCATTCGTATGCTAGAAAGGTCAAATACAATGTTTTACGGAGAAGCTTCTTCTACCGTTTACCATTTTGCTTATAACGAGGATCGGTCGGACACATCGAGCCGACAAAGAAGAAGCTGAAGGCCAACACTGCAAGTGGTAAGATATTAATTACACTGCCTCTTGATCATTTTGGACCTATTCTGTTTGAAAATGATCTAGAGCATAGAGAGTAATCAAGGTATGCTTGTCGCTGAATTGTGGGAAGGTCGGTTGGAATATCGTCGGCAATGGGGTGTAGTATCCACCTTTTCTTTGGAATGGCCGGCCGATCAAATGCGATTCTCGATCAGTGAGGATCATTATGAGGGTTTCTCTACAGTGTATGTATATTTTGAGGTTTTAATTTATTAATAAAATTTTTTTTGTATCAAACTGCTTGTTAAACTGCGAATTTGTTGTTTGTTATTAGCTCATCTAGATAATCTTGGTATTCATAATACGTGTAGATAATCTTTAGTATTTATCATCTTATTATTTATTAGCTTTTGGGCCTGGTTGGGGTTGGGATTGTTGCTAGGGAGAGTCAAAAGTAATTTTTGCTCTAGTAGTTTTTATTTTTTTAAAAAAAATCATTTGCTAAAATAATACAATCCTATATAAATATTGAGATGAAAAGTAAGGATGGAACTGCTTGTTAAACTGCGAATTTGTTGTTTGTTATTAGGTTATCTAGATAATCTTAGTATTCATAATGCATGTAGATAATATTTAGTATTTATCATTCTTATTATTTATTATCTTTTGGGGCGGGTTGGATTCTTGCTACGGAGAGTCTAAAGTTATTTTTGTTCTAATACTTTTTTGAAATAATTTTTGTTAAAATAATACAATCCAATGCAAATATTGAAATAAAAGTAAGGATGGAGTTCTTTTTCAAAATCCCTATTTTGAAATTCACTTTTTAAAAAAAAAAATTGTTCCATATATATCCTCTAGCATGTATTAATTCAATTTTTTTTTTTAATTTTTTCAATTGGAGTTAATGGCTTATTTTATACAATGATTAAAATATATGTGTATTGCATAAAGTTGAAAGCTAATAATTAGTTTTTATTTTATTTTTAGTATCTCATCAATTCAAGATGCTTTAAATTAACGCATGAGTCCCATATATCCATAAGCAAGAAAATGACATTAACTAAAACTATTTCATTTAATTGATTTCCTTTCTGTTTCTTGCTTTTCCACTCCTTTTTGTACTTCTTCTTCTTCTAAGTTTCTCTGTTTCATATAACTTTGCTTAATCACTTTCAAAGAAATAAATTTTATGGTGACAGTGATTAGATGCAGGATTGCAGTATTAGCCACATTATTTTATTTGATATGTATTGTGCATAATTCGTGATAATGTGTCTGTTTTTAGGGTTATGCAAATCTTTGCTGTTGTACCTTAAAAACTCAACATTTACAATAAATAAATAATGGGTGCGCTAGGATTCATGTGTCTTGCAATATGATTTGCACGTAGGCTATTTAAAACTTTTTGGATTATGGGATATGGCTAAAATACAATTGCCATTCAAATTATCTCTGCCAAAATTTTATGCTCACCATGAATCTTATGTTTAGTACGTGTATGTCTAGTGACATTGAAATACCAATGCAAGTTTTTCTCTCTATTAGAGGGGGTTCCTTAAAGTGCTTATGCTGAGTTCACAAGCTAGCAGATCCTTTATGCTTTTTTTTTTTAATAAGGAGAAATAGAATTTTTTTTTGACAGAAACTAAATACAAACTGGACAGGAACTCGACAGGGGCCCATTAAATCTTGTCTACTTCATCGCTGAATGATTATCTATAACTAACAGCAAAAAGCAAGGATCCTGTCCCTGAACAGCCTCAAATCATGGAAATGTGTCCCAGCAGCATGAATAGCCCCAAAATGCCCTTATCAAACCCTTTTGGCAAAATGAAAGTCATCATAAGAAAGAACTTTCTTGGAACTCCTCGTTGTAGAGGCCATAAGAATGCATAAAACCAAATTAGGCCATAAGAATGCATAAAACCAAATTCTATCCCATGTACAATTAGAAGCCTCTTCTCTCTTGTGTAACTGACCATGCGGATAGAATTTTCTCATCCAAATGTACGGTTTATGCACATTTTTATGGAATTTTTTCTTAATATATTGTAAAAGGAATATTGATTACATTTGATGACATTATTGTTTGTGGAACATCTTTTATTTGCATAACATATGTTTAATTGTGGTGGCAGTTATATTCGTGATGCTATTCAGCAAGTGTCCCAACATTTCATTATTTTAACATCTTGGTTTCATGATCTTAAAATATCTAAATGTTTTTTCTCTTTCCAGGCTGATGATGAGTTAAAAAAGCAGAGGCGGCCATTCCTCTCGCAGTTTTTCTCTCCCATCCTTTTGAAGGTTATATTTTCCTGTTAAATGTTGAATTCTAAACTCAGTAAAGCTATGTGAAACTTACCATTTTGACCTTTGTCGACTCTGCAGGCATTTTCTATTACTTTCTTTGGTGGATGGGGTGACAAGAGCCAGGTATAGCAATAACAAAGGGACTGAATATATATGTTTATATTTCATGACTCTATGATTCTCTGATATATTTTTTTACAGTTAGCTACCATTGGTTTAGCTGCCGATGAAAGCCCACTTGGCGGAATTATGTACGTTTTAAATACAAATCACACCATTTATTTGTTTATGAATTGTGCTGATACTAGTATAGATTACATGTGCTGAGTGCTTTTCCTTCCCTCCGAGGACAGGCATTGTGTACTACTGCTGTTGTTGGAGGAAATAGCTTAGCGTCTCAGATATCTGAGAAAATAGTAATCACAGACATTTGCTTTTTCCTTTTCTGTACTACATATCAATTTTGTTGAGCAACTGTAAAGCTGGTACTATTTTGATGCAGGTCGCACTCTCAGGTGGAGTTCTCTTCATTGTTTTTGGAATTCAATCCTTCCTCTCATCTGTTGAGTCATAATCCCCACAATAATGTTAATGGTTAGTATAAAATTCTGTTTTTATAGCATTTCTAGAACATCTGTGGTAGTTGCAGATTTACAGGTTGGATGAAAATGCACTTTTTGCTTTTGGCCAATAACAAGATAATTCATCTAAAAGATATCAGTTCAAATATTAGAACAAATATTTAAACCTATATATCAATTGATGGATTTGAATAAGTGTTAAAACCTATATATCAATTCTCAACTAGTATTGGCAAGTTTCCTATGTAGGCACTATACGTGTACTCAATATATGCTCACACTCAAGACACCTATGCTTGTATGCACATGTACCAAATACACATTACTAAAATTGATTTGATGCATGCATATACTTGCACTCACAGGGTCATGATAGGCGATGCTGTCCAGCATCTACTGCATTGAAGCTTAATGGCGACTTTGGTTTATTCTACCACTTGTGTGCAGGGATTGAAAGCTGATTCGGTGAATTGAAGAATATATTTCATTGATACTTTCAAAGCACTATCATTAGCCAAGTCAGTCATTATGATTATTACAAAAGCACGGCCTAGAAACAAACTGGTTTAAGTAGCTAAACTTATTCAACAGGCTATATCATACTGGATAGTTTGATTATATTCTTTTTGGCCTCTGCACTCGTTGTTGTACTTCATTGAAATAAGTTATTTTTTAATCCATTTCAAATGGGATATTTGAGGCATGCCATAAGCTAAATTTCTTTCTTGACCGTCTGCTTTTCCCATTTTGTATTGCTCTGTATCATCCTCTCCCAATATTGTTTTGTCTGGTTTTTGGTCAGATGACTCTTATCAAATTGTCTTAACAGCAAATTTTTTTTTTCTGAACTAAATAATGATCAGGGGTATATAGTTGTTACACATAAAGAAAGCCTTGACAGCATCACTATAGGCCCGTTTGGGAGAGTTGTGCTGTGGCAGCGTAGCTGCTAAACAAGATTTTTAGCTTTAATCTGTCTGTGCAGCACTCAGCCCATATCGATAGCATCTCATTAGAGAGAGTAGATGAATCTTATGCTTTTTAAACCAAACTGATTACACAGTGACAATACATTGTGCAATGCATTTGCGTTCGTAACCGTTGCTATATTGAGTGAGTGAGATGTTTACTTCAGGACTATTGAGTGAGTGAGATGATTACTTTATTTCTTTACTATTATTAACTTGATTTTCTTTTAGTAATATATACCAAACATTATTTTTTTTTCTTTAATAGATTTGATTCTTTTTAATGGATACCTAGATTCATATTGAAAATATTAAGAAAAAGTAAAATCCTTCCTCAGGCTTTGAGTGAAGGTCAGTCTGCTTCTTTGGGAGTAAAATCCTTCTTCCGGTTTTGAGTGAAGGTCAGTCTGCTTCTTTGTCCAAGTGTGAGGAGTAGACATCCCTCGAATATTAGTGAGGGTAGACCACAATTACAACCCTCGAATATTAGTGAGGGCCAAGTGTGAGGAGTAGACATCCCTCGAATATTAGTGAGGGCAGACCACAATTACAACCCTCGAATATTAGTGAGGGCCAAGTGTGAGGAGTAACCACAATTATAACCCTCGAATATTAGTGAGGGCAGACCACTCAACAGTTTAAGCCCCCACAATGTAATTGTGGTGGTAAAATCCTTACTCAGGCTTTGAGTGAAGGTCAGTCTGCTTCATTGCCTAAGTTTGAGGAGTAGACATCCATCGAATATTAGTGAGGGCAGTAAAATCCTTCCTCAGACCACAATTACAACCCTCGAATATTAGTGAGGGCAGACCATAATGTAATTGTGGGGGTAAAATCCTTCCTGTGAGGAGTAGACATCCCTCGAATATTAGTGAGGGGGTAAAATCCTTACTCAGGCTTTGAATGAAGGTCAGGCTGCTTTCTTGCCCAAGTGTGAGACATCCCTCGAATATTAGTCAGGGCAGACCACTCAGTAGTTCAAGCCCCCACAATGTAATTGTAAGGGTAAAATCCTTCCTCAGGCTTTGAGTAAAGGTCAGTCTGCTTCCTTGCCTAAGTGTGAGGAGTAGACATCCCTCGAATATTAGTGAGGGTAGTAAAATCCTTCCTCAGGCTTTGAGTGAAGGTCAGTCTGCTTTCTTGACCAAGTGTGAGGAATAGACATCCCTCGAATATTAGTGAAGGTATAAAATCTGGGCAATGCTTCATATGAATTAATGTAAACTATGCTTTAACTTTGCTCACGTCAATAGCATAGAAATACATACAACCAACTCCAATTCTTTTACCCATTAACATTTTAGAAGATTTCACAAAACCTCTATCACTTAGTTTTCGACTTTTTAGGAATATATTAGCCGATGAATTAGTAGTTGTTGTTCTTGTTTCTTTAGTACCTTTAGTGGTTCCTATACCCGTCATGTTCCTTGGACTATTTACAAGCGGTATTCAAGCTCTTATTTTTGCAACTTTAGCTGCGACTTATATAGGCGAATCTATGGAGGGACATCTTAACTCGTTTTCGAAATAGTCTTTTTTTCTAGCTTAGAACAAAGGCAATTGTTTGGGCAATATCGGATAGATCTCCTCGAGGCCATTCCAGCTCGAATAAAACACCACGAGGTCAATCTAGCTCGAGCAGAAGTCCCGACCGCTGGTACGAAGACAGCCTCACTAGACGTCAAAGCTGGTTAAGGTCGAAGAGCTCAGGACCGTCCGAGCTCCGAGCTCTTTTGCTTGCTCAAGGTCATCAGGCCCTTTAAAAGCTGGTCAAGGTCGAGGAGCTCAAAGGCTGGTCGAGACCCGAGCTCACTTTTCTGCTCAATATATTCAAGTCCTCCGAGCACAACTTGGCCACGCCAGTTATAGCATAGAGGAAACGCAAGACCCAGATACGGCCGGTCCAGGATAGTCCAACCTGTTTTCCCAGAGACTTGGCATAACTTTCGATGCCTGACCAATGCCCCATGCGGTATAGTATCGTTACTGTTACCGATGACCGGCACATGCCCCCATAGTGTCATCATTCCTTGCTCACATGCCCGACATTATGATCTGACCATGTGAACCATGTCAACCGGACAGTCGCGGATCCCCAGGGAATATCACGCTAATCTTGGCTGTCACAGGGGCCCAAACACCACCAATGCTGGAAGGAATGGTCTTGGAGAGAAAGGGCGGGAAAAATGAAGAATAAAAGGAAACGGACGAGTAAGTTGTGGGGGTTCCGAAATTTTATACAGGTTCTTCTTCTTCTTCTTCCTCTTCTCCACTTTGATTTTTCGGGAAGATTTATTATTACGAAAGGAGGGCGAAAATATCCCTCTCATTCTTCCGGTCTCTCTAACTAGAAGGAATACAAAAAGAACAACCCGATTACTGACTTGAGCGTCGGAGGGTTTTCGTCGAAACAACACCCGGCGACCCCGAACCGACTTTACGTGCGTACAGGCCGGAGACTTCCGTTCCGATAAAGACAGAGGAATTGAAATAGGAAAGTAATCCTACTCGAGCTCGAGTTTGCCACAAGTAGAAGGTATTGACACTATTTGAGGGCACGCAGAAAAACAAGCATCAACGACGAATGTATGCGTAACTCAAGATAATCTACGTAGGAAAAATACATATCCAAACATAAATTTACAAAACAGCATATACGATCAAGAGTTGTAGAAAAAAAATTACGATATTGGGAAATTGGAGGAAAGAGATCTAAAGGATTTTTTCCTAAAATTTCAATTTGGCCTTATTATATCATCCCCCTCTCCCTGCCAATAAATATTCTCTTTATATTGTTTTGTTAATTTTTGTTAGTGAGGCCATAAAATCTGGGCAGTGCTTCATATGAATTAATAATAGTTTAACTAATTATTAATGAATTCATCAATATTTCTGTTAAACAGAGGACAATATTGTTGTGTGCTTACATTCAGATGTAGCAATATTCTTGGCGCCAAAACCTTGTCAAAGTTGACCCCATACATGACTGCTACTTCAACAAAAGAATGAGCATCAGATATAAAGCAATCAGTTTTCAGTGCAGGTCTGCCTAGTTGTCTAAAAAAACTTAGGATCGGTAGGCGTGGGTGGAATGTCTAGAGGGCCATGAAAATGAGTTGAATTATTTTTGTTCCGTTTTCAGAGATATTGACCTTAGATTAAATTTCTGAATCTGGCCACCACAGTTTAGATGAATTTCTGTTTTAAATTCATATTAATCAACATTCCATTGGATGATAAAATGATGTCGAGGCACGTTTTCTTACTAAATATTGATATTATACTAATAAATGTCAATCTTAGCAGCTTTTCATATTCGTGACCCAAGGAATGATCAATCTAATCCCACCCTACCCATTTCCAGCACTAGTTAAATGACTGATGGGACAACTGGATGACAAGATACTAATAGTCTGAAACATAAATTGATGTTTCCTTCTGCACGAAAGTGAGAAATTTGTAGAGGGGAACATGTTCCTTGTAATGGTAATATAATTGACGGCAGTCATATTCACTGCTGACGATTTCAACATCCTATTAAATTCTTGAAACAAAACCTAACCTAAAGTGATCAATGACTTGTATGAAAGCAACGAGACAAGTCTGCAGCAAACTCACTTAACATCAAATCCTTTCAAATAGTAACAAAAGAGATGATAATTTAAGGCATTTCAAGTTTTGACAACAATTCCTAGAATATAGAAAACTTTCAACAAGAAATAAAAAATAATTCCTAAACTTACGTCTCAGAAGCTGAAGCACTACGGTAACCCTGCCATAATAAAAGAGGAAATCAGGTTAAGTCTGTTCAGTCTTACAGATATGAGGTGGTGGCAATGTAGAAGCTGAGACTATATCTTGTCATATTTGAATAAAAGTTTATAAGGCATTTGAGAGCATACTTCCATTTTGGTGATAAAGACTGGCTGCCCTTGTCTCTGTCCAGATAAATTTCCCTGCAAGCCGTTGGACAAAAAGGGAAAAAAAAAATCAATGGCTTCACAGCCAATCGAACAATTTTAAAGAGTGAAACACTACTTTGAACCTTTATTGTAACTTTTGACTTCCTAAATCTGTGGATGCAAGTATACAAGCAATCTAGCAGTTTAAAGAGATAGAGCTCATGTTTAAAATAATGATATTGGATTCTTAAGGATTAAAATGCCATGGACAGTTCTTAAACTAAACATGCATGATAAACAGTAATTCCAACATGTGTATGTAGCTTGTGCATACTTCCAGTTACGAGATTAGTTCAAACAATTTACTGAAGCTTCTGAACAAGTCCCCTTTTAGCAGTACTATATTCCAAGTAATCTAACTGTAAGAAATTTAATAGGAGAATAACTGGAGGTGAACATATATGCACACACGAAATGGTAAAAAATATTCTACAATCGGTTATTCAGAGATTCCAAAACTACAAATTGTCAGCCGTTTGCAAAATTATTGTCAATATTTCCCAAAAATAGACACTAGATTAACAGCCCAGGTTTTAATGTTAACAAGCTCCGAATAAGGATATAACTAAGAGGATTTTGCCAAGTTCACCAATATTGCATTGTCATCTGCTGTTCTCATATACATTTTCAGTATATTGAAAAAACATAAGTGACTAACCTCCCACACTTTAACATATTTTGATTGTGATGAGTGCAAAGCACTTGACGTCTGTTGCGACAATTGCATATTCACTGCTGTATTGTTGTTCACACTAAGTGGCTGCATTCCAGATTGTGCTTGTTGAGACATTCCTGGGGTAGGAATCATTGTACCTGTTCCAGAAGAGACACCTGATGGACCAAGACCACTCATCGTGTTCTGATTCATGCCAATTCCACTTTGTACCATTTGTCCTCCTGAATGATTGCCTTGGCTCATACCTACCGACTGGCCCATTCCAGCACCTCCTTGGAGAGAACCCATTCGTTGCGAAATACCAGGGTTAGAAATTCCAGGCATATTAGAAGTTGCAGAAGTGAATGAATTAAGACCTGAGTTTTGTGGGACCTGTGAAGTTCCTGTAAGAGTCCCTGACCCACCTATGGAAGTGGTACCAGACTGTGCAGATGAAAATACAGGTTGAGAAGTAGGCACTGATGATGCCATTCCACTGGATATCATATTTGACATATGCATGGCCATAGGAGTTTGACCCATTGATTGAAGTCCAATAGAAGTGCCTCCAGTCAGGGTAGCATTGTTCATTACTTGCCTTGCTTGAGAAAGGTTGTTCAGTATGTTCACATTTGCTGCAGCAGGAGCATAGGACGCAAGGGCTGTGACATGCCACTAACTAAAGGTTTTACTTCTGGCACACTATCACTATTTGTGATCATCTCTTGAGAAGAAGAAGTTTGCAAGCTTGTGACTCCTTGAGAAGCAGGACGGGGAACGGATGGAATATGTGGAAAAGTAGGTCCATTTACCATGGAAGTTACAGTGCTTGGTTCCTGAACAATTCAATTATGATCCTCTAACTACTTCATAACCCATCTCATAAAAATTGTAGCAACAACCAATATTTCCACATATAAACCGTGAGAACGAGAACTATGTCCAAGACTTACAACTTTTACAGTAGCAGTGGGAACATTTCCAACAGAAATTGGTGGCCTGTTAATTCCATTCACTGAAAATGACAGAAGTAAACCTCAAGCTAAGTGTTAAGCAAGAATTAAACAAAGTCAACATAAAACATCTGTGGATGATTATGATTGAACAGTTATTTCACGTGAGATCTTTCCAGTTCTATGGCTTATGGCCCATACACCCAAATACACAATATACAAATTCAGACCCAATGCAATTTACAATCCAGAAAAAGAAATAATATGTGCATCAGCATCCTATAATATTTATTAAAAAAACAAACAAATGCTTGAATCTTACAAAAAATAGGATCTCCTGAGAAATTTCTAAAGCTAAAACAAGAGAGAAGTTTTAGAGCCAGTATTTCTCATATTGGAGTCAACAGAGAATAATACAAAAAGCACACGTCCGAGAGCCATGCAACTATGTAACTTGGCTATATGACTCCTCTGCATTTGAAAGCTACATATAAGCGACATACCATATCCATATTTGGTTTGACAAAACTATACAAAAGTAGAAGGCTTTTCCAAGTGATAAGCAACAGATGGCAGGTGATTGATGCATGTGTAATCTTTTTCGCATTGGCGTATGCAAAATCAAGTTGCCAATTTTTTATGGGGTGGACGGTGGTTTTGGTGGGGTGAGGAAGTGATGAAACTAATAGACCTTGCAAACATAACAAAGATGCTGCAACAAAAATAAGCAGAATCATAGAATAAACAACCTGATGGAATAGACGTTGGAGCTGGCCCTGTAACTGATGTAACAGGAGCTATGTCCATTTTCACAGGATTCTGGTTCGGCACCAAATTAGCAACTCCAGGACGACTAAGGGCAGCACGATGTCACGGGATGGGTGTTTTGCGTGAGTAAACCCGTGCGGCACTTAGACAACCTTGCCGGGATGTTGCTAAGTAAGCCTTTGCGCTTCTCAATAGCTAAGCCAAGAGGTTCCCGAAATGCTAGAGAGAAGGAGGAGCTAGCGAGCAATGTAGCCAAATGCGGAAATTATATTGATAGACAAAAGCTTTACAAGAGAGCTTACAAGTGTTTGATGCTTTGCTTGGATGATTACAATGCTTAGAGCTCACCTCTATTTATAGCAAAGCTTGGCTAGTTCTAGAGAATTCTATGTACATGTGTCTACATCTAGATCGTACATGTGTCACAAATCTAGGCTATGTACAAAAGTGCTAGAGTTTGCTAGAATGTTCTAGAATCGGGCCAAGCTAGCACATCTTGGCTCATTCTCTTGGACCATTTTGGGCTGGAATCATGCGGCCCGTAACATCCTCCCCCACTTAAGCTCGCGGCGTCCTCGTCGCGCTTCGGTCTTGTACTCGTTGGACATGCTCCGCGAACTGCCACAACTCATCTTCACGTTCCCAAGTGGCTTCGCTCTCGGGGAGGTTCTTCCACTTCACCAAGTACTCGTAGTATGGTGGCACGCCCCTCCTTCGAATGATGCGATCAGCAAGGATGTAGTTCACATCTTTGTCGAACGCGGTGACAACGGCTGTTGGGGCACGCCTTGATTCTCCGCGACTTGGTTCTTCCACGTCTTCGTGATATGGCTTGAGAAGACTCACATGGAAGACCGAATGAATCTTGAGTCTTGGTAGAAGCTCTAATTGATACGAGACGTTGCCTACATGTCGGATGATGCGGAAGGGTCCTTCGTAGCGTCTCACTAACCCCTTGTGGACTTTGTGAAGTGTCTTGAACTGTTGGGGCAGGAGCTTGATCATAACTCGATCACCTTCCTTGTACTCGACATGCCGTCTCCGTGTATCAGCCCACTTCTTCATTTTCCTCGCGGCCTTGTCGAGGTATGCTCGCGTAATGTCCGCTTCTTCATGCCATTCGCGGGCGAGCTTGTGTGCCGCGGGGCTTTTCCCTCCGTACGTTGAGGCTATGGCATTGGGGGTCATGGGCTGGAATCCCATGATGATCTCGAATGGGCTCTTGCCGGTAGCCTCGCTCCACTGGAGATTATAAGAAAATTGGGCAACATCTAGCAACTCGCCTAATCTCGCTGATGAGCGTCACATAATGCCTCAAGTACATCTTGAGGAGGCCATTGATGCGCTCGGTTTGCCCATCCGTCTGCGGATGAAAACTTGTTGAGAACTTGAGGTCGGTCCCCAACATCTTGAAGAGCTCCGTCCAAAATTTTCCGGTGAAGCGTGGGTCTCGATCGCTCACGATGCTTCTGGAACACCCCAATGCTTCACTATATGTTTGATGAAGAGACAGGCTGCTTCGTCAACTTTGCAATCTGCGGTGCGGCAATGAAAGTAGCATACTTGCCGTAGCGGTCTACCACGACCATGATGTCGCCACGAACCTTCGGATTTTGGTAAGGCCGTTATGAAATCCATCGAGACACTCTCCCACGGCCTTGATGCTTGAGGCGGGGTCGTAACAATCCTCACCGGCAATTGGTGATCAATTTTGTCTTGTTGGCACACAAGACAAGCCCGCACATATGCCTCGATGTCATCCCGCATACTTGGCCAAAAATACGAGGCTTGAACTAGTGCGGTGGTGCGCTCAATTCCGGGTGACCAGCCCACTTGGAGTCGTGGCACTCCTTGATGACTTCCTTGCGTAGATTCCCCACCTGGCACAAACAACCTATCTCCCTCGGTGAGGAGGATGCCCTCTTCTTGCCAAAACGCCTTGTCTTCCTCGAAGCACTTTCTCCAGCAAGTCCTTCGCCAATGGGTCTTGTTGGAGGCCTTCCTCGATGCGTGAAACAAGGTCCGAGTTTGGTTGGCTCGCGCTAAGTGTGGCCAATTCCGCCTTGCGGCTTAGTGCGTCCACAACGACGTTGGCCTTGCCTGGCTTGTACTCGAGCCGATAGTCAAATTCTGCAAGAAAATCTTGCCACCGTGCTTGCTTGGGACTCAACTTCTTCTGTGTCTGAAAGTAGCTTGTGGCTACGTTTTCTGTCATGATGGTGAAGTGTGATCCAAGCAAGTAGTGTCCCCACACTCTTAGACAATGGATGATGGTCGTCATCTCATTTTCTTGCACGTGTACTGCTGCTCCGTGTCATTAAGCTTTCGGCTCTCGAACGCAATGGGGTGGCCATCTTGCATAAGGACTCCGCCAATGGCGAAGTCGGAGGCATCCGTTTGCACTTCGAAGGTCTTTGTGTGGTCCGGAAGAACTAGGATGGGCTCCTCCGAAATTGCTAGTTTCAAGCCTTCGAATGCATGTTGGCAATCCTCGGACCAATGCCATGTCCGATTTTTCTTAAGCATATTCGTCAAGGGTGCCGCTTGGTCGAGTAGCCTTGAATGAACCGGCGATAGTAGTTCACCAAGCCAAGGAATGAGCGAAGCTCGGGTACCTTTCGTGGAGGCTCCAATAGAGGATGGCCTTGATCTTTGAGTTCTCCATCATTATCTTGCTGGCTGAAATCTTGTGCCCGAGGAACTCTACTTCTTCTTGAACAAACGAACATTTCTCCATTTTGATGTAGAGTTCATTCTCCCGAAGTACTTGGAAGACTTGCTGCAAATGTTTGGCATGCTCCTCGAGCATGGTGCTGTACACCACTATGTCATCCAAGTACACGACCACAAAGCGATCTAGGAATGGTTGTAGCACCTTGTTCATGAGTGTGCAAAAGGTAGCTGGTGCATTCGTTAGACCAAAAGGCATAACTAAGAATTCAAATGATCCGTACCTCGTGACGACGCTGTCTTTTGTTCATCTCCTTCTACGATGCGTACTTGGTAGTACCCGAGCGCAAGTCAAGTTTGGTGAAGTACCTTGCACCGCTAAGTCGGTCGAATAGATCCGCTATCAAGGGTATTGGGTACTTGTTCTTGATAGTGATCTTGTTGAGCGCTCGATAGTCGATGCACATCCGCAGCGATCCATCCTTCTTCTTTGGAACAAGACCGATGCATCGAATGGGGCTTTGACTGGCGCACATAGCTCGCGTCTAGTAAATCCGCGAGCTGTCTTCGCAACTCTTCGAGCTCGGGTGGCGCCATGCGGTAGGGCGCCAAAGTCGGAGGCTTTGAACCTTGCTCCAACTCGATTCGGTGATCCACCTCTGCTCAGGTGGAAGCTTCTTCGAAGTCATGGAGGCATCACGTCCTTGAACTCCTCGAGGACGGTTTGTATCGATGGAGGGACTTGGGCTGGAGCACTTGCTGGATTTTCCCCTCGTTGAGCTCCTGGATGGAGACCAAGAAGCTTGGGTCCTTCTTGAAACCCTTCTGAATTGCATGGCGGAGAGTGTCTTCTCCTGGACTTTCCTCGCTCCGTAGTAACCATGCATGCCTTACTCCCATCGAGGATGCTCGAGGGAGTTCGTGGTCTGGAAGAGGGAAGGCATGGACTTGATCAAAGAACTCCATGCCAAGGACCATCTTGAAGTCATCCATGGGCACGATTGAAAAGTTGAGCTTCCGCCCATGTGCCAAGTGCAACATTCACTCCATGTGCGGCGCCATGAATGGGCTTGGCGGGTGAGTTCACCGCCTTCATTGTACCTCATTGTCTTCGTGGTTCTAAGGCCCAGGCGCTTGGCCTCATCCTCGGATACGAAGTTGTGTGTGGCTCCCGTGATCCAACGAACGCCGAACGGTGTGGCCATTTATCGTCAGCGCTTACATACATCAGCCCTTTCTTGAGTGCCGATCGAGGGTCGTCGAGTGCGCCAAGTCTTTGGATCGAACCCATGCTGGGTCTGGGTTCATCCGATGATGGTGTGGGAGTGCCCTTGAGCTGGGCAGCGAGGGCATTGAGCGACTTCTTCTCCGGACAGTCACGTACCCAATGAGGCCCGCTGCAAATGAAGCATGGGTCGCGAGGCTTTGGCGCTTCCTTCTGCCTTCCGATTTTTCTTGCCCACTCTTGCCGCTCGGAGGCTTTTTCTCGCCCCCAATCCTTGCGATTATGGCCCTTGTCCTTGCGACTCTCTCCCACTTTTGCCTTGGCTAGGCCTTCTCTCCTGGATTGGGTGGAGTACTCGTGCAGCGACTCCACGGTGGCACATAGCGTCGTCAAGTGTTTGGACGCCACGCCGGTCGAGTCTCGCCTTGGCCCAATCCTCGAGGCCATCTTGAAAGTAGAAGAGCGAATCCTTGCTCGGACATGTCGCCGATCTCGAGCATTAGGGTAGTGAACTCGCTGATGTAGTCGTGGACGCCACCCGCTTGCTCGAGGCGACATAGGCGTGTTCTCGCCTCTCTTCGGCATTGCTTGGGGCAAATTGCTTTCGGAGTTCTTGCTCGAAGTCTGCCCATGTGTTGATGGCGCAGATGCCTTTGCCCATTTCGCCATGCTTGCGACGCCACCATAGTTGTGCAGCGCCTTAAGAACGCTGGGTGCAAGTGCCCACCTTGATGCCTCATCTCTCACACCCATGGCATCAAGTATTGATCCAACCCGAATAGGAAGTTGTCCACAATGGTTGCATTCCGTGTGCCATCGTAGGTGTCCGGCTTTGGCACGTCAATGCGCCGCGCATCACTCATGCTTGTAGAAGCTTGCCTAGCGGAGAGTGTGCGCTTGTGGCATGCCCAATCTGAGCGGACTTCCTCTACTTCCATGCGGACAGCGCAGCCTCGCCTTGCACGAGTCGTGGAGTTTCATCAACTCCTCGTGGAATGCTTGAAATTCCCTGAGGGTGTTGGCTCGCTCTTGCATGATGGCCTTCGTTGCCACCGTGAAGTCGGCATATTCGCCTCGAGGCCGCCAACCCTTTCCTCCAATGTTTCGAGGGTGTCCTCGATGACGGACATTGTTGTTTCCAACGTAGCCAATCGTGGCTCCAAAGCATCGGCAGATGCGGCCTTCGACTTGCCTCGAGTCTTGGCCTCGCCTGCGAAGTTTCATCGCGGCCCCGCTTGGTTCCGGTGGATGTCCACACCATGAGCACGCTCTTGTGTCACGCTTGAGCTTGGGAGGTTGGCCATTGCTAGAATGCGTGTGTGCAAACCTCGTCTCTAATACCACTTGTCACGGGATGGGTGTTTTGCAGAAGAAACCCGCATGCAGACTTAGACAACCTTGTCGAGATGTTGCTAAGTAAGCCTTTGCGCTTCTCAATAGCTAAGCCAAGAGGTTCTCGAAATGCTAGAGAGAAGGAAGAGCTAGCGAGCAATGTAGCCAAATGCGGAAATTATATTGATAGACAAAAGCTTTACAAGAGAGCTTACAAGTGTTTGATGCTTTGCTTGGATGATTACAATGCTTAGAGCTCACCTCTATTTATAGTAAAGCTTGGCTAGTTCTAGAGAATTCTATGTACATGTGTTTACATCTAGATCGTACATGTGTCACAAATCTAGGCTATGTACAAAAGTGCTAGAGTTTGCTAGAATGTTTCAGAATCGGCACGTTTAGCACATCTTGGCTCATTCTCTTGGGCCGTTTTGAGTTGGAATCATGCGACCCGTAACAACGAGCCTCCATAAAACTTTCTCGAGATCAGAATAAGAAAATGAGGGTTTTACCATTGTCAACTGGTGGATCTGCTGCACGGGGTTGCGCTTTCCTCGAATTAAGAATAGATGCAGTCAATAAACAAGCCTGGCCTCCATTAAGAAGAGAAATGATGATTTCCTCTTAGTTAAAGAATACATAATTTAACAAAAAGTATGTTCAAATTTCTGGACAGTTTACTCATTCATTTTTTAAGTTTATGTATTTTATCTACGTTTGTTGTTATGCATTTTCTGAAGATCATTTAAGATTTGGCAGGTAATTTCTTCAATATAACAATCAAATTACCAAGGAGTGTAACAGAAGTTTCAAAGCAGTTTGCTTGATTCATTTCAAAACATGCAGCCCAAAAGATTTTGAGAATCGAAGAATTGTGAATAAAGAAAGAGGACTGTAGCTCTGATGGTAATCATGTTTGTGATATTGCAATCTCAACAAAAATATAATGCTCACCGCATTGTAGATTGCAGTTAGTTTTGGAAGCTGTTTTGGACATATGACAGATAAAGAAACAGAGCACTGCAATGAAAAGGTAAAAAGTCAGTCACCTGGTAATTGCAATCCTCACAGGACAGAGATCCATTACAACTAATAAAAGGGTTAACAACAATGTATAAGTACCTGAACAAACGATTTAGCCACTGTCTCCGCATCAGAAAGGCGACTTTCTGCCTGTGCTTCATTATTTTCATTCTGCTCCAAATTCTGCATTTGTGGTCGATAAACTGGTGTTGGCAAGGGATAAGGATTACTTGCAGCAACAAGAATGCAATGCTTTGCGCATCTACATTTTGTTGATTTTGGCTTCCATTTGGAGCCATGGAAAACATCTGAGTGATGCACATCATTCAAAAAGTAAAAAGTTGTGCTCAAGCATAAGAAGCATAAAAAATAAATGAGCATTAATAACTTCCATTTCGTAGAAACCCAATGGCAAAGTCGTTGCAAAAGATAGGTTTATTTCTGTCAAATGTAACTATTGGTCTAAATTCTTTAATCAAGCCAACATGTAATCATGCTATGGTCAAAATCTCATAAAATAAATAATCCTGAATATTCTATGTCACATCAAGCTGATCATCTGATACTAACACAATGTTTATGACCAATCTTATTGATTGTTTCATTGAGATACATGATAACTTTCATACTGATCTGCATGCATTCTATTCACTGTATGATTTATTTGCTTAATGTTCTGGGTGTAAATCACCAAAAATATGTAAAAGAATTTTGAGAAGTTAAGAAAAATCAATAAATTGCTTCTATTTCAATGCAGAAACTAGAAAATGAAGTTAAATTATTCCTGCAGTCCTATAACCATCATCATAATTACATGAAATTGATTGTCCATTAATCCGTACTGGTAAAGGTTACAAAAGTCAGGTGTTGGGAATGATAACCTCTCTCTGGTTTTGGCTTTTAATGAATTTATAGGAATAAAAAGGTAGTGTGATTGTAAAAATTGGTGTCACAATGGAAGGAGATCCTGAGGTTCTGTCTATTTAACAGACAAGGGATTGACTGCACCTTTCCTCCAATTATTTGTCTAGGTAATATATTTGTTAAACCATCAAAAGCTATAAACTTTTTCAGATAGTCTTCTCTAGCAGATGGGAAATACTTCAAACCCATGAGGAGCCTCATTAAAACTTGATACCAAACTCTGATGCAAGGAGTCAGAATAGTCCCATTAAAAATCGAAATAGATTAAAGAACAAAACAAAAGAAACAGAAATATAATCACAAAAGTAATATCAACTATATTTCTTTCAAATTCAATATTCAGTGAATTATCATTAAATTGGTTTGAAACATTTATCCGGAGAAATGGTGATGAAATGAAGAACTATATAATGATCATCAATGGAAACAGTGTATATCGAAACCTGCAAACAAGAATCAAAAGATAAAAAACAATGATACTGAATAAATGTAGAAGATCAACAGTCCACACCATTAGGGCCTCAGAGAGCCCTTCCGCAATAGCAACATCATTGAAACCACCACCAGCAAGCGGTATGGTTGACACCCAGTGTAAAAAAATATCAACATCTTTTGTCCACCCAGATCGCTGTACCAAACAAGCTGCAAAAAAGAGAGCGAAGAAACAAATGGATGTTCTGTAGTCAGCCAGGTGTTACGGGCCGCATGATTCCACCACCTTTTGGTCTAACGAATGCACCGGCTACCTTTTGCACACTCATGAACAAGGTGTTACAACCATTCCTCGACCGCTTTGTGGTCGTGTACTTGGATGACATAGTGGTGTACAGCACCACGCTCGAGGAGCATACCAAACATTTGCAACAAGTCTTCCAAATACTTCGGGAGAACGAGCTCTACCTCAAATTGGAGAAGTGCTCATTCGCGCAAGAAGAGGGAGAGTTCCTTGGGCACAAGATTTCAGCCGGCAAGCTAATGATGGAGAACTCAAAGATCAAGGCCATCCTCGATTGGGAGCCTCCTACAAAGGTACCCGAGCTTCGCTCATTCCTTGGTTTGGTAAACTACTATCACCGCTTCATTCAAGGCTACTCAGCCAAGGCGGCACCTCGACTGGATATGCTCAAGAAAAATCGGACATGGCATTGGTCCGAGGATTGCCAACATGCATTCAAGGCTTGAAGCTAGCAATTTCGGAGGAGCCCGTCCTAGTTCTTCCGGACCACACAAAGACCTTCGAGTGCAAACGGATGCCTCCGACTTCGCCATTAGTGAGTCCTTATGCAAGATGGCCACCCTATCAGGCTCGAGAGTCGAAAGCTTAATGACACGGAACGCCGCTACACAATTCAAAAAAGGAGATGACAGCCATCATCCATTGCCTACGAGTGTGGCGACACTACTTGCTTGGCTCACACTTCACCATCATGACAGCACAACGTAGCCACAAGCTACTTCCAAACACGTAAGAAGTTGAGCCCCAAGCAAGCACGATGGCAAGATTTTCTTGCGAATTTGACTACTGTGCTCGAGTATAAGCCGTGCAAGGCCAACGTCGCTGCGGACGCACTAAGCCGCAAGGCGGAATTAGCCACACTTAGCGCGAGCCAACCAAACTCGGACCTTGTCTCACGATCAGGAAGGCCTCCAACAAGACCCATCTGGCGAAGGACTTGCTGGAGAAAGTGCTTCAAGGAAGACAAGGCGTTTTGGCAAGAAGAGGGCATTCTCCTCACCAAGGTAGATTGGCTATTTGTGCTTAGGTGGGGAAACTTACGCAAGGAGGTAGTCAAGGAGTGCCACGACTCCAAGTGGGCTGGTCACCCCGAATAGAGCGCACCACCGCACTCGCTCTAAGCCTCGTATTTTTGGCCAAGTATGCGGACGACATCGAGGCATATGTGCGAACTTGTCTTGTGTGCCAACAAGACAAGATTGATCATCAATTGCCGGCAGGATTGTTACATGCCCCGCCTCAAGCATCAAGGCCGTGGAAAGCGTCTCCATGGATTTCATAACTGCCTTACCAAAATCCGAAGGTTGCAGCAGACGATCATGGTCGTGGTGGACCGCTACAGCAAGTATGCTACTTTCATTGCCGCACTCACTGATTGCAAGGTAGACGAAGCAGCCCGCCTCTTCATCAAGTACATAGTGAAGTTTTGGGGTATTCCTGAAGCATCGTGAGTAATCGAGACCCACGCTTCACTCGGAAAATTTTCGACTGAGCTCTTCAAGATGTTGGGGACCGATCTCAAGTTCTCAATAAGTTTTCATCCGCAGACGGATGAGTCGACCGAGCGCATCAATGGCCTCCTCGAGATGTACTCGAGGCATTATGTGAGCTCACTCAACTGGATCGAGCGAAGTTGCTAGATGTCGCCTAATTTTCTTATAATCTCCAACGGAGCGAGGCTACCGAGCAAGAGTCCTTTTGAGATCATCATGGGATTCCAGCCCATGACCCCCAACGCCATAGCCACGACATATGGAGGGAATGTCGAGTACAAGGAAGGTGATCGAGTTATGATCAAGCTCCCGCCTCAACAGTTCAAGACACTTCGCAAAGTCCACAAGGGGTTAGTGAGACGCCACGAAGGACCCTTCCGCATCATCCGACGTGTAGGCAACGCCTCGTATCAATTAGAGCTTCCACCAAGACTCAAGATTCATTCTGGTCTTCCATGTGAGTCTTCTCAAGCCATATCACGAAGACGTGGAAGAACCAAGTCGCGGAGAATCAAGGCGTGCCCCAACAGTAGTTGTCACCGCTGCTCGACAAAGATGTGAACTACATCCTTGCTGATCGCATCATTCGAAGGAGGGCGTGCCACCATACTACGAGTACTTGATGAAGTGGAAGAACCTCCCGAGAGCCGAAGCCACTGGGAACGTGAAGATGAATTGTGGCAGTCATGGAGCATGTTCAACAAGCACAAGCACGAGAGCGCGACGAGGACGCCGCCGAGCTTAAGTGGGGAGGATGTTACGGCCGCATGATTCCAGACTCAAAATGGTCCAAGAGAATGAGCCAAGATGTGCTAGCTTGGCCCGATTCTAGAACATTCTAGCAAACTCTAGCACTTTTGTACATAGCCTAGATTGGTGACACATGTACGATCTAGATGTAGACACATGTACATAGAATTCTCTAGAACTAGCCAAGCTTTGCTATAAATAGAGGTGAGCTCTAAAGCATTGTATTCATCCAAGCAAAGCATCAAACACTTGTAAGCTCTCTTGTAAAGCTTCTTTCGAGTAATACAATTTCCGCAGTTGGCTACATTGCTCGCTAGCTCCTCCTTCTCTTTAGCACTTCGGGAATCTCTTGGCTTAGCTATCGAGAAGCGCAAAGGCTTACTTAGCAACATCCCGACATGGTTGTCTAAGTGTCAGCACGGGTTCATTGCATGAAAACACCCATCCCATGACATGTGGTCGCCTTCCAATGAGCAAAGCTTATATAGTCATGATTTTTTCTCGCATAGTAGTTTCAACACAAAATTTCAATGACAATATAAATCAATAATGACGGAAAAAGATGAACTAAGAAGATTGAGCAAAGGACATACCACAATAGGATCCATGTGTATTAAAGGTGACCATTGATAGCTCAACATTAGAGGCAGAGGTCTTCCAGATTAAAAGGAGCAAAAGAGCGCTTAAAACAACATACACATGCATATACATATACATATACATATAACACACACTTATATATACATTGATTGGAAAAGAGACTTCATTTATGTGTAAGTTTGTGTGTGTGCATTTGTAAGCCTCCTCTCCAATCATCGAACATCCTACTAAACACAATGTTTGGGTAATATCGGACAGGCCCTCAAGCCCTTCCAGCCCAAAGAAATACCCCGATGATGACCTTAGCCCGAGCATCCCTTCCGGTCAAACCGGTCAAGGTCGAGGAAATTCAAAGCTACTCGAGCCCCGAGGATCGCCTCACCGCCGAGGTCGCCCATCGGTCAAAGTTGGTCAAGGTCGAGAGCTAAGCACTCTTCGCCGCTCGAGGTCGCCCCTCGTGTCAAAGCCGGTCGAGGTCGGAGCCGAAAGCACATCTTTCCCGCCGCAGGATCCACGAGCATATCCGGCAAGCACCACCCGTGGCAACCCGACCCGCTTTCTCGTAATCCCGCACACCTTTTAATGTCTCGACCGGATTCCACATGGCGTGGTGGTGATATCATGCTGCTGCGGCCGCACATGCCTCCAAGGTGTCATAATTCCTAGCGCACTTGCCCGACATGGTGATCCGCCACGTGAATCGAGTTAAGGGACAACCGCTCATCCCTGTGGAATATTCCGCTAAACCTCGGCTGCCGAGGGACCCGGATACCACTAACATGGAGTGGACGACTGGAAATGGAAAGAGCGGGAAAATGGAGTATAAAAGGAAACGAAGGAGAACGTTATGAGGGTCAAGAATTTGATTCTCAAAGGTTGGCATTTCTAATTCACGTAGGGTTGGAACTTCTGATTCAAAAAGGATCCGTAATATGATACGAGTTCGAGCGTTCGAGCCGCTGAGGCATTGTTCGAGGTTCAAGCACTCGCTGAGGCACGCGGCAAAATTGCATCAACATCTTTCGGCCGTCTCGGGATCGCGACAAAAGCCCCGATTTCCTAATACATCAAGACATACAACACAACGACTGAGGGAAACAAATCAAGAGGAGTAAGTCCCAAGAATTCCAGAACCTTGAGAGAAGTGGCCAACGAGGCCTGCAATGTGGAGATCCAGGAAAGAATGGATCTGATGGAAAACAGATCGAAACTATGACCTCCCTGCTATAAGAATTCGTGGAAGGACGAGAAAAGCATGTAACGATGTCCCAAGTCCAACTGAGGGAATGCTCATGTTCGTGGAAACGCGGAGATGAAGCCCAAAGACCTAGGGCACAAAATGTCATCGTGAGAGAAGAAACAAACATGGAGGAGAGGGGTCCCGCCAACATTTGCAGGATACAACCCCAACCTCTCGTATGGAGGAGTCGGAGGGAGAGGCGCAGTTGGCGAGAGGTCGTGGAAGATCTTCGGGAACCGGAAAGAGTCCAAGTCGGCGAATAACGCCGACAACGAATCTTCACTCCATGGAGATCACGGGTGTCACGATCCCATCGTGACTTCCACTTCCTGATCTGAAATTTTCTGGAAAGAGTGATCCATTAGCACATATAGAGCGTGTTGATGCAGCTTTTTCCCGCAGGCCTCAACAAAGGCTTCAACATTCCAACAAGGCTTCTAAGCAACTCGAGCAGTGGCCCTCAAAACCTTCTACTCATGGATACAAACAAGACTCGATCCTTTGCTCGCGATAAGCTAGATCTCGAGCAGGATTGCCTCCTTCGTCCCTGCTCACTGCCTTCTTCGTAATGCTGATCTCCTGACCAGACTCACGTAAAACTCGGTCGTGGGTCGCCGAGCGAATCCCAAGAAACCCTCCGACGCCAAGTCAAGATTCTGGTTTATCTTTTAAGTATCTCCTTAGCTGAGGGAGACCTGAAAGATGATAGGGTATTATTTCGCCTTTTCGATAAGTATGGTGTTTTCGGAGAAAATCGATGAGAGAAATTAGAAAAGGAAGAACTCAGATCAAGTTACGCATCCTTTCTCGAATCGAAGTTCCAACCCTCGTAACGCTCCCTTCGCTTCCTTTTATACTCCATTTTTCCCGCTCTTTTCCTTTCCAGTCGTCCACTCCACACTGGAACGATGACACCTGGAGGTACGTGCCTACCACCGCAATGAGATCACCAAAGACACCATGCGGGATCCCAACTGACATTAAAGTGCGTGCTGTGATTCTCGAGAAGATGCGCCTTGCCTCGACCTTGACCAGCCTTTGACCCGAGGGACGACCTCGAGTCGGCGATGGAGTGCTCTGGCCTCGACCTTGACCAGCCTTGACCCGGACGACCTCGAGCAAGCGATGGCGTGCTCTGGGCTCGAGCAGCCTATGAATCTCTCGTCCCTGACCATTTTCGACCGTAGGGATGCTCGAGCTAGTCGTCCTCGGTGTCTTACTCGAGTCGGAAGCGGCTTCGAGGGCCTCGTCCGATATTTTACCCAAGCACCAGCCCCCGCTTAGTCTTTCGAGCGAAGCGAGATAAGACCTGAAACTCAGTAAGGATGGGCCGAACTCGCTGCCTTTACGCTTCCCCACGCTTTTTCGCCGAGCCTCGTAGTTGGTCAGGCTGGCTCGTCTCACCGGACTTAGGCTTGGGACCTCCGCCTCGTATTCTTCATGAACTTCTTCCGCCGGACTCAGAATGGACCTAGGCTTCTTCCGCACAATCCCGCCGGCCTTTCAACTTCGCCGTGGTTCGCACTCGACCCAAGCTGTAGCACCGTCCCGCCTAATGACTTAGGCTTTGGGACTTCCGCCAAGGAGCTCTTCTTCACTTCTTCCGCTCGGCCTTTTAATCGACCGAAACGCCTTCGAATCTCTACTCCCGCCGGGCCCGCAATCGACCCAAGCGCCTTCTTACAGTACTCCTGCTCGGCCTCGCAATCGACCCAAGCATGGCACCATCCCGCCTAATGACTTAGGCTTGGGACTTCCGCCAAGGAGATCTTCGATCTTCCGCCCGGCCCGCAATCGACCCGTGCTTGCTGATACTCCCGCCGGGCCTCGCAATCGACCCAAGCAGGCACCGCTCCGCTGGACTTCCGCCAAGCGAGCTCTTCTTCACTACTCTCGCTCCTACTTTTAATCGACCGGACGCCTTCTTGATTTTCTACTCCCGCCGGGCCTACAATCGACCCAAGCGCCTTCTTACGTTACTTCCCGCCGGCCTCGCAATCGACCCAAGCATGGCACCGTCCCAACTAACGACTTAGGCTTGGGACTTCCGCCAAGGAGCTCTTCTTCACTTCTCCCGCCGGCCTTTTAATCGACCGAACGCCTTCTGAATCTCTACTCCCGCCGGCCTCGCAATCGACCCAAACGCCTTCTTATGTTACTCTCGCTCGGCCTCGCAATCGACCCAAGCATGGCACCGTCCCGCCTAATGACTTAGGCTTTTCTTACGTTACTCCCGCCCGGCCTCAGAATCGACCCAAGCATGGCACCGTCCCGCCTAATGACTTAGGCTTGGGACTCTCGATCTTCCGCCCGGCCCGCAATCGACCCAAGCTTGCTGATACTCCCGCCGGCCCGCAATCGACCTAGCGTGGCACCGTCCCGCTGGGACTTCCGCCAGGAGCTCTTCTTCACTACTCCCGCTCCCAAGATTTTAATCGACCGTAACGCCTTCTTGATTTGCTACTCGCCGGCCCGCAATCGACCCCGGGACGACCTTAGCTCTAAGATAACACGCCCATGCGACCTCGACCCGGCTCGCGAAGTACAGTCCCGGAGATCACCGCTCGAAGACAGATGAACAAGACGAGCGAGGCAATCCCGCCGAGATCTAGCTTATCGCGAGCGTAAGGATCGAGGTATCGCTTGTATCCGCGAGCGTAAGGTTTAGCTGGTCCCGCCGAGCCGCTGAGGCATTGTTTAAAGCGTTCAAGCAACCGCTGAGGTACGCGGAAAAATTGCATCAACACACAATGTCTCTTAAACCAGACAGAATTTCAGATACCCATGGTATCGTAGTTTAAACATCGCTTGGGTAATATCGACAGCCCCTCAAGCCTCTCCACCGAGTAAAACATCCTAAGCACGTACTAGCCCGAGCATCCCTTCCGGTCAAAGCTTGTCAAGGTCGAGATTCGTAGCCGCCGAGCCTCGAGCACCCTTCCCTTGCTCGAGGTCTTCCATCGTGTCAAAGCCGGTCAAGGTCGAGAGCTAAGCACTCCTCCCCGCCGAGGTCGCCCCTCGTGTCAAAGCCGGTCAAGGTCGAGGAAGTCCGGAGCTACTCGAGCCCCGAGCACCGCTCGCCCGCCGAGGTCGCCGCAGTCAAAGCCGGTCAAGGTCGACAGCCTAAGCACTCCTTCGCTCGCCGAGGTCGCCCCTCGTGTCAAAGCCGGTCAAGGTCGAGAGCCGAGCACATCTTTCCCGCCTCAGAGATTCACGAGCACAATCGGGCAAGCACTCCAACCGAGGGCAACCCGACCTGGCTTCTCGTAATCCCGCACACCTTTTAATGTCCGACTGTGGTCCCACATGCCGCGATGGAGATATCACTAGCTAGGGCTCAAGCACATTCCTAACGCACTTACCCGACACGGTGATCCGCCACGTGAATCGGGTCAAGGGACAACCGCCATCCCTGTGGAATATTCCGCCAATCCCTACCGCCGAGGGACCCAAATACCACTAACGAGGGAGTCGGACACTGAAATGGAAAGAGCGGGAAAATGGAGTATAAAAGGAAACGAAGGGAATGTTACAGTGGTTGGATTTTCTAATTCACGTGTTCTTCCTTTTCTAATTTCTCTCTCGATTTTCTCTCGAAAAACACCATACTTATCCAAAAAGTGGGCGAATAATACTCTTTTCATCTTTCCGGCCTCCTCACTAAGAGAGATACCAAAAGATAAACCCGACATCGACTGAAGCGCCGGAGGGTTTCACGGACACGCCCGACGACCCCGACCCGGCTCGCGGAGTACAGTCCGGAGATCTCCGCTCGAAGACAATGAACAGACGAAGGGGCAATCTCGCTCGAGATCTAGCTTATCGCGAGCGTAAGGATCGAGGTATCGCTTGTATCCGCGAGCGTAAGGTTTGTAGGGTCCCGCCGAGCCGCCAGAGGCACTCGCTCAAGGTTCAAGCACCGCTGAGGCACGCGGAAAACTCGGATCAACATTTTGGCGCCGCCTCGGGATCGCAGACAAAAGCTTGATTTCCTAATACATACAAGACACACAACACAACGATGAGGGAAACAACCAAGAGGAGTAAGTCCCAAGAATCCAGAACTTGGAGAAGTGGCCAACGAGGCCTGTAATGTGGAGATCCAGGAAAGGATGGATCTGATGGAAAACAGATCGAACTATGACCTCCCTGTTACAAGAATCTGTGAAGGACAGAGAAAAGCATGTAACGATGTCCCGAGTCCAACCGAGGGAATGCTCATGTTCGGAAAATGCGGAGACGAAGCCCAAAGACCCTAGGCACCGAATGTCAGTAGTGAGAGAAGAAACAAACATGGAGGAAACGGGGTCTCGCCAACATTTGCAGGATACGCCCCAACCTCTCGCAAGTGAGGAGTCGGAGGAGAGGTACGCAGTTGGCACAAGTCATGGAAGATCTTCTGGGAACCGAAAGAGTCCAAGCCGGCGAATAACGCCGACAACGAATCTCCACTCTCCTGAGATCACGGGTGTCACGATCCCATCGTGACTTTCGCTTCCTGATCCGAAATATTCTGGAAAGAGTGATCCATTAGTACATATAGAGCGGTTCAACGACATGACAGGGTGCAAGGTCTCGCCAGCAAGACAGAGGTGCAGGGCCTTCCCGCTCACCTCGAGGAAAGGGCGAGAGAATGGTACCGCAGACTCCACCGGGAAGCATTTCGAGCTTCGAACAGATGCGCAGGAGTTCGCAGAACAATTCCGGGCGCAGTGACCCCGAGGATGACATGACGGAGCCGCCGGTGAGAGCGTAGAAGGAGAGTCCTCCGGAGTTTATCAAAAGATACCATAGATCGGTCCTAGATCTCGGTGCATTCAACCACCCCCAAGCTCCGAGAGGATTAAAAGATGGGATCCGGATGGGAGACCATGGTATAACCCGCTGAGTCCTTCGATCCGCTCATATTCGGATGCGCATGAGCAAGTAAAGTCGGATATGGTAATCAAGAAGAAAAAGTTGCCAAACCGAGGGACGAGCAAGTCAACGGAGCGCAAGGAAGGAGAAAGGGGTCCCGCCCGGGGACACGAGCTCCAAAGGCAGCTGAGAGACCGGCCGCCTCAGTACAACCCATATCGTAGAGTTCCCCACTGCGGATGGTTCCCCAACCACCTCGCAGTGTCCCCGGCCGGATCACGGAGAAAACAAAGCGCCACGATGGCCATACATTCCGCAATCAGCAGCCAAGAAGACCGGAGATGAACCACGACCGAAAGCGATCGTCAATCGCCACCCTCACCGAGAAGCTTCCCAAGGATGAGGCAATACAAGTGGTGGAACAAAACCCCGCTACGTAGCAATATACTGAGGTCAAGGTATCTCTCAAGAGATACATCAAGTGGTCAAGAACGTGCATCGCTGAGCCTACCAACGCCGATGGCCAAGTCACCGGCAAGCTGGATAAGTGGCGGCTCGCTGCTTCCATGGTAACCACGGCCATTCCACAACAGCAATGCCGTGATTTGAAAACCAGTGGAGGATCTAAGTTAGAATCGATACCGGATGAGTTTGTAGAATGAGGGCACCCTGTAGTTGAACAACAAATGAGGAAGGTGACCGAGCTTACGAAATAGATACTGAGCCACCATCTACGAGAGTAATTTCAGTGGGCCAACGATGGCCGGAAGTTCCAACAGGGCTCTGAAAACTATTGCAGATATGCCACCGCCGCAGAAGTCCTGCTTCATCGCCTCCCGCGCCAAGAAGGCCAAGCGTTCTGCAGTGCCAATCATGTGGATGGATGGAGATGAAGAGGGGGTTCAGCACTCCACCGAAGATGTCCCCGTAGTAAAAGCCAATGTAGCGAATAAGCGAAGTTGACCGAATCATCGGTCGACTCTGGGAGCTCTGTAGATATTCTTTTCAAATCCACACTCGAGGATTTAGGAATAAGCAGCGCGAGCCTCGAGCATACGAGCACTTCCTCGAAGGGTTCGGGAGGAAAGCTAATACCTCTAGTGAATCATCAAGTCGACAAGAACTATGGGCTCAAGCCTTCGAGAAGAACACGATGTCGGATTTCGTGGTGGTAGATGAAACCAACTCATACCGTGCAATTTTGTGGAGGCTGCTCACGAGGATCACCCAACGCGTGCTATCCACCCATTATTTAGCCCTTAAGATCGAGTAAACTGGGTCATGGGGTCTCGAAGGCAGCCCAAAGTGGTGGCGAGGAGTCGCTACGCCAGAACTGCCAAGGAAACCATGCAGATAACCTCGCTCAACTCGGCGAGGGAATCGAGAAGTGGAAGGCGAGAACATACCGCCAGCTCATCCAGATGGATCGAGAAATCAAGAGGCCGTGAACGCACAAACCTCGAGGAAGTATTTCCAAGAGGTCTCTTTGTATTGTAAAATGCTAATGTAAGATTTCGTGCCAATACGGGATATGTAAAAGTACAAATGTATGTAAGAATAAGAATAGCATTCATAATGTAAGCTCAAAACGAAGGCCGTAAGCAGAAGAACTCCTCGCATGAAGTCCCAAAGCCTAACTCATTAGGCGGACGGTGCCAAGCTCGAGACAATCAAGACCGCGAGCGTGAGTATCATCGAAGACCTCTGGTCAATTAAAAGGCTCGAGCGAAGAAGAACTCCTCGGCATGAAGTCCCAAAGCCTAACTCATTAGGACGGACGGTGCCAAGCTCGGTCAATCAAGACCCGAGCGGGAGTATCATCAAAAGACCTCGGTCAATTAAAAGGCTCGAGCGTAAGAAGAACTCCTTGGCATGAAGTCCCAAAGCCTAACTCATTAGAGCGGACTTGCCAAGCTCAGGTCAATTGCAGCCCGAGCAGGAATATCAGCGAACCCCAGGTCAATTGCAGTCCCGGCGTAAGTTCGAAGAACTCTCGCCGTAAATCCCAACGGACGGTGCCACGCTGGTCAATTGCAGCCCGAGCAGGGAGTATCGCAAGCTCGGGTCAATTGCAGGCCCGAGCGTAAGATCAAGAAGAACAACTTGGCAAGAAGTCCCAAAGCATAAGTCATTAGGCGGACGTGCCACGCTAGGTCAATTGCAGGCCCGAGCATGAGTAGAGATTCGTAAGACGCTGGGTCAATTGCAGCCCGAGCGGGAGTAGAGACAAGAAGACGCTCCGGCCAATTAAAAGGCCCGAACAGAGAAGTTTGAGAAGAACTCCTTGGCCAGAAGTCCCCAAAGCCTAAGTCATTAGGCGGGACGGTGCCATGCTTGGGTCAATCGCAGCCCGAGCAGGAGTAACACCGTAAGACGCTGGGTCAATTGCAGCCCGAGCGGGAGTAGAGACAAGAAGACATTCTGGCCAATTAAAAGGCCCGAGCAGGAGAAGTGAAGAAGAGCTCCTTGGCCGAAGTCCCCAAAGCCTAAGTCATTAGGCGGACGTGCCATGCTTGGTCAATCGCAGCCCAAGCAGGAGTGACACCGAAGACGCCAGGTCAATTGCGAGCCCGAGCGAGAGCAGAGATCGAAGTCGCTCCGACAATTAAAAGGCCCGAACAGAGAAGTTTGAGAAGAACTCCTGGCCGAAATCCCAACGGACGGTGCCACGCTGGGTCAATTGCAGCCCGAGCGGGAGTATCAGCAAGCTCGGGTCAATTGCAGTCCGGCAGTAATATCAAGAAGAACTCCTGGCCGTAAATCCCAACCGGATGGTGCCACGCTGGGTCAATTGCAGCCCGAGCAGGAGTATCAGCAAGCTCGGGTCAATTGCAGTGCTCGAGCGTAAGATCCCAAGAACTCCTCGACCGAAGTCCCAGCTGGACGGCTTCACATTTGCGTCAATTGCAGACACGAGCAGAAGTTCAAGAAAGGCCCGAGCAGAAGTTCAAGAAGAAATCTTGGCAACATCAGGCGAGTCCCAAAGCCTAAGTGGAGACAACCGTGAAACATGGGAAGCATAAAAGGTCATGAAGTTAGGCCCATCATTATCGAAGTTTCCGGCCTTGTCTCGCTTCACTCAAAAGACTAGAACCTGGGGTCGGTGTTTGGGTAATATCGGACAGCCCCTCAAGCCTCTCCACTCGAGTAAAACACCCTAAGCCATGCACTAGCCCGAGCATCCCTTCTGGTCAAAGCTTGTCAAGGTCGAGAGATTCAGAGATGCTCAAGCCTCAAGCACTCCTTCCCTTGCTCGTGGTCGTCCATCAGGTCAAAGCTGGTCAAGGTCGAGAGCTAAGCACTCACTCCCCTGCTCGAGGTAGTCCCTCAGGTCAAAGCTGGTCAAGGTCGAGGAAATCCAGAGCTACTCGAGCCCCGAGCACTGCCTTCGCCTGCTTGAGGTCGTCCCTCAGGTCAAAGCTGGTCAAGGTCGAGAGCCGAGCACATCTTTCTTGCTCGCAGAGATCCACGAGCACAACTAGGCAAGACCCAACCCAGGGCAACCCGACCCGGTTTCTCAGAATCCTGGCACACCTTTTAATGTTTGACCAAGGTCCCACATGCTGTGATGGAGATACTGTTGCTAGTGGCCGGCACATTCCTAACGCACTTACCCGACATGGTGATCTGGCCACGTGAATCGGGTCAAGGGGACAGCCGCTCATCCCTATGGAATATTTCGCCAATCCCTACTGCCGAGGGACCCGATACCACTAACGAGGGAGCTGGACACCTGAAATGGAAAGAAGTGAAAAATGGAGTATAAAAGGAAACGAATGGGAACGTTATAAGGGTTGGATTTTCTAATTCACGTGTTCTTCCTTTTCTAATTTCTCTCACCGATTTTCTCCGAAAAACACCATACTTATCCAAAAAGCGGGCGAAATAATATCCATTTTCATCTTTCCTGGCCTCCCTCACTAAGGAGATACCAAAAGATAAACACGATCATCGACTTGAGAGTCGAGCGGTTTCGCCGGGACACGCCTGCGACCCCGACTCGGTTTTCGTGAGTACAGGTTCGGAGATCTCCGCTCAAGAAGACAGTGAACAGACGAAGGGGCAATCCCGCCGAGATCTAGCTTATCGCGAGCGTAAGGATCGAGGTACTCGTTTGTATCCGTGAGCGTAAGGTTTAGAGGGTCCCGCCGAGCCGCTTGGAGGCACTGCTTGAAAGTTCAAGACCGCTGGCAGACGCTGAAAACCTCGCATCAACAAATACTAATGTCGGGACCTTTCTAACCAGACTTTAGTTTTTGGTTAGAGAATCTTCAATACTGATCCCGAAGCCAAGTTAACAAAAGATAATGAATTTCCAATCCCTTATTCTTTAAGATATATTATAATGTATTTGGCCTATATTTGGATTCGGTGTGAGTTTGGGAATTCGATCCATATGACAAGTTTGTCAATTAAATTTGACAACAATCGAGGGCATATCGTAGTTTTAATCGATATGAATATTGAACCTTTCCCATCGACTTAAGGTTTTTAAATTAAGAATTCTCGGGCATATTTTAATACAAGATCGAAATATAAAAATACTAGGGCCGATTCGGGACCTTAGGTATCACGAGTTTTCACTTTTCGATACCTCTAAAAATATTATAATAAAAAATTACTTCTAAAAATCTCTCAATAAAATTATAAAAATAAAAATAATTTTATAATACTCCTAATTCTAAAAATGGACTTAGTATATATTCTTCTAAATTTTTATTTTTTAATAAATTATGCAGTTCCATTGGCTTTACAAAAATTTATTATTTTTTTAAGTCAATTTTAGGAAGAAAAAATTTAAAAATAGACATTGCTGTTAAAAAAATATAAATGAGTTTTTTCTTATTTTCATTCACGTACAATTGATATTGTAAAATTTTATCTCTTATTGAAATTTAATTTTAAAAAAATAAAAAGAAAAGATGGTGAAAGAAACAAATATCTATTTATTCTAAATGAGAGAGAAATCATGTCATTACTGATTTTTTCGGTTAATTTGGATGAGATATATGCATTTTAAAAATTACTCTAAATACTCTATTATTATGTATATTTATCTATTAATTTTTAAAAAGTGAATTACATTTTGTACACTCATTAAAACACCAAAAAACCTCACTTAATTCTTTATAAAATAATTATCTTTATTTACTTTACACACTCATAAAAATACTATGCACACTAAAAAAAATTTCTAAACACTCTATTATATTAAAGTTTAATTAACAAAATTGGAGTAGAACGTGTCTCAATTTGCCAAGTTAACAGCATAAAATAGTCTAGTTAATTGCAAAGGTAGCGCTACTGCATTGCCGATAATATGAGAGAACAATTGTTTTTGCTTGCATATTACAATTCAAATGGGGATTTTCTGGTGAAGCTCAAAGGCACGTCATATGATTACAAATGCAGATTCAGTAATAGCTTATCTCGCTCTTGCTGAAAAAAAAAAAAATAGGGGCATCTAACAAATCCCATCAAAATATTTCATCAATGAAAATACTTGTTATTGAGTTTCTTCTATAAATATTTATTTAAGATATTTAAAAGAACAAAAATTGAGTGTTCAAAGAAGTAATATTATATATACTTATAATAAAATATTCTTAATAATAATTTAAATCATGGTAATTTTTATAATAATTTTTTTAATAAAAATATAAGTGTAGAATAATTTTTAGAGTGCATATGACCCACTCTTAAAATTAATATTAAAAATATAAAAATTTTATTTTATAAGAAAATCTAAGAAGCACAGGTTACTTCCTGAATGCTTAGTCATGTATTGTTATATTAAATAGTCCGTGGATGTATAATATGCATGTACAATCAAAGACTAGGTTTCGAAGTAGACTAGATGAAAATAGGGGGCATTTTGGTGGTTTGAATCAATGAATGGTGCAGTAATCAAGGCTAGTTTTTGATGTTGTTTGATTAATATAGGTAATGTGGTTGAAGCAATTTGCGGAATGGGATGTTAATAAGAAAATAGGATGGAAAAAATTAATTACTGTGAACGAGATAAAATATGAGAAGGAAAATAAAATAGAAAACCCAATAATTTCTTCAATGTCTCCTAGGAGTTTCACTGACAAGATTTTAATAGGTGATCCTTACTGTTGGGAGGAATAAATAACATCCTATTGTTTAAGTCTCTTCTCGTCTTGAATTGTTAGCTAGTAGACTTTTTTATATATAATTTCAATGAGTTAGATTATCTAGTCAGCCTTATCAGGGGTGGTTGGGTATTCTTTGTTGGCCAGTCTATGTCTGGTTGAAAATTTATTTGTGTACTTTTGGTTCCGGTCCGTCAGGTTTTTGGCCTTTTTTCTTCTTTGTGGGACAGCTTGTGCACAAAAGATGTAATCATTTTTTATTATTTAAATAAAAATAATTAATTTAAAAAAAATTAAGTGAGAATTTTATTAATGTTTTAATGAGTGTATAAAATATAATTTATTTTTTAAAAATTAATAAATAAATATACATAATAATAAAATATTTAGAGTAATTTTTAAAATACATATATCTCATTTAAATTAACAAAAAAATATGTAATAACATGATTTCTCTCTCATTTAAAATAAATAGATATTTAACTCTTTCATTTTCTTTTCTTTCTTTTTTTTAAATTAAATTTTAATAAGAGATAAAGTTTTACAGATCAGTTTCACTTAAATAAAAATAAAAAAAATTTATGTTATATTTTTTTAATAACAATATCTATTTTAAATTTTTTTTTTCATAAAATTACTTTAAAAAAATAATAAAATTTTTTTTATATATTTTCTTAAAAAGAGAGTTGCGGTCAATTTATTCATGTATAATTCTGGTGAAGTTAAAAGTTATGAGGGAGAATTAATTTATATGAGTAGTCAGAGGCAATGAACTGCAGAATTGATTAAAAAACGAATAAAAAATTTGAAAAAAATATATAAAAAAGATATTTTTAGAATTAAGGGTATTATAAAATTATTTTTATTTTTTATAATTTTATTAAGTAATTTTTAAAAACAGTATTTTATTAGAATATTTTTGAAAGTATCAAAAGTGAAAATTCGTGATAGCGAAAGCCCCGAGCCGGCCCTACCCACGTGCATTTGCCTTTCAAAGCAAAATGTGGGTATGTGAGCTTTTCTGCTCAACTTGTTCCTCTTTTAGCACATGCATGCACATGCGCTCAACAGCCGCTCTCTCGCTGAAGTAATGCACATTTTGCGATTTTCGGAAAAAAGAAACAGGTCAATTATTAAAAAAATACACGTGGAGTTATGTCGACCCAACAAAACAACGCAAAATGACGCTTGGCCAAGCATGCCGCATTAAAGTCCAGGTCGTTGGATAGATAGTCACGCAAGTCGGTGAAAGATAAGTGGAGCAAGATAAGGCTGGTTAGCCATATTCGTCGAGTGGTGATTTGACAGCCAATTTTCCATTTGTGTATATCGTCGCCACAGATCAAAACGGTGGACACAGATCATCAGCGGCGGCGGCTACAGATCAAAGTCACGCCGGAGCAAAGGCACCACTGCACGCTGCCATAAATCGTTAATAGCGTTGAAGAAGATTTTGGATCACGGCTGAATCTGGGATTTTCAAAGCGTAACGGTGAGTTAGAAAACTGCATGAATTACATCTGCAAGATTCTGAATGGTTCCTCTTTACCTAGTAATTGACCTTTATGAAAAAAATATTGAAACTTTGATAGCTAAAATTGGATGAACTGTTTTTCTTTTATCTTTTTTGGTTTTCTATAAAAAAATATCGTAGGATCCAATTCAATTTATCAACCTGTTATTGCTCAGAAATTCTTATATTTAATAATTTATTTTTCAGTTAATTAATGGATTTGATATATTATTGAGCTTCTTCAGAGTGTAAATTTGTGATTAAAATATATGTGTAGGATATATGTACAAATCGGTGAAAGATAAGTGGAGCAAGATAAGGCTGGTTAGCCATATTCGTCGAGTGGTGATTTGGCAGCCAATTTTCCATTTGTGTATATCGTCGCCACAGATCAAAACGGCGGACACAGATCATCAGCGGCGGCGGCTACAGATCAAAGTCACGCCGGAGCAAAGGCACCACTGCACGCTGCCATAAATCGTTAATAGCGTTGAAGAAGATTTTGGATCACGGCTGAATCTGGGATTTTCAAAGCGTAACGGTGAGTTAGAAAACTGCATGAATTACATCTGCAAGATTCTGAATGGTTCCTCTTTACCTAGTAATTGACCTTTATGAAAAAAATATTGAAACTTTGATAGCTAAAATTTGATGAACTGTTTTTCTTTTATCTTTTTTGGTTTTCTATAAAAAAATATGTAGGATCCCATTCAATTTATCAACCTGTTATTGCTCAGAAATTCTTATATTTAATAATTTATTTTTCAGTTAATTAATGGATTTGATATATTATTGAGCTTCTTCAGAGTGCAAATTTGTGATTAAAATATATGTGTAGGATATATATACAAATTGGTGAAAGATAAGTGGAGCAAGATAAGGCTGGTTAGCCATATTCGTCGAGTGGTGATTTGGCAGCCAATTTTCCATTTGTGTATATCGTCGCCACATCAAAACGGCGGACACAGATCATCAGCGGCGGCGGCTACAGATCAAAGTCACGCCGGAGCAAAGGCACCACTGCATGCTGCCATAAATCGTTAATAGCGTTGAAGAAGATTTTGGATCATGGCTGAATCTGGGATTTTCAAAGCGTAACGGTGAGTTAGAAAACTGCATGAATTACATCAGCAAGATTCTGAATGATTCCTCTTTACCTAGTAATTGTCCTTTATGAAAAAAATATCTAAAATTTGATGAACTGTTTTTCTTTTATCTTTTTTTGGGTTTCTATAAAAAAAATATCGTTAGGATCCAATTCAATTTATCAACCTGTTATTGCTCAGAAATTCTTATATTTAATAATTTATTTTCAGTTAATTAATGGATTTGATATATTATTGAGCTTCTTCAGAGTGCAAATTTTGTGATTAAAATATATGTGTAGGATATATATACAATGATATATATATATGTGTGTGTGTGTGTGTGTAGGATATATATAATTTTTGCCTCTATTCCCAAAAGCTTTTGTATAGGTCAAAAATCAATTCAAAAAGTATTTTTCAAAATTTTATTAAGAGGTGTTTGGTTGATTTTGGAATAGAGCTTTTAGGCTTTCAAAAAACTACTTTACCTCTACAAAAGCTGCTTTTGAGAGTAGAGACAAAAGATAGTATTTTGAAAGTCCAAAAACTCTACTGCAACACTAACCAAACACCACTAAAAAATTCTGAAAAATACTTTTGGAATTAAAAAAAAAAATCAATTTTGACCTTGTCAAAACATAATAGTATGTTTTGACACATTTGGTAAGTAAGATAAGATAGGACAGGTTAGGATGGTGGATGAGATTGGATGGAATAAGATTATATTTAGTACCATCTTATATCACTGGATTATATTACAAATTTTATTGTTATAATAATTAAAAAATTAAACTAATTTATTGTTGTAGAAATGTAATATGTTAAATAATAGTTATTTTATTATGTATTATTTTAATACGTAATTGTTAAATATAAGTTACTAATAAAAATATTTCTTATTTCAATTAGAGCATAATAAAATATATTTTTTTAATTATTATTATTGTTATCATCATCATTATTGAACTAATAAAAAGTTAATTATTTGAGTTATCCTAACCCATAGCCCTAATGGGATAAATTTTTCAGAAAGTTAAAATTGCCATGTTAATGTAGGAAAACAGTATCTACAAGTTAACATGGCAAAAGATTAACCAATAAACAAATCAGAACTGAGTTGTTCAAGTTATGGACACAGAGTGTATTCTTCCCATGACCAACTCAGTTATGATTTGTTTATTGGTTAATCTTTTGTCATGTTAACTTGTAGATACTGTTTTCCTGCATTAATTCGCCATTTTAACTTTCTGATGCTGTTTTCATGCATTAAGGTTGTTTCCGACAACGATCTTGATCCATGGTCAAGGTTTGTATGGTCACTTTATTTAACTAAGTCTTTGATTTACCTCTTTTCCTACTAAATGTTTGTGTACTTTTTACTCAAAACATGCACGGAGAGAGACATAGATCACTGCTAGGAGAGGGGCTTAGATCATTGCTTGGAGATTGGTGCCATAATTTCTGGGGTTAAAGAATGCACTTGAATGAAAAGTGAGCAGAGTACATCATGAGATTTTTAGGTAAGTCTCTCATATTTCTATTTCTTTAAAATGATTTGATTGCTACATTTCTTTAAAATGATTTGATTGCTATACTTTTTTAAAGGGAAGGATCCAGCCCTTTATAATTAGGTGTATTTGGTGGCAGGATAAATATATGGGATTGGTATAGAACATGGGACTCACCATTTAATCCCAAACTAATGAAAAATTTATCCCATTAGGGCCATGGGATAAGTGGGTTAGGATAACTCAAATAATTAACTTTTTATTAGTTCAATAATAATGATGATAACAATAATAATAATTAAAAAATATTTTATCCTGGTCTAATTGAAATAAGAATATTTTTATTAGTAAATTATATTTAACAATTATGTATTAAAATAATACATAATAAAATAACTATTATTTAACATATTACATTTTTACAACAATAAATTAGTTTAATTTTTTAATTATTATAACAATAAAATTTGTAATATAATCCAGTGATACCAGATGGTACTAAATATAATCCTATACCATCCAATCTCATCCACCATCCTAACCTGTCCTATCCTATCTTGCTTACCAAATGTGTCAAAACATAATAGTGTGTTTTGACAAGGTCAAAATTGATTTTTTTTTTTATTCCAAAAATATTTTTCAGATTTTTTTTGTGGTGTTTGGCTAGTGTTTGAGTAGAGATTTTGGGCTTTCAAAATGCTATCTTTATCTTTACTCCCAAAGAAGCTTTTGTAGAGGTAAACTAGTTTTTTGAAAGCTTAAAAGCTTTATTCCAAAATCAACCAAACACCTCTTAAAAAAAGTTTGAAAAATACTTTTTGAATTGACTTCTGACCTATACAAAAGCTTTTGGGAGTAGAGGCAAAAATTAGCATTTTGAAAGCTCACAAGCTCTAATCCAACACTAACCATACACCACTTATTTCGGCTTTCAGGAGTAGTGGCAAAATAACTTTTTAAAGGCCATATGATGTTCAAAATACTCTTAAGATGTTTTCATTAATTTCACAATATCCTTATAAACAAAACCCTGCGAAACAAAGAATTAATCTTTACTAGCATTCAGCTACTTAAATCCCCAAAAAAATACAGTCAGCTACTTGTAAAGTTAGGTTTTGGTCAATGTGATTTTTATCTGTATTCATCAAAATTCTTATCTGTATGTAAATGTTATTGGCAATTGTATACACGCAGCACTGGTAACCCATTTACATTCACCTCCTTCCCTTAGTGAAGCTTAACCTAACCTCTGTCACATCTCATCCACGCACACCATACACCACATACTGAATTGTGAAGTCCTGCACATTTTCATGCATCAGAAATCAAATCTAATGAAGGATGAGATATATATGACAATACATTTAAACTTTCACTAATTTGTTGCATGTGTCTGTGGGATTGAAAAGGAAGGGGGGTTATTTCTTTTCTCAGTTCGAAAGAGGGGGCAATTGTACACAAGCAGCCACTTACATTCACCTCCTTACCCTTAGTGAAGCTTGAAGCTTTTCATCTGTCACATATTGTCCACATACCCTACATACTGACTTGTCATGTCCTGCATAAAGTTAACATGTGCATTGGAAATCAAATCTAATGAAGGATGAAATGTGTATCACAGTTCATTTGAAGTTTCACTAATTTGTTGCATGTGTATGTGGGATTGAAAAGGCAAAGGAGAGGGTTATGTTTCATTTCTTAGTTCAAAAGTGAAAGTTCTCTATAGCTCCCTTGAAGTGGCACATGGACCTAATGAGGGATCATCTGAGCAGATGTTTATCAATTGTTTCCATGTTTGTCACACATGGGATTTTAATCTAGTTCTGAAGCAAACAAAAATGTAGCAAATAAAAGCATTAAATAAATGTAGCAAATGGAAGCATTAAACAAAAATGTAACAAACAAAAGCATCAACAAATAGAAGCTTTAATACCTGTATTCTCTTTAAAAGAGAGAAAATTATGCCGTCAGCGAGCTCCTTCTTCTGTAGGTACAAGAAAAAGACATTTCAGTAAAAAGACATTTAAGTAGGAATCATAAGAGAATAATTAACCCAGAGTAACTCTAGACCTTTGCACATAGCCGATAATGCTTAATGCCATCCCCAGCTATTTCATTCAAAGTTGTCTGTAAATGATTGAAGTAAAATCTCGATAAGTAAATGTTTGATAAGTTAATAACCTTGATTAAATAATAAAATTTTCCAATCTTGACTTATGCTGAATTAATAATTTCACTAAATTTCTCTTATGCAATATTTTTTTAATCTTTTAAGGCCCAATGAAAATATAAATTAATAATCAATCAAATAAAAAAATTGATAATGAATAAAATATAAAATTCAAAAATTAAGGAGCTTTTTTTTTTTTTCCAAACAACTTCAATTATTTAAATTCAAATATTTATCTAAAAGTATTTGTCTTTTCTTTGTTCCAAAATTGAATTCTCTCTCATCCTTGACTTGTATATAGCATGCCCTACATTTGGTATATTTTATTTTGTCAGTATAGATTCTTTTACTTATTTCAAATGAGAATCATGAAGGATGAGAATTCTAATGTTTCAAGAATAAATATTTTATGCAACTTGAGAATACTTTTGTATTCTTATTTCTTTATATCAAAGGCTTACACAACAGATATATATATATATATATATATATATATATATATATAGTGTGTGTGTGTGTGTGATTAATAAAGAAAGAAGGATAATGTAGAATTATCAAGATCCTAACTAAGTTGTACTCTTAACTAAGCTATATTATTAAGGAGAAGATCAAAGTTTTACTTGAGAAGGCACAGTATTAATAAAACTCTTATTAAAACTAAAATAATTTTCTAATTATTTATTAATTGATAAATGATTCATTTATTGATAAATAAATAATTTACTAAAATCATATTTTTTCTTTGTTCCAACAAACAAAACTAACATTTTTACTTAGTTCCAGCAGTACTTAATATCAAGTAAACAAATAGATTTATAGATTAGCGACTTCTTTACAAGAAAAATGATTTGTGAAGGAAAGAAGCATAAGTACCTTGAAATGCCGAGTAATTTTGGCTTTCTTGGAACGAATGAGTACCTGGCAATGAAATGAAAATCAACAATGAAATGAAAATCATGCATCAAAATTGAGGAGAATAAAATAATTTATACACAAGTGAATCAAGTAATTATGTGAAATTAAGATACCTTCTTCATCTTCTGTGATGTTCGTGTTAATCGGACTAGAATGGCCTCCTCTATATTGTCCAAGCTGAAAACATAACACGTGTGTCGTGAATATTCTCTGTCAAACTAAACAAATTTAGCTATTTTCTGCTAACTATACCATTTTGAATCTTAATTCATGATCTTACCTGGATTGGTCAAGCTGCAAATCCACGAGAGAGCTTGGATTTTCAGAAATGCATTGAGAAACGCTCTTCAAGGTGTAAATGCCTCCCTATAGGTTACCTACAACAACATTGGGTATGTTAGCAGTATTGAGTTAACTAATATAACTTCATAGAAAACAATAAATATAAATAGAACTTGTAATAAGATTCCAACCTCAATCTTATCTAGATAAACCTCTATATCTTCTAGCGGCATTTTTGGAGTTGCTCTTCCAACAATGAGTTGGGCTATTTCAAGAATTTTTTCCATTCCAGCCTTCTGTAAAATGATTAAACAAATGAAAAAATGATTAAACAAATCTTTTTGTAAATAAAAAAAAAATCTATAATAAAATCATAAACACAATTACTTACAACTCTTTCTTCAACTGAATCTCTCATCTCATAAGTTTCTTCCTTGCTTAACAATTTTGGTTGGGGGCTGGTGGGGTCTGCTGGGACTTTCTTTTGCCATTTCCCATGGACTTTAGTCCAACTATCCCAATCATTTTCATATTTGATGTTCCACACAAATGATTCACTCTGAAAATAAAGCGTGGGGGAATAAAAGAAAATAAGCAACAACAATAGGAAATTATATACCTTGTCATAATGTTGGCATAGAAAATTGTATACCTTGTCATAATGTTGGAAGAGTTGCTCTAATGTCTCAAGCTGCAGAAATGCACAATATAGGAAAAATTTAGGAAAATTTTAATAAAAATCATGGTTACTGGAGAACCACTAGAAGTAAGAAATCATGGAAGCTATTCATTTATTTCTGAATCACCAAGTGGTAAATGTTTGAAGAGCATGTTAATGTATAGTTTAGTGCATTATGAAATTTAGTCTTTGTTTCTTATGAGCTTACATGTTATACCCTTTATTATATGTAATGTTTGGAAGCTATTCATTTATTTCTGAAAATCACCAAGTGGTATATAGAAGAATGTATGAAGAGCATGTTAATGTACAGTTTAGTACATTATGAAAACTAGGATATACCTTCTCAAATGCTTTGGTCGGACTTTAACATTTTCAACGACTCCTTGACCCATGGTGAAACCATAAAGGTCATCAAGTTGTGATCTCCCTTTGTCTGTAAAATATAAGAATTAAAAAAAAACAATAATAAATGTGCTTAAAAAGTAAAATTAGATTAATATTAGTGTATACCATGGCACCTAACATCCCATGCAGCATATTTTCATGGGCGTACAGGTAGCCGATGTTGTAAACTTCATCTCTTGTCTTCCGCAATAGAATTGCAGACGACTCCGCATCAATCAGAAATTTTACAAAGATGCTATTCTTGTCAAAAAGTCCTTCTTGCAGGGACTCAAGCAAGACTCGAAGGTGATACTCTGCAATCTTGGTCGTTTTTCCTTCATTTCGCCAAGCTATTTGCAGACCGCAATATGCCTTCTTGTCAATCTTCTTAACAAAGTTATATATATGCGAAGGGACATCTTTTGACTTATTTTTTAAAAATTCGTTGAGTTTATCCTTGTTTCTAGGGAAACTCAAAAGTATGCCCTTTACTTTCTTTTGTAATACGGAGTCTATTAATTTGTCATTGTGTGTGTCAAAGAATTTATTTCCTTTATGGTCTCTCCGTCCCAAAAGGGGTAGTAAAATTTTATCTATGTCGTCGGTGTAGAAACCCATCCACCTAGCAACACACCCATGCATGTTCATAAATGATGAACCCATGCATATGCTCCCAATATCGCCTCCCATTATATATCCTTTAGGAAGTGCATCGGTGAATAGTTGTCTAGGGGTAATGCATTTTAAAAAATTGAATATTCCCATTACTGTACATTAAAATAGTAAAATTATGTTAATAAAATTAATAATCCTAATGAACTTAAAAAATACAAACTAAAACAATGTAGCATACTAGATTCAACTGAAAAATAAATTCAATACATTCATGAGTTGATCAACATCAATTCCCCCCTCAACAACAGCACACACTACATTTTGTAAGATATTGATCATTACTACTCCCAAGTGTAAATAGCTCGGAAGCTGCAAGCTTTTGAAAATAATTTATCTCAATCCCCATGCAAATTCTTTCCCTATTTGTGTGCCTATCAGATGTTTGGTGTTAGCTCTAGCAGAGACTCATAGAATACTCAATCCACAAGATTTATTTTATCCAAGATTCAAGTTTTAATCTAAAACCCAGTATTCTAATCATATATTTAAACCAGCCCAATTCAAATTCAATAAACTCTAATAAAATTAACACCCGTCTTATTTCTTCAAAACATAAACAAATTCAAGTCAAATGAAAGCAATTAATCATATCAAACAATTAGAAATCTTTCTTTCTTTTGATTTATTTATTTTTTTACCAGATAAAAGAAGCAGCAGGAGGATCCTCCTCTGTAACACCACCACCTCCTTCAGTTACAATTCTCTCAGATTGAGCAAAAGTTTTACGTGAAGGAGACTGAAATGGAGAAGTGGCTCTGCAACCTTCTGGAATAACCCTCAAACATCATCTTTTCTTCTTGGAGAGGGGCAATATTGTAAAAGGCAATATGGCGTTGCTGACTTGCAAATTCCAAAGTTATTATTTTAAATTAGGGGGCCCGGATCCGGCTCGGACCCGGGTAATACGGGCCGGGTCCGGGTATTACTTGGAAATTTCAAAACCCTGCCCGGAACCAGATTTTATAAAAAATATATTATAAAAAAATATTTTATTTTAAATAATTACATTTTTTATACATTTATTCAATATATTTAAAATTTTAAATATTTAAAGTTCATTTTTCATATTTAATTTTATGAAAATAATTTTTAAAATTATAAAATAAATAAAAATATATTTATAAATATATTTAAAATAACCTGAGAAAATTGTCTGAATTTTGAAACTGATGTACACTCTTTCAAAACTTGGTAATTGCCACAATAAAAGTATCTCAAAAGCAAAAGAAATTATTATTCAATTGACTGATTATAGTATTATAGTAGAGCGTAGTCTATGTGGGAAAAATAATCAATAATTATACCACAAAAATTGGTATTGTTTTTTAATTCATGAATTAAAAATTTAAATGAAAATGGATTTTTTTTTTCAAAATTATAGCATAAAACATTCATCCTAACCCGAAAAAAAAATAAATAAATAAACTTTTAACATCAAGAGAGTAATGAGATATGAAATAACATCAGGGGCAAATAATTAAAGAAAAGTTTTTAATGAAGCAAGCGGCAGTCTCCAATTCTTTTTTTTTTTTTTTGTTGTGAAAAGTCCAATTCATATATCAACAAGAGAATTAGAGAAAGAAAAAAATAAATTAATAAAGGAAACAAATAATTAAACAAATAAATAACCACAGAGGGAACCTAGAGAGAGAAGCCTCAAAGAAAGAATAACCATTGATCAGTCATAACTTAACATTACAAGCCCATTTGGCTCACTCACGGTATTCCAATTTGAAACCCTATCACAGAACTCTCTGAAGCATACATGATCTTAAGCTGTGAAGTCTTCCCTGCATTTGAATTGAGATTGTTCACACAAAGTCATCAACCTTTTATTGTAATTGCATATTGTTGTTTGGTCGATAAAAGCCACAATGTGTGTGATGTCTTAACTTCCGAAAAATAAAATTGCAGCCATCATCACATTAAATTTTCATTTCCCAATCAAACTGCCTGCGAATCGTTTAAAACCTAAATAAACACGAAGGCTTCATCCAACACCAGGTGGATGCATAGGAAATCAGTTCAGATGAATCCAAATAAAGAAGTCAAAAGAAGACCAACAAGAACAAGGCTTCAACTTTCCAAAATCACAAAAGAAATGAGGTGATATCAAAATCATTGCAATAAAGGCAAGAACGTTGACTTTATTACACACAACAAAAGAAAAGCGCAGGTCTATTCCAGGAAAAACAAAGAAACCAGGAGACTTTGAACAAATTGGCGAGCCACTGTAGACAAAATTATGAAATCTCTACATGGTTTATTCTTGAAATTCGAATGATTATTGATTAAATTCTGGTTAGGTATGATGATTATCGATGACATCTTCACCCTTTGCCTTCCTTGCAGCTGCCCTTATTTTACGCTGCTCTTCCTTGTAAATTCGATTTCTACGCTGGAACTGCAGCAGGCATTCAGAACAACCACATAATAAGTCAAGTCAACATGAATAATGAAAACCATGACGGCAGGGGATTATATTTGGATAGATATGAACCAAATCACTAACTATTTGCAAGCGAAACAGTCTACTATTTGAGAAAATCCACAGGCCTGAAAAACTTAAATCATCTAGATACAGCCATGAATGAAGTGCAATAATGATATTCATTAGATTAGGCTGTTGGGTTCAATTTTATTTCTGAATGATCTAGGTTCAGGAAATTGCACGATAATTTCCCAAACATGTCAGACATATTCTCATCATAATAATCTTGATGTAGAACTCTAAGAGTTGATAGCAAATAGTCATATAACGTCCATGGCTAATAGTCATTAAAGTGTACTATGCAGCATATAGTTACCAAGAAATTGATCCAATCATCAAATCAAATATCCTAAAAATGATTCAGATAATCATAGGGCCAGACTAAAACAAGGAAAGAGCTTGCTCAATCTCATTTTCTGATATTTGCAGAATGGTAGAAGCTAATGAGAGTAATGTTTTAATGATATCTAAAAGGAAGCAGAAGAGAAAAGACAATAAACAAACTTGAGATTAGACGGTCAACATCAGAAGAGTTTTTTTTTTTTTTTTGGTTTTTGGGTGGGGGAGGAAGAATTCAGAAGACAATATGTCTTGAGTGTGCACACTTAATGCAAAAGAATGTCAGGCCAACTAGCATGATTACATCTAGAAAAAAGACCCCTAGAAGCTTATTATAGCAGGAGGACCAACACTGAGGAATAACCCTATTCTACAATAGCTGCAGGTGTACCACATAACGGTTGACAAGCTAATGATGCAGCAATAGAGACAACACTAATTTGCATCAGGTAGGCAATTATTGCCATGGCTGAGTAGTTCAACCGGGAATTCAAGGATCTAAGTACAAAAAAGATAGGGCTATGAACATGTATTTCCATTCATAGTTAAGCAAAACTGTTTAGCAATTTCGGACAGTCAAACATAATATACACTCTCAGCAGCATAAGCTATGGACTGAGGGAGAACCATCCTATTGTTGTCTTTTACCTTCCATATGAATATATGGACAATTCTAGCCTCACAAACACCATCCATTTTCACAGAAAGAACCCCCAAAGATACAAGACAATAACAAATTCAAATTTTTGATCTAATCATAACATAGCCTTAAAAAAAAAAAAAAAGGCTATCAATCCAAATTCAACTGCGTAACGATGAGTAAAACTAAAATGTAAAAAGAGATTTAGGGTTTTGAAGCACAGTAAGTGGCAACATACATACATACATACAACATTCGGCAATCTTTTGAATCAAATATGAAACTCTTATAATAATAAATTATGTCAATCGGCTAATAGAGAGAAAGTGTGTGAGGGAGAGAGGGACCTCTTTGGAGTGGTGGAGGCACTCGAGGTAATCCTCACGAAGGAGAGAACAGTCCTTGGGCTCTCTGCAGCGCGACATGCATTCGCTGAAGTCAATCCAGAAATCGTAACACCTCCCCTTGTTGCCGCTGATTCCCCATCCCGATGCCATTTGCTTTCTTCGATCTCTGCCCCTTTCAGTTTGTTTAGACTGAGCTTGGTGGCAACTGGCTAACACTCTATCCAAAAGAAATAAATGGGCTTCGGCCCATCAAATATTTTTGAGGCTGGCCCATAGTTGGGTATTGGACTAAGCCCATGCCTTTTTGTTTCAAAAATAAAATCTGATGTTGTTTATTTGGTTTAATTTTGTTTTCATTTTATAAAGTTCAGAGTTTTATAAAACTGATATAAAAGATGACGTGCCTTCCCAAAGTCCCAGCAAGAAAAGAATAATTATTTGATTCTAAAAGCAAAGCGTGACCTAAGCTGCCGAGTGCCCTACAGCAGAGCGCCTGAGCGCGAGCCAACTCACAAACTTAAAAATAAATACAATTTTGACGTAATAAAAAGATTAGAATACGACCGTTGGACATGCAAAATCTTTGAGAATAAAGTCAAATAGAAAAAAAATAATACTGCAGCAACTCTGAATTATACTGCAACAACTCTGAATTTCTCAAAATAATAATAATAACTGATCATTCAAACTTAGCGGCTAACATAACATGTCCTTTACCACGATTCCAGGCCCTGCCCTGCCCGCCTTGCCTGAAATAACAACGAAAATTGATGCCATAGGATAGGAGCCTTGTGCTTGTGGTCCACACTAGAACCTCCCATTTATGAATGGGGATTTGAATCCCTTTACCACATTATTTCTCTTCTTCCTTGCTCAGTTGCCCTACACAATTAAAACCCTATTAGCTCTTTGTCTTTTAGATGGGAGACCATCCATCTTAAGTTTTCTCTTAGTTAAATGTTATAAAGAGAGAAAAATTTGCGATGATATAACTTTAGAGCTGATGATGTGTATTATAGTACTTGAATGAATTTGGAGAAGAATGACTTTGAAACTAAGATCTAGCTCCGGTAGCAAGAATTGAGCTTTAATGATGCCTGAGTTAACAACTAAAAATTGAAAAAAAAAAAAAATGGAAGGCAAAGGGGAGGAGAAAGAAAATATGAAACTAATTAAAAGTAAAATTACATTTCAAGAACAGGAATAGTCAAGTTTAAACACCAAAAATAAAAATAATAAAAATTATAATTATGCATGGAAGATACAACAGCCATCCCTCCTCAAGAGTCAGGACACATCTGTACAGCAGCAAATTCTCTCCCTCTCTTCCTTCACCTTCCTCAATTCTCATATATTAAGCACCTCTCTTTTATCCTGCACTGCCATGTGGGCGAGAAGATGAAAACAGTGAATCCAGCTGTAGGGCTTCAGTGTTCCCAAATGGGGCTACTGTTAATTCAATTCCGTTCTTGCTTGCAGGAGTCTTTCCAAGAAACAAATTCCAGAAAGTTTTGTATTATGGTTATCAAAAGCTTTAAACGTAATAAATCACCCAGGATGGTCATTTGTTTGTCAGTAAGTCAAAAAACTTTACAAAAACGCATATTTTTACAACTTTGCTGAAAAATTGTAAACATTACAACAAAACTTTATACTTTGTAGATATACTAAAATAATAGCTCAAAATATACCTCAACTAATTAGCCGCTGTGTTTCTCTGGGTAGCCGCTAACTTCTCTGGTCTTCAAAACAAAATGCGCAGTAGGCAATTCGCCTAGTGAATGAGCAAATTAATCGCTATCTGAACAAATTTCTTTTACAGTTTTCTGACATTCCGACCAAAATTTTTCTCACCATTAATCAGCGTTGGCTCTAGATTATTTATATTCTTCTAAAATTAGATAAAATTTCTGAATTTCTCAAATTTTTGTTCATAATCTACAAAATTCAAATATTTTTAAATTGAAAGTTTTAGACACATCACCAACAATACAAAAACAACTCCATCATCTACCAGCCATACAATATCCATCAACCATTAACCATACACAAACATCCAATAATCATACAACCATAAAAAAATGATTAGTAACTAAAAAAACTTTCCAAATATACATCAATCATCCATAATGTTTATAATAAAATAAATAAAAGAAAAACAAATAGATTCTATAAGTCACAGAAGAGCAAAAATAATAAGACCAAGTCATTGATGAGGAGGAGAAGGAGGCTGCAAGTATGTTGATGAGCCTGAAAAAAGACCGAGTTGGCTAAAGATAAGCTGATGGCCATCCAGAATCTGCTATTGCTAAGCAAAGAGACGTTGCTACATGTCAAAAAACTGTTGTTACTGCTCAGCAAGATGTTGTTGCTCAGACTAAAATGAGGCAAACAAGATGGACATGGACTGAACCTCGAATAGTAGCTACCGTAGTGAATCCTCAATGGAAGAAAATGACGGAGCATTGGTACCACGAGAACACTCAGTAGGTGGAGCACAAGAACACTCAGCAAGTAGAGCACGAGAACGAGCCGCTCCCTGCAAGTATATGTGAAGGTCAGGAAACTGATTAGCAAGAGTCACATCATTGAAGATTAGATGGTCCGTAGAAGCCTTCTCAGTAGACTTATTCTTCATATTCTGATTCTTCGCCCATACATCATAGTTCACATTCCACTCGAATCCTAGGCTAGTTATAATCTCCTCTTCTAATTCTTTAAAGTCATCAACAAGAGGCTCAGTGATAGAGACATTGAAGTGCTTAAGGATACGGTGATGATAATACCATAGGGAAGAAATCGACGTTTGGTATCAAGGGCTCTAAGCATGTGTTAAATAATAATGTACTAAATATCTATCTTCCTACCCAACAAGAGGTTATCCAACAAACAGACATCTTATTGGGTAACTTAATCAAAATGGCCTTCCTTAAGGCTAATAAAGTGCTAGATGATACTATGCAAGACTCGAACATAAAAGGGTAGCGCTTGCACTTTAAATGAAGCGTCACAAAAATAATTCTGATAAATCAAATCTCCTACATATGTTTTGCACAGCATCTATGACATTGTACCATGATTTTTCTGTTTTCTACTTAAACGTAAACACTTGGAACCCTTTATTTAGAATTCTAAGAATCTTATTCAGTTCCCCAACATCAAAAGCAATTTGCACCCCACCTATATTAGTAAAAATCTTATTATCAGTACTTAAAGAAATCAACATATTCGAATAGAAAACTTTTATCAAATTGGGGTAAATGGGTTCCCCAAGAGTCAATAAATTTTAAGTCCCATATCACCCTAAGCGTGCTTTATCATTAATCACTAAATGATTCAAAAATCTAATTTAATGAAATAAGAGGAAATTATTGACCTAGTCATGAATCGCTCGGAGTAACGTTTCCATAATAGTCGGTAGAGAAATGTAAAGCAAAGAAC
>CM046814.1:34100434-34135734 GCA_025617385.1 Murraya koenigii | reverse complement strand
CTCATGAAGAATACCAAGGCGGAGGTCCCAAGCCTAAGCCTCGGGTGGGACGAGGCCAAGCCACGACTAGCTATAGGCTCGAGCAGAAGAGCGTGGGGAAGTGTAAAAGTCGCGATTGGCCCATCATTCTTGAGTTTCAGGTCTTATCTCGCTTCACTCAAAGACTAGAGCGGGGGCTGGTGTTTGGGTAATATCGGACGAGGCCCTCGAAGCCCTTCCAGCTCGAGTAAGACACCCAGGGACGGCCTAGCTCGAGGTGCGTCCCGTGTCAAGGCTGGTCGAGGTCGAGGCAGAGCACTCCCTTCACTGCTTCATGAAGAGCGGGTCCCAGAGCATACCTCTCACCTTTCATGGGGATTCGATCCACGAGCATAGGCTGGACAAGACCAGGCCAGTTTTCTCGGAATCCGGCACACCTTTTAATGTCGACCGGGGTCCCGCATGGTGTGGTGGTGATCTTGTTCTTGGGTGGTCGGCACGTACCTCAGGTGTCATAATTCCTAGCGCACTTGCCGGGCATGGTGATCAGCCACGTGAGATCGGGTTAAGGGACGGTAGCTCATCCACAGGGAATATTCAGCCAATCCGGTTGTCGGAGGGACCCGGATACCACTAGCGTGGGAGGCGGACTGACTGGAAATGGAAAAGGCGGGAAAAATGGAGTATAAAAGGAAGCGAAGGGAGCGTTACAAGGGTTGGCATTTCGATAGAAAGTGTTGGATTTTTGATACACGAAGGGTTGGAAAATCGATTCGAGAAAAGAATCAAGTAAGTTGATCTGAGGTTCTTTTCTAATTTCTCTTATCTGAACTTTACGAAAAAACACCATACTTATCCAAAGGGAGGGCGAAATAATACCCTTTCATCTTTCAGGTCTCCTCACTAAGGAAGATACCAAAAGACAACCCGAATCTTGACTTGGCGTCGGAGGGTTTTCACTGGAACACGTCCGGCGACCACGACCACGTTTTACGTGAGTACAGGGACCAGGAGATCTCGGATTACGAAGAGGCAGTGGAGCAGGGACGAAGGAGGCAATCCTGCACGAGATCGAGCTTATCGCGAGCGAGAAAGATCGAGGCACTTGCTTTCGAGCCGTGAGCGGAAGGTTGAACAGATCCTGCTCTAGGCATTTGGAGGCATTGTTTGAAGGTTCGAGGCACTGTTGAGGCACGCGGGAAAAACTGCATCAACAATTATCATAACTATATAGTCTTAAACAAATATTAAATAGGATAAGGATGACAAATGAAACTGTTAGAATTCTTCATCATAAATAAGTTGTTAAACCAGCTACATCATCTGATAGCTGATGGGCAGTTGTTCTATCTTCTACTGTTAATTTTTTTTTTTTCATTGAGTCCGAGTGTCTGACATCAGGAATTGTAGAAAATTGCAGAGATTGCTTGCCTAGAGAATAAAGATTGTTAATCACCCCATATAAAAATTTAGAACGTGATGTGGCAACTGTAATATGGATCAACAGATCTCTGCAAATACACTGCATGCCATGTAACTCCATTTTTGACATCATGTGAAAAAACCTATACAATTTATAATGCAGATCAACAGTATAAATGAATAGAACAATATAAATGATACAATACAGATCAACAATATAAATGAATAAAACTATACAATTTATAAATGACAACGAATTACATGGTGAAGAATTGTTACATTACAGTTAATAAAACGCAAAATTAAAATTCATGTCCTAATCCAGTTACGACCAGATATCGTCCAAGTTCAGCACCAAGTCACAATCACTTTGATCAAACAGGAGCAGCTGATGAATTGATTCCAACTCATAATCAACTCGACCAGATTCTTTTCTCTGCGAAATGATGCTTTCATTATCACATTGATGGTCAGATGAAATCTTCTCAGGCATGATGGCAAAGGTTTCTTCATATTGACACTCTCTCTGCTGGTGGTTTTGTTGTAGGCTCGAGTTTTGATCAGTCTGCTCAAGCACCGCAACAAATGCCTCAAATTGTTGTTCAGCAACACTAGATGAATCATTCGTTCCATCAGTTTCCTCATTTGGCAAATCAGCCATTGAACTGGTAATATGACAATCAATGCTTTGTCCATCTCCTATTGATTCTTCAGCACCATCGTGAAGTAACTCTTCCAGAAAAGAATAGTCTTCGCCAATAAACTCAGGCAGCACATCACGGCCTTCTTGTTGCACCAATGACTCAGGCACCACCATGGGCACATCAGCAATGCTCTCTGAATGACAATGATAATTCCCACCAGTTTCTCTACTCTGAAGCATGTTGTTTCCGGCGTCACATTGCTGGTTACATAACATCTGATCAAAATGATTCATCATCATCTCCATAGATGGCTGGTAATGACATTCTAAATTCTGAACCGGCATCTGATGACATTGATGTTGTTGCATTTGATCAGATACACCAGAATGTTCGGTAACACTGCTTGCAAAGCCCATTGCACCGGATAAGCTCTGCTCACTCATGATGCCAGTACTGCTGCTGCAACATACGTTGTTCTGTTGCTGGCTCTGTTGATGAGTCAAAACCCTCTCCATCTCAATATCTGTCACTTGTTCAAATTGATTGCTCTTGTCTTGAAAATCCTTCAACTTTCTTTTCTTTGCGGAATCGTACTTCCTATCTTGGCCAGATGGTTGATTCTTTCGGAGCCGACAAAGCACATAATTGGTAGCTTGATTCTTGGGCAAATTTAGAGTGTACTCGTGCATGATCCAAGCCCCGTGATCCTCAGAACCTTTCTTTTCATAACGAAACCGCTTCTTGGAGCCGATTTTGACTCTGGATTGGCCGCTCACTATCTCTTTACCGGCATCCTCCCCTTGCCAAGCACCGCCGGACGAACCGACTTTGCGGTCGATTCTGGAACCGTTAGAAGACTTTTTCTTCAACTGGGTGAAGAAATAAAGATCCTCGTCAGCATTCAAAGAGGGTCCTCCATATGAATCCCAAATCTCAGAGGGTTTTTCTCATAAAGATTGCAGTCCCTGATAAAATACTCAGCGAGAGGAATGAGTATTCCGGAAACCTTCTTCTTAAGATAATGTTCAATGAGTTCTTCATCTGATGGCCTGAACTGGAAGCCATGGGGAAGAAAGGGTCTGTGTTGTTGCATTTTGTTTGAGAAGAAAAGAGTTAATTCAATGGTGGTGGGTTGATTGATTGATTGAGAAAATTTGCCGGTGAATTTCAGTAAACAAATAACAGAGGCAAATGGTGAGTGATGTGTTATATTTATATAGGAGTAGTGAACTGAATTCTGATTAACTTGATTTGCAAGCAACTAGTAAGTTTCCAACAAATTCGGGAAACACGCGGGTAAAGTTTGTGTTAGGGTGAAGTTTGTGTTATAGTTTCCTAAAAGAGAGAGAGAAGGGCAAATTTGGCAGGCCGTCAGATTATAGAATGACAGCTAGGGTGTAAGAAGGGAGCACCGCCAAATCTAGGGGTCAAAGGCTGCTGACTTTAGTCAAAATTCAAAAATTTGTTGTTAACTGACCGTTGGAGCATTGATGCGGAAGAAAGACGTTATTGCGCGAAAATCCTGAGTTCTAACGGCTTAATATCTCACACATGCGCCAAAATCTTGTGTATTAATATCTTCAAAATCTTGTTTCTATCCACAAAAGAGAAAAGAATAAAAGGAATCCTACATAGACACCAACTGTTTACAAGCTTTATATCAACATCATTGTTGGATTTTAAAAATCAATTTTAGTGCCTTATTTAGCTTCAGTATTCGGTTAATCGGTTTTGTCACATGATGCCAAACGTGAGGTCTGGTTATCGTATCCCAATATTTTGTGACTTCTATTTCCATTAATTTACCAACAACTTCATCGTCTTTGAATTTTTACTGAAATCATCCACATCTTACTTGATTCCAAATTAATGCTTCAGTGTCTCAAAAATAATTTTCATTATCAATGTTGCTCTCATTCTAACTGTAATGACTAGATTTTTTAGAACGAGAAGCCATGGGCGAAAGGGCATCTTAATCACAAAATATATTTACTAAATTAAATATGTATTTATAATCTAAAAATAAGAACTATACTGAATTCAATTAATTAAACTCCAATAGATGCTAGGAATAATATAAAGGTAAATAAACTAAAATTATCAAAATTGTTAAAAAAAAAAAAAAAAGAAGATTCCCATTAATAATACCTATGATATAAAGACACTACCATTAAAGAGGTATATTATGTTCACTTAGTAGGAATATTTATTTTGTAACCCATTTGATGTGTTATCAATATAAACACTCAAAAATATTTGATGATTAAGATTTGAGTTGGTGTTTGGGTAATATCGGGCGAGTCTCCTCGAGGCCCTTCCAACTCGAATAAAATAACTCGAGGACGGTCTAGCTCGGCGGAAGTCCAGACCAGCGGCACAAAGAGGATCTCATCAAGCGTCAAAGTTGATCAAGGTCGAGGATTCGAGAGCCGTTCGAGCTCAGAGCTCTCTAATCTACTCGAGGTCGTCAGCCCGGTCAAAGGCTGGTCAAGGTCGAGGACCGAGCACTCCTTTCCTGCTTCATGGAGATTAAGTCCTCGAGTACAAGCTGGACAAGACCCGGCTCAGGACAGCCAGGCCGATTTCTCGAATCCGACACACCTTTAGATGTCCGATCAGGGCCCCACATGGTATGGTGGTGGTACTATTGCCGATGGCTGGCACATGCCCCACGGTGTCATCATTTCTAGCGCACATGCCAGGCATGGTGATCCGGCCACGTGAGCCGGGTTAAGGAGGCAGTCGCACATCCACAGGGAATATTACGCCAATCCGGCTGTCGGAGGACCCGGACACCATGCGCGGGAATGGATGCTCTTGGAGAGAAAGAGCGGGAAAAATGAAGTATAAAAGGAAATGAGCAGATGCGTTACTGGGGTTGAAAAATTGATTCATAAGGGTTCTAAAAAAGAGATCTGAGTTCTTCCTATTACGATTTCTCTTATCTAGATTTTACGAAAACACCATATTTATTCAAAGGGAGGGCAAAAATATCCCTTTCATCTTTCAGGTCTCTTTCACTAAGGGAGATACCAAAAGAACAACCGGATTCTTGACTTGGCGTCGGAGGGTTTTCTTGGGAACATGCCTGGCTACTCACAGCCTATTTTACGTGAGTGCGGGTTCGGAGATCTCAGCTCTGGAAAAGACAACGGAATAGGACGAAGAAAACAATCCTGCTCGAGCTCGAGGCTAATCGTGACGAGAGGATTCCAAATCTTGTAGATAGTCGTGAGCGGAAGGTTCGAATCTTGTTTGAAGACACGCGGAAAAAGCGCATCAACATCTTTTGGCGGCAGATGCATGGGGATCAGCCAAAAGCCTGATTTCCTAATACGTTCAAGATACACAGCATAGCGATGAGGGAAGCAGTAGAAGAGGAGTAAGTTCGGAAGAATCAGTAACTTTGAGAGAAGTGGCCAATGAGGCCCAGAATAGGGAGATCTAGGAAAGAATAGGTCGGATGGAGAAGCAGGATGGAGACTCGACCTCCCTATTGCAAGAACTCGGGGAGGGACGGAGAAAAGCATGTAATGATGTCCGAGGTCCAGTAGTGGGAATGCTCCTGTTCGGGAAAATGTGGGAGATGAAGCCCAGACCTAGGGCACCAAATCTTGCGGTGAGGGAGGAAACAAACATGGAGGAAAGGGGTCCGTCGGCACTTACAGGACACGACCCGAGCCTCTGCGCGGAAGAGTTGGAGGGAGAGGTGCGCGAGGTTAGCACTGAGTTGTGGAAGACCTCCGGGAATGGAAAGAGCCCAAGATGGCGAATAATCTTTGGATAATGAATCTCCACTCTCCACGGAGATCATGGGTGTCACGATCCACGTGACTTCGACTTCCGGATATGAAATTTTCGGGAAAAAGTGATCCGTGATACATATAGAGCGGTTCAGCGACATGACGAGGGTGCAAGGATTGTCGGCACTCGGAGGTGTCGGGCCTTCCCACTCACCTGGAGGGAAGAGCGAGAGAATGGTACCATGAGACTCCACGGGAAGCATCTTGAGCTTTGAGCAGGATGTGTAGGGAGTTCGCGAGAGCAATTCGAGGCGCGGTGACCCACGATGATGACATGATGGGCTGTCGAGTAAGGCGAGAAGGAGGAGAATCCCTCGGGAGTTTGTCAAAAATATCATAGATCGGTCCTAGATCTTGGTGCGTTTAACCATCCCAAGCTACGAGAGGATTGAAGGATGGGATCAGGATGGGAAGACCATGGTATAATTTGCGGAGTCCTTGATCCGTTTGTATTCGAGCAGTATGAGCGAGTAAAGCTGGATATGATAATTGAAGAGGAGAAGGTGCAAGGTGAGAAGTGAGCAGGTCAATGGAGCAAGGAGAAGAGAAGTGGGTCTGCCGAGGAACACAAGCTCAAAGGTAGCAAGGGACCGGGTTGCCACTGTCTGACCACTACGGAGAGCTCCCCAGCGGATGGTTCCCAGCCACCTCGCGGATCTCAGGTCGGGATCACAGGGAGTCATGGCGGCCATGACCCGGCCACCAAGTAGATCCGAGGGTGAACCATGAGCAGGCGGATCGTCCATTGCCACTCCAGCAGAAGTTTCCCGAGGGATAGGGTGATACTAGTGGTGGAGCAGAGCCCTACTACGAGGCGATATCATGAGGTTGAAGGTATCTCTTGAAGAGATACTTGAGTGGCGGAGGGCGAGGGCTGCTGAGCCCTCCAGCCGATGGCCAAGTCGGTGGCAAGCGGAATAGAGGCGGTTACGCGCTTCCATGGTGACCACGACCACTCCGCATCACGGTCTTAGTGATTTGAAAAACCGGTGGAGGATCCGGTTGGGAATCGGTACTTGGATGAGTTTGTTGAAGGAAGGCATCCGGTGGTTGAAGCGGCGGTCTGAGGAAGATGGCCAGGACTTACTGAAATAGACATGGAACCACCAGTCCACGAGGGTAATCTCGGGAGTGCCACGATGGCGGGGAAGTTCAAATAGGGCTCGGAAAAACTCTGCGAGATATCTGCATTGCCGGTGAGAAGTCTGTTCACTGCCTCACTGCCAAAAGGCCAAGGTTCGGTGGGTGCCAATTATGTGGACGGATGAAGGCGAGGAGGGTGTTGTACCTCACGAGGATGCCACAGTGGTAAAAGCCAATGTAGCAAACAAGGAAGTTGATCGAATCTTGGTTGACTCGGGGAGCTCGGTGGATATTCTCTTGAATCCACACTCGAGGATTTGGGAATATGCAGCGTGAGCCTCGGCGAGACGAGCACTTCCTTGAAAGGATTCGGGGAGGAAGCTAATACCTCAGGAATCATCAAGTTGGCGGTAACCATGGGCTCGAGGCCTTTCGAGAAGAACATGATCTTTGGATTCGTGGTGGTAGATGAAACCGACCCATACCGAGCGATTCTAGGGAGGCCATTTATGAGGATCGGCCGGTCGTGCTATCCACCCATTACTTGGCCCTAAAGTATCGAGTAAATGGGGTAGTAGGGGCGTGAAAGGCGATGAGGGTGGCGGGGCTGCTACTGCTGTGGTCGCCAAAGAAACCATCTGGATAACCTCATTTGGACTCGGGGGAATCGAGGAATGGAAGGCAAGGCTGGTGAGAAGTTGGAGGAGGTCGAGGTGAGGCGAGGCGACCCAGGAAGAAAATCTGAGATCGGCTCGGGCACTTGGCGAGCCGTTGAAGGAAAAGTTGATGGAGTGTTTGCGAGCACATGCGGATGTGTTCGCATGGACGCCTGAGGATATGCACAGGATCGACCCGAGTGGCGTGCCACGAGTGGCAATCTGGAGAGATGCTTAAGCCGGTGAAGGCGAGAAAGGAGATCGTCGACCGGAGAGATCTGAAGCCATTGGCGGGAGGTGGAAAAGGCTGCTGAAGCGGGATTCATCTGGGAGGTATCCTACCACGAATGGATCTCGAGATGTGGTGCTTGAGTGAAGAAGGCAAGTGGGAAATGGAGAATGTGTGTCCACTTCACGGATATGAACAAGGCACGCCTAAAGATAGCTTTCCACTACAGAAGATAGACCAGCTGGTAGATTCTACGGTGGGACGCAGGACTGCTTAGTTTCATCGATGCATTCTCGGGGATATAACCAAATTCCCATGCAGCGTCAGGACGAGGGTGCACGACCTTCATCACTAATCGAGATGTCATCTTGCTTCTGAGGTCATGCCTTCGGTCTAAAGAATGCTGGGAGCAGCGTGTCGGAGGCTAGTGAACAAGGTCTTGAGCCATTGATCGGTCGGACGATGGAGGTATATGTGGATGACATGATCACCGAGTCTAAAGATCGCGGAGGAGCATGTAAGGCATCTAGAGGAGACCTTCGCACTCTTAAGAAAGTCTGGGATGAAGCTGAACCCGGAGAAATGTGCTTTTAGAGTGGATTCAGGGAAAATTCTTAGGCTTCGTGGTGAGTCAGCGGGGATCGAGGCCAATCAGGAGAAGATAAGAGCGATGGTGGAAATGAGGTCCCATGTGACCTCGAGGAGATACTAAAGTCGGCCAGTGAGTGGCGTCCCTCAGCGGGTTCGTGTCTCGAGCCACGGATAAATCATGGAGTCTTCTTTCGGGAAATGAAGAAGGTGAGGAAGACAAAGTGGGCCTTGAGAATGCTGAGCGGCGTTCAGTGATTGAAAGAATACTTGTTGAAAGCTCAGTTCTATCGACACCTCGAGCGGGAGAGTCTTGTTTCTATACTTGGTTGTATCCCGATGGGCAGCGAGCTCGGTTACGGTAAGGGAGGAGTTAGAGTGCAGATGCCACATTTATTACACAAGCGGAGCTTTGCTAGAAGCGAGACCGGTATCCACCGATGGAGAAGTGGGCATTGGCCACGATCGCAGTGACCGAAGGCGGGGCCTTATTTTCGAGGCACATTCGGTGGTGGTTTTAACAAATCGACCCTCGGGCAAACTACGTACAAGCACTGAGACTTACGGAAGAGATTTGGTAAAATGGTCGGTGAGTGAGCGAGTTCAACATTAATTATCGGCCGGAGCGACCATAAAGCACGGTCTTTAGGTGACTTAGTGGTCGAGTGCACGCGAGAGATGAGGAGAGGAGGCGAGCCCACACGAGGTTCCAGGCCTCGACCAACACTTGGATAGTCACGGTAGATGGATCCTGTGGAAGTCGGGGAGGCGGGAGGCGGGAGTTGTGCTCTAAGTCAGGAAGAGGCGAGAGATGCAATCTGTTATAAAATTAGGTTGAAGTCACCAACAATCGGTGAGTCTGAAGGCTGTGATAGCGGGACTGAAGCTTGCCTCGGTGGTAAAAGCGGAGGAGGTAAAGCTTGAGACAGGACTCGCGGTTAGTAGCGAATCACCTTGGCGAGGAGCTTTCGAGGCAAGGGGAGAAGATGGACACCTACGCTTGGAAGGTGGAAGCGGTAATGGGAATTTACGAGTTGTCGAGGTGGAACAAATCGAGGGAAGAATTTTTGAGCGAGATATGATAGCTCGCATGGCGGTACGCATCGGACCCCAATTAACAAAGTCTATCCACTTTGGAAATGAAGACACTGCTCGAGCATCGGCGGGAGGACAGGTGATGAGCTGTTGACGAGCAACACACGGATGGGCCGGTCGTTTCTTACCTCGAGGAAGGGACGAGTCTTGAGTAGATAAGAAGCGAGCAAGGAAGTTGAGGTGCAAAGATGCCGAGTATACTCTCATCGAAAGGATCTTATATAGGCGAGGTACACTCTCCCGCTAGCTGCGAGTGCTTAGACCGAGAGGAAGCCGATTATGTCCTCAGAGAGATACACGGGGAATCTGTGGAAATCGTTACAGCGCGAGGTCCTTGGCTTTCAAGGCCTTGAGGCGAGGATATTTTAGCCTGCGTACATCGAGATGCTCGGGAGAGACAAGAAGCTGCAGAGTTGCGGAGCTTTGCAGCTACTAACTCGACCTCAGGAGAACCTTACGGTGATGAGTTCGCCATGGCGTTGCTCGATGGGAATTGATTTGATCGGACCCTCTGAGAGGAAGCATCAGCCACCCATGCCGTAGTCGTGATTGATTATTTCACCAAATGGGTCGAAGTGGGAGCCTTGAGCGGCATCACGGAAGGTAAAACCACGACTTCATTTGGAAGAATGTGATTTGCGGTATGGGATTCCTCATGCATTAGTCACTAGATAATGGGAGGCGGTTTGATAATGGCAAGATTCGAGAGACTTACGTGAGAATCAGGGGATAGAGGTGAAGTTTTGCTCTCCCTCGCACCCATGAGGCCAATGGGCAAGTAGAGGCCAGCGAATAAAACTATAAAGCGCCTCACGAAGACAAGATTGGGAGAGCAAAAGAGCACAGGTGGACGAGTGCACTGGTGTTTTGTGGGCTTCTGAGAACCACACACAAAGCAGCCCGCTGGAGAGACCCCATTCTCCTTGGCGTTTGGGCCGCAGGCGGTGGTTCTACTTGAAATAGGAATAGGGACACACCGGACGGAGCACTTGATGAGGAGCAAAACAATGAGCGGATGTGTGCGGTGCTGGACTTCTTTGGAAGAGAAGAGAGAAAGGGTCATTGCTTAAGATCTCGAGAATATCAGCGGAGGTGGCTCGTTATTACGACAGAAATGTACACATTCGCAGGTTCGAGTGGGTGATTGGGTCTTGAGGAAGGTCGACCAGAGCACGAAGGACCCAGGCAAGGTGTGCTAGGACCAAATTGGGAAGGCCACTTGTCGAGTCACTCGGTTAGCGGGACCCGAGGAGCGTCTGAGGCTAGCTCATCTAGATGGACGAGGAGGTCAAGAGGCAGTGGAGCGCACAACTCACGATGAAATATTTCCGATGAAGTCTCATTGTATTGTGAAGTGTTAATGTAAGATTCCTACCCGAAATGGGATGTGTAAAAACATAAATGTATATAAGAATAAGAAAGACATTCATAATGTAAGTTCAAAATGACGACTAGAAGTATAAGAAGAAGCTTGGGTCAATTGCGGGGCCCGGCGAGAAGAAGCTTAGGTCGATTGGAGGCCCAGCGAAGTTCAGAAGAACTCCTTGACCGAAAGTCCCAAGCCTAAGTCTTAGGCGGGGACGATTGCCAAGCTTGGGTCGATTGCGGGACCAGAGCGGAAGAAGCAAAGAAGTCGCTCGGGTCGATTGCGAGGCCAGGCGAAGTTCAAGAAGAACTCCTTGGCCAAAATTCCCAAGCCTAAGTCTTAGGCGGGACGGTCTGAAGCTTGGGTCAATTGCGGGGCCGGCGGGAGTAACTGACAGAAGCTTGGGTCGATTGTGAGGCTCAGCGGAAGTTCAGAAGAACTCCTTGGCCAAAAGTCCCAAAGCCTAAGTCTTAGGCGGGACGGTCTTGAAGCTTGGGTCGATTGCGAGGCCGAGCGGGAGTAACCTGAGCAAGAATCTTGGGTCGATTGTATGCCCGGTCGGAGTTCGAGAAGAACTCCATGGCCAAGAGTCCCAAGCCTAAGTATTAGGCGGGACGTTCTTAGAAACTTAGTGTCATTGCGAGGCCAGAGTATGAGTAACCTAGAAGAAGCTTGGGTCGATTGTAGGCCGAGCGAAGTTCGAGAAGAACTCCATGGCCAAAATTCCCAAGCCTAAATCTTAGAGCGAGGCGGTGCCAAGCTTGGGTTAATTGCGAGGCTCGGCGGAAGAAACAAGAAGCAGCTTGGGTCGATTGCGAGCCCGGCGGAAGTTCAGAAGAACTCCTTGGCCAAAGTCCCAAAGCCTAAGTCTTAGGCGGGGACGGTCTTGAAACTTAGGTCAGTGTAGGCCGGCGGGAGTAACCTGAGAAGAAGCTTGGGTCAATTGTAGGCTCAAGCAGAAGTTCAAGAAGAACTCCTTGGCCAAAAGTCCCAAAGCCTAAAACTTAGGCGGGACGGTCTCGAAACTTGGGTCGATTGCGAGGCCGGCGGGAAAAATAAAAGAAGCTCGGGTCGATTGCAGGCCGAGCGGAAGTTCAAGAAGAACTCCATGGCAGTAAGTCCCAAGCCTAAGTCTTAGGCGGGACGGTCCGAGACTTGGGTCAGTTGCGAGGCCGGCGGGAGTAACCTGAGAAGAAGCTTGGGTCGATTGTGGGCCGGCGGAAGTTCGAGAAGAACTCCTTGGCCAAAAGTCTCAAAGCCTAAGTCTTAGGCGGGACGGTGCCGAGCTTGGGTCAATTGTAGGCCCGAGCAAGAGTAACACAAGAAGAAGCTTGGGTCAATTGTAGGCTCAAGCAGAAGTTCAAGAAGAACTCCTTGGCCAAAATTCCCAAAGCCTAAAACTTAGGCGGGACGGTCTTGAGAACTTAGGTCGATTGCAGGGCCCGGCGGGAGTAACATAGAAGAGCTTGGGTCGATTGTGAGGCCGAGCGGAAGTTCGAGAAGAACTCCATGGCCAGAAGTCCCAAAGCCTAAGTCTTAGGCGGGACGGTCTTAGAAGCTTAGGTCAGTTCTGAGGCCGAGCGGGAGTAACACAGAAGAAGCTTGGGTCGATTGTAGGCCGAGCGGAAGTTCAGAAGAACTCCTTGGCCAAAAGTCCCAAGCCTAAAGTCTTAGGCGGGACGGTCTGCAGAACTTGGGTCGATTGCGAGGCCGGCGGAAGAAATAAGAAGCAGCTCGGGTCGATTGTGAGGCCGAGCGAAGTTCGAGAAGAACTCCGTGGCAGTAAGTCCCAAGCCTAAGTCTTAGGCGGGACGGTCTAGAAGCTTGGGTCAGTGCGGGCCGGCGGGAGTAACCTGAGAAGAAGCTTGGGTCGATTGTAGGCTCGGCGGAGTTCGAGAAGAACTCCTTGGCCAAAAGTCTCAAAGCCTAAGTCTTAGGCGGGACGGTCTTGAAGCTTGGGTCGAGTGTAGGCCAGGCGAGAGTAACCTAGAAGAAGCTTGGGTCGATTGTGAGGCTCAGCGAAGTTCGAGAAGAACTCCTTGGCCAAAGTCCCAAGCCTAAAACTTAGGCGGGACGGTCTTAGAGCTTGGGTCGATTGCGGGCCGGCGGGAAAAAATAAGAAGCAGCTCGGGTCGATTGCGAGGCCGAGCAGAAGTTCGAGAAGAACTCCATGGCCAGTAAGTCCCAAAGCCTAAGTCTTAGGCGGGACGGTCTTGAAACTTAGGTCGATTGCGAGGCCGGCGGGAGTAACACTAGAAGAAGCTTGGGTCGATTGTAGGCTCGAGCGAAGTTCGAGAAGAACTCCTTGGCCAAAAGTCCCAAGCCTAAGTCTTAGGCGGGACGGTCTTGAAGCTTGGGTCAGTGCTGAGGCCAGGCGGGAGTAACCTAGAAGAAGCTTGGGTCGATTGTAGGCCAGGCGAAGTTCGAGAAGAACTCACTGGCCAAAAGTCCCAAGCCTAAGTCTTAGGCGGGACGGTCTTAGAAGCTTGGGTCAGTTGCGGGCCGAGCGGGAGTAACACGAAGAAGCTTGGGTCGATTGTAGGCCGGCGAAGTTCGAGAAGAACTCCTTGGCCAAAGTCCCAAGCCTAAGTCTTAGGCGGAGACGGTCTGAAGCTTGGGTCAATGCGAGGCCGGCGGAAGTAAACAAGAAGAAGCTTGGGTCGATTGTAGGCCCGGCGAAGTTCAGAAGAACTCCTTGGCCAAAGTCCCAAGCCTAAGTCTTAGGCGGGACGGTCTGAAGCTTGGGTCGATGCGAGGCCGGCGGGAGTAACCTGAGAAGAAGCTTGGGTCGATTGTAGGCTCGAGCGGAAGTTCGAGAAGAACTCCTTGGCCAAAGTCCCAAGCCTAAGTCTTAGGCGGGACGGTCTTAGAGCTTGGGTCGATTGCGAGGCCGGCGGGAGTAACACTGAAGCATGGGTCATTCAGGCCGTCGGAAAAATAAAGAAGCTTGGGTCGATTGCGAGCCAGCGAAGTTCGAGAAGAACTCCATGGCCAGTAAGTCCCAAGCCTAAGTCTTAGGCGGGACGGTCTAGAAACTTGGGTCGATTGCGAGGCCGGCGGGAGTAACATGAAGAAGCTTGGGTCGATTGTAGGCTCGAGCGGAAGTTCGAGAAGAACTCCATGGCCAAAGTCCCAAAGCCTAAGTCTTAGGCGGGACGGTCTTAGAAACTTGGGTCAGTGCGAGGCCGGCGGGAGTAACCTGAGAAGAAGCTTGGGTCGATTGTAGGCCGAGCGGAAGTTCGAGAAGAACTCCTTGGCCAAAGTCCCAAGCCTAAGTCTTAGGCGGGACGGTCTGAGAGCTTGGGTCAGTGCGAGGCCGGCGGGAGTAACCTAAGAAGAGGCTTGGGTCGATTGCAGGCCGAGCGAAGTTCGAGAAGAACTCCTTGGCCAAAAGTCCCAAGCCTAAGTCTTAGGCGGGACGGTCTTGAAGCTTAGGTTAATTGCGAGGCCGGCGGGAGTAACACTGAAGAAGCTTGGGTTGATTGCAGGCCGGCGGAAGAAGCAGAAGAAGTCGCTCGGGTCGATTCAGGCCAGCGAAGTTCAGAAGAACTCATGGCAAAGTCTTAAGTCTTGGGGACGGTCTGAAGCTTGGGTCGAGTGCGAGGCCGGCGGAAGAAACAGAAGAATCGCTCGGGTCGATTATAGGCTGAGCAAAGCAAAGAACGCTTTGGTCAATTGAGGCTCGAGCGGATGTTCGAGAAGAACTACTTGGCCAAAGTCCCAAGCCTAAGTCTTAGGCGGGACGGTCTGAGAAGCTTGGGTTGATTGCGAGGCCAGAGCGGAAGTTCGAGAAGAACTCCTTGGCCAAAGTCCCAAGCCTAAGTCTTAGGCGGGACGGTCTTGAGACTTGGGTCGAGTGCGAGGCTCAGGCGAGGAATGCTAGAAGAAGCTTGGGTCGATTGGGCTGAGGAAGCAATAGAAGCTCGGGTCGATTGCAAACGAGCAAGTTCGAGAAGAACTCCTTGGCCAAAAGTCCCAAGCCTAAGTCTTAGGCTGGGACGGTCTTAGAAGAGCTTGGAGTCGAGTGCAGGGCCGAGGCGGAAGTTCGAGAAGAACTCCTTGGCCAAAAGTCCCAAGCCTAAGTCTTAGGCGGGGACGGTGCTGAAGCTTGGGTCAGTGCGAGGCCGGCGGAAGAAACAAAGAAGCAGCTCGGGTCGATTGTGAGGCCAGGCGAAGTTCAGAAGAACTCCTTGGCCAAAGTCCCAAGCCTAAGTCTTAGGCGGGACGGTCTGAGAACTTGGGTCGAGTGCGAGGCCGGCGGGAGTAACCTGAAGAAGCTTGGGTCGATTGTGAGGCTCAGCGGAAGTTCGAGAAGAACTCCTTGGCCAAAGTCCCAAGCCTAAGTCTTAGGCGGGACGGTCTTGAAACTTGGGTCGAGTGCGAGGCCGAGGCGGGAGTAACCTGGCAGAAGCTTGGGTCGATTGTAGGCCAGGCGGAAGTTCGAGAAGAACTCCTTGGCCAAAGTCCCAAGCCTAAGTATTAGGCGGGACGTTCTTAGAAGCTTGGGTCATTCTGAGGCCGAGTGGGAGTAACACAGAAGAAGCTTGGGTCGATTGTAGGCTCGGCGGAAGTTCGAGAAGAACTCCACTGGCCGAAATTCCCAAGCCTAAATCTTAGGCAGGGACGGTGCCAGACTTGGGTTAGTGCGAGGCTCGGCGGAAGAAACAAAGAAGCAGCTCGGGTCGATTGCGAGGCCGAGCGGAAGTTCGAGAAGAACTCCTTGGCCAAAGTCCCAAGCCTAAGTCTTAGGCGGGACGGTCTTGGAACTTGGGTCAGTGCGAGGCCAGGCGGGAGTAACCTAAGAAGAAGCTTGGGTCGATTGTAGGCCGAGCGAAGTTCGAGAAGAACTCCTTGGCCAAATGTCCCAAAGCCTAAGTCTTAGGCGGGACGGTCTTAGAGCTTGGGTCAGTGCGAGGCCGGCGGGAGTAACTGGCAGAAGCATGGGTCAATTGCAAGCCCGATCGGAAAAAATAAAAGAAGCCGCTCGGGTCAATTGCAGTCCCGAGCAGAAGTTCAAGAAGAACTCCATGGCCGTAAGTCCCAAAGCCTAAGTCTTAGGCGGGACGGTGCTGAAACTTGGGTCGATTGCGAGGCCGGCGGGAGTAACCTGACAAGAAGCTTGGGTCGATTGTAGGCTCGAGCGAAGTTCGAGAAGAACTCCATGGCCAAAGTCCCAAGCCTAAGTCTTAGGCGGGACGGTCTTGAAACTTAGGTCAGTGCGAGGCCAGGCGGGAGTAACCTAAGAAGAGGTTTGGGTCGATTGCGGGCCGAGCGGAAGTTCGAGAAGAACTCCTTGGCCAAAGTCCCAAGCCTAAGTCTTAGGCGGGACGGTCTTGAAGCTTTGGTTAATTGCGGGCCGGCGGGAGTAACACAAGAAGAAGCTTGGGTTAATTGCGGGGCCGAGCGGAAGAAGCAGGAAGAAGTCGCTCGGGTCGATTGCGGGCCGAGCGGAGTTCAGAAGAACTCCTTGGCCAAAAGTCATGAAGCTTAAGTCTTAGGGTCGGGACGGTGCTAAGCTTGGGTCGATTGCGGGCCGAGCGGAAGAAACAAAGAATCACTCGGGTCGATTATGGGCCGAGCAAAAACAAAGAAGCTTTGGTCAATTGCGGCTGACGGATGTTCGAAGAACTACTTGGCCAAAGTCCCAAGCTAAGTCTTAGGCGGGACGGTCTAGAGCTTGGGTTAATTGCAGGCCGGCGGAGTAACAGAAGAAGCTTGGGTCGATTGTAGGCCGAGCGAAGTTCGAAGAACTCCTTGGCCAAATGTCCCAAGCCTAAGTCTTAGGCGGGACGGTCTTGAGACTTGGGTCGATTGCAGGTCTAGCAGGGAGTAATACAAGAAGAAGCTTGGGTCGATTGCGGGCTGAGAAGAAGAAACAATAGAAGTCGCTCGGGTCAATTGCAAACCAGAGCAACGATTCGAGAAGAACTCCTTGGCCAAAAGTCCCAAAGCCTAAGTCTTAGTTGGGACGGTCTTGAAGCTTGGGTCAGTGCGAGGCCGGAGGCGGAAGTTCAAGAAGAACTCCTTGGCCAAAAGTCCCAAAGCCTATGTCTTAGGCGGGACGGTGCCAAGCTTGGGTCAGTGCGGGGCCGGCGGAAGAAACAAAGAGCAGCTCGAGTCGATTCTGAGGCCGAGCGGAGTTCAGAAGAACTCCATGGTAGTAAGTCTTAGAGCCTAAGTGACTAGGCGGGGACGATTGCCAAGCTTGGGTCGATTGCGAGGCCCAGCGGAAGGCAGCTTGGGTCGATTCTGAGGCCCAGAGTAGAAGTAGCCCGTGAGGAATACCATGGCCGTAAGTCCCAAAGCCTAAGTGACTAGGCGGGACGGTGCCAAGCTTGGGTCAATTGCAGGCCCAAGCAGAAGACGCTTGGGTCAATTGCAGGCCCGAGTAGAAGTAGCCCGTGAGGAATGCTATGGCCATAAGTCCCAGAGCCTAAGTGATTAGGTGGGATGGTGCAAAGCTTGGGTCAATTGCAGGCCCAAGCAGAAGACGCTTGGGTCAATTGCAGGCCCGAGCAGAAGTAGCCCGTGAGGAATGCTATGGCCACAAGTCCCAAAGCCAAAGTCTTGGGCGGGATAGTGCCTAGCGAGGGTCAATTGCAAGCCCGAGCAGAAGAAGCTCAAGAAGAAGCTTGGGTCAATTGTAGACCCGAGCAGAAAAAATTCAAGAAGAACGTAAAGGCCAGAAATCCCACAGCCTTAGATCTAGGCAGGACAATGCCGAACAAGAGTCAATTGTTGGCTCAAGCAAGAAAAGCGCGAAAGAGATTACACATAATTTAAACTCGAGCCATAATCGAACTCGAAGAAAATAAGCTCGTAAAATGAAGGTCACATACCATGAGAAAATGTTGAACCAAGTAAGCCAGAGCTCACAGAGACAAGCATGAGGCTTTCAGCTCAAATTGAGTAAAGCTTTACTACGCATGAGTTAAAATGATGATACAAACAGTATTACACTTAGGCAGAAAACAAGAGAAAAGTCTAACACTTATAAAATTTCCACTTAACAAGTGCACGAAGATAATCTCATGTAAAGCGTAAGCTCGCACAAACAATAGTTACTCGAATGCATGTTCTTTATTTATTGATTAGAATAATTACATGTAGTAAAAAAAAATTCCAAATTATGCAGCAGGAGGGACGTCGTTAGCAGTAGCAGGAGGGATGTCGTCGACCGCGAGAAGGAAGGCCGACGTCGATGGGAGGAGCGATGGGAGGGACATCGGAGAGGCGTCAGCGAGGAGGGCATTGGCAGAAGAGGAAGCGAGCTCTCTAACAATAGTTTGGGACTCAGACGGAGTAGCTTCATGAGTGCTCATGTATTCAGCTACATACCCTTCAACCTTAGACATGTCAGCCTCGGGGTATGCCTTACCAAAAGCATACATGAGGCAGTCATAGCTGGAGTCCGCCCCATTGTTGTACTCACTGGACCTTTAAAGTGTCAATTTGCCCTTGAAGACGAGCAGTTCCCCATGAGCTGCTCGTAGTAAGATTTCTGAGTGTCCAGATCCTTTCGAGCATCACCCAATTCATCGCGGGTTTCAGTCAGCTCCCTCTGAAGCTGAGAGGCCTTGGAGTCAGCCACTGCTGTCTTCTCTGCAAAATTTAAGTTCTCGTCCAGAAGCTTTTGATTTTCCTCCTTCAGCTCGCCCACAGTCTGCTCCAAGCTTTGAACCTTTGCTTGAAGTTCTTCCTGGGAGTCCCGAGCTGAAGCCCTGAGAATGGTCGCAGTCGCTAAAGCTCGAGAGGAGAGTCGCTGGAAAGCACTGAACAGCTCATCGGAATTAAAGGATTCCAGCTCATCCAAGAATCTGCCGCCCAACTCTTTGCTGTAGGTCCTCAAGTAAGGCTCGAGGCGGCCAGGCTAAGTTTGCTCCTGCACATTGTCGGTTCGAGGGCGAGCTGGAGCAACGGTCCTTGGCCGTCTGCGTGGAGGACCTTCCTCTGCTCGCTCGGTCTGTTGAGCAGAAGAGGTAGCTCGAGTGGATGGAGGCGGAGCACCCGTTTCTGCTCGTGGCCTCTTTGAGGTGCTCGCACCTTCGGTCGTCCCCACGCGCCGATGTAACATCTCACGCATCCTGCTGCTCATATCTTCACTTGGCACTAAACTGGACTCCAAAAAGTTTTGGGGTGTCAGCAGCTCCCTGCACGAGCTCGCGTTTGTAAGGCGGTGCGCACACGTGCTCGAAGTCGGTCCCCGATCGAATAAGAGGCACCCGGAGGCTGCAAAAACAACCAAAGCAAAATAATGAGAACAGAGCGTGGCGGGAAAACTAAAAGTAAAATCCACAAGACGGATAAGCGACTGCAGGTGCAAAAGTCGCAGCGGGACTGGAGGGACCCTCTCATTGCTGAAGTCGCGGAGAAGAATTTGCTCTTCCGGTTGCCACCGGAGGTTGGGAGATCGGTGATGGGCTTTTACCCTTCAGTTGGAGGTAGAGTAATACCAACCAGGCATCCTTGAGCTGCACTTCAGCTGGTAAAGGTGTCCGATTTCCCTATCGCGGGCTCACCCAGATCACAGCGCTTCCACAATACAAAGAGTCCGGAAATGACCCTCCACCCATTCGGGTTCAATTGCCCCGGGGCCAGATGAAATCTGGACAAAACCCGGGCAAATTAAGGTTGGAGAGGCAGCCTGACCCCCCATTTAAAGCACTCCAAGTGGAAGGTCGTATATCCTTGGGGGGGACGGCTGGGGATCTCACCCTTGCCCGGCAACCTTAAATCCACATTTTCGAGTATGTGGTAAGTCTGTCTAAGCCTATCTAAGTCCGAAGGGGTGGTTTCACATCTCATGTGGTCAATGGGGTATTCCCCACGCTCAGACCTTTGACTGGCCCTTACCCCTTGATGCGGCTGGGTCTCGGACGCGGGTAATTCCCTCTCTGGACTAGAATCCCTCACAGGGATTATACTAAGGGGTTGTGCCTCACTAGAAGAGGATGAATCCTCCGGCAACATCCTACGGGCCTGTTGGGGATTTGACATTTTTCTTTTTCCTAAGGGTATAAACTAACGAAGTTCGATGAGGGAAGAAACAAAGTGGCGGCGGGAAATGGAAGAGTGGCTTATGCACGAGCGCGAAAGGAAGTGTAGTTGGCTGGAAATCACCACAGCGGAAAGAAGGAGATGAGTAAATGGCGGAGAGCGGAGTTAATTTTTGAATTTGAGCGAAAGTAAGCAAGCAGAGGAACAATGAAGAAGTTGGGGGTTTTAAAGAGGAGGACGTGTCCACTCGATTGTGGCGTGCATTTCGAGGACACGACCTTTCGAATGCGTCCTTCGAATTTTAAAATGCACGGTGGGATCAACCCACGTGTCACCGCCTTAAATGCGAAGTGATTGAAGTGGGAGACAAGCGAGAAGCGTGGGAAGCGTCATGATTCGGCCCATCATTAATGAGTTTCAGTCTTATCTCGCTCACTCAAAAGACTAAGCGGGGACTGGTGTTTGGGTAATATTGGGCAGGTCTCCTCGAGGCCCTTCCAGCTCGAATAAAATATCTCGAGGACGGTCTAGCTCAGCGAAGTCCAGACCAGCGCACAAAGAGGATCTCATCAAGCGTCAAAGGCTGGTCGAGGTCGGGGATTCGGAGCCGATTCGAGCTCAGAGCTCTCTAACACTGCTCGAGGTCGTCAGCCCCGGTCAAAGCTGGTCAAGGTCGAGGCCGAGCACTCCTTTCTCGCTCAGCAGATTAAGTCCTCGAGTACAAGCTGGATAAGACCCGGCCCAGCGACCAGGCCCGATTTCTCAGAATCCGACACACCTTTAGATGTCCGATTAGGGCCTCACATGGTATGGTGGTGGTACTATTGCCGATGGCCAGCACATGCCCCATGGTGTCATCATTTCTAGCGCACATGCCGGACATGGTGATCGCAGCAGCGTGAGCAGGGGTTAAGGAGGCAGCAGCACATCCCGGGAATATTACGCCAATCCCGGCTGTCAGAGGGACCCAAACACCACTGACGCGGGAATGGATGCTCTTGGAGAGAAAGAGCGGGAAAAATGGAGTATAAAAGGAAATGAACGGGTACGTTACGGGGGTTGAAAAAATTGATTCGCAAGGGTTCTAAAAAAAAGAGATACAGGTTCTTCCTATTCTGATTTCCCTTATCTGGATTTTCTGAAAACACCATATTTATTCAAAAGGGAGGGCGAAAAATATCCCTTTCATCTTTCCGGTCTCTTTCACTAAGGGAGATACCAAAAAGAACAACCCGATTACTGACTTGAGCGTCGGAGGGTTTTTGCCGGAACATGCCCGGCTACCCCTAACCCTATTTTCTGTGAGTGCAGGTTCGGAAGATCTCCGCTCTGGAAAAGACAACGGAATAGGACGAAGGAAACAATCCTGCTCGAGCTCGAGCTAATCGCGAGCAGAGGATTCCAAGTACTGTAGATAGTCGCGAGCAGAAGGTTTAGAATACTGTTTGAAGACACGCGGAAAAAACTGCATCAACAGTTGGCATATTACAAACCAAATATGTAATACATCACCCCCAAAAAAGAAAAATATACTTACAAATATATTGGTAATTATTACAATGAAGGATCTGCCAGAACTTGCTACATAAATTTTGGTACAATACATGATAGAAATTTCAACTCGTAACAATGAGTCGGAATAATTTCAAAAGGAATGACATTTGCACGTGACATAAAGATCTTAATAAGTTTAAGATTTCAATTATTAGTCACATTCAAATATGTCAACAAAAATGAAAAAATAACAAAAAAAAAGTATCCTTTTTTCTAGTTTTGAGATAAACAACAAGTATATGTTAATTAATTAATTAATCCCGATCCTATTTCAATAATTCAGTCGAGACACCTGTGGATTAAATTATGTCCAAATTGTATGTTTAAGAAAAAAAAAATTGTTGAACTGTTTTGTACTAATAAAATTATCAATACTCTATTGATGTCCTCATTGTCCTAAATATATATATATATATATGAATTAACGTACTTTATTATTATATAAATTAACATCTTCATAATATTAATTTCTAGGAGAGTTCTCTATGACCTAAGGTAGAACTAGGTTCACTCTAAAGATTCTACAAACACGGAAGAATTCATAACACCTTTACATATATTTGTTTTGTTACCCTTGTTCAACAGGGATGTAAAATTGTTGCTTGTTGAATAACTATGAATCCCAAATGCTAATAGGGAAGAACCTAAAATAGTATTATAAAATTGAGATACCCCCCTCAAGGGCATGGGTGAATCTAGTCAATTTGCTAGTTGTGTGAACACAAACACAGGCCATATTGCTTCGTACTGAATATTATCGGTAGTTTGCGGGTTTCTCAGAAATCATGACCTCTGTCAGTCAGCCAAATAAGTCTATTAACATATTGAATTTAAGCCCAAAGAATAACAGTCTTTAAACTTTTAATAAGTGTTATATAACTACAAAAACAAAATCGCAACCCCACCTTTAACCACAAACTGATTATTGAATTCAATTCAACCATGATACCACGTTACCAACAAAGCTACATGAAAGTTGAAACAGCAATTCACAGATTCAGTGAACAAGTGACGTCTAAAGTAATCATCAAACTTTGAACTTCTACTAATTTTAACACGATCTTGATGCATCTCAGTCCTATAATTTAAATCAGATATTGTGGTTGAACAGCTGATTCGTCCAATATATTTATTAAATAATAGCCAACATATATATTATCAAAGCAAAGGCATATATTTGTAGATACAAAGAATATACAGAACAACATTCAAAAAATTGAAGAATGTGACAAAAAGCTTAAAATGCATATAGGTATGTTTCAAGCAATCAAATAATACCTCCATCAGATAAATCATCAGGATTGGGAACAAGGACGCTCACAGAATTCACATCTGCAGGCACATTTGTGTTTCGTCTCAACAAAACCTTCAACATTCCATGTGGACTACAAGATTTCCCAAGAAAAGCAGCCAGCTTCTTAATCTGAGTACCATTTGAATCTGCTGCAGTGCGAAAAAGGTGGCTCAAACCAACCACAGATGTTTCAACTGAACCAAGGAACTTCCCATCAAATGACCGTATTACACTATGATCAACCTGAAATTTGAGTTAACCACATAGGATGAGGTACCCTTATACCAAAGACACTTCACAGACACCCAAGGTCAAATGCTTTAGAAATAGTCCTTCAATCACACAACAAATAAATCGACAGGTTTGGTTCTGTGTTAAAGGCTGTCTAAGTAGAATGTTAAGCAGTTAACTTTCATTGAATCGACAACTTTAGCAAATAAGTACTAAAGGCAAAAACTCACAGGTTTGGAGTATGTGGACTCCAACAAATTGGGATTTCTGTAGGAATGAATTCCAGGTACTGAAGCAACTAAATGTCTCGTTGCACTGCCAAAGTCGTACTTTGTCAACTCAACAATCCAATGTGCCTGACTGGGTACATCAATCACAAGAGATGCCATAAAGCTTGCAAGCTGAGCAGCAAAGTCAGATCTTGAATCCTGAATAATTTCCTCAACAGGAGTTTGAATAAAAAGAGACAAATAATCAGGTCCACGTCTGCGGGGAAAATCTTGCCACCAAACAGTATTGGTCACAGCATTCCACTGAAGCCAGTCATAAAAATATGATGAGCACTACAGTACAAAATATATGTAATATGTTTTTGAATTGATCATATTAAAATGACATGCAAGAACACTGCAACATTTAGGAATATATGTGTTTGCTTCAAAGATGCTTTCCTTCAAAACAGATAGCATCATATTTGAAAATTCCAGCACATTGGAGACAGATCACTAGATAATGCATGTCCCTTATATAGTGCATGCAATAGAAATCAAAGGAGCACTGTAGACAAAAAATTTATGACAGAATCTTTAGCACACAGGACTGTACTTTCAGAAGTCCAAAACATCACTCATGCCAGAGGTTCCCATTAAAATATAAAGACAAAGGTAATTTCAGGAATTTGGGTGAGCATTTCTTCTATTGCTTTGCTCAGAACCATGCAGATGCAGAAATCTTATCAGTTGAAAGGAAGATCACCAAACATACAGAAACCAAATTCCATAGGTTTGTGCATGAAGATTCAAGTTCTGCACTGTATCTTAAGCAGATGCAAACCTATTAACTGTGGCCAAACACTTCATCTATCTCAAAGCTAATATTGTTATAATAGGCATATAATATAACATAAATAGCAAGACATTAAATCAAGTAATTACCTGTTTCGCCCCTAAATTAGCAGAAGTAACAACAACACGGATACTATCTTCTCTTTGCAAAACAAACAATTTTGGATGATGACAAGCAATGCCTTGTTTCTTGCAATTTTCACCGAACGCCACAGACTCAGGGAATGGTGGAAACCTATTACGATAAATAAGTAAAAAATGTTTATTGTCAAAAAAACATACTTCAAAACACGAAATATGTCAACAATGTAAACCATTTCAACCTTCAGTATATTATAAAATTAAAAAATAATAATAATAATAAATTGTTTAAGAGCTACTCACACTACAACTAAGATCGGGAAATTTGGATATGGCACAGAGGTCCTTTTATCAGCACTCGTACTCCAACATCTTTCAGTATTATGACATGCTATTGTCACTGGCAGACGACAAGGAATCTCACAATAGGACATAAACCTAGCAAGACAGCTTTATCAGGCTTAAAAAATGGAAAATAGGATTAAATTTAGCATTAAATATCAAATTACACTAGTTAAGACTATAAAATTCAAAAATCAAGACGTAAATAAAGAAAAAGATTTCAACAATAATATAGAAACACGGGAAGAAGAAAAAGAATAAGCCGCCAGGTTTTTCTCTCATTAGTCCATACATGACAGATGCAAACACATTTACAGTAGATATAGATTTGGAAATCATTAAATAATTTGTAAAAGATACAAGGCATGTCACCAACTCTGTAGGCATATTCAGCAGTAGACAGAAGGATATCGTGAAAGTAAAAGGAGTAATGGAAAGTTAAAGCAACTTTACCATAAAATATCACTCGTAAATGTCGCAATAAACATGCGTGAAATGCTTTCTACAGGATAAAGAAGTTTTGGTAAGGAAATAACATCATAACTAAGTGAAGTGAGGTCCACAAATTCAAGGCGGTTCAAGTAAAACTTCTTTCCAGGAGGTGAACAAGAACTCCCCAAACTTTTGCTCTTATCCATACTATCGAAAGGAGTAGCATTATGCCTGTCCACAGAATTCAACAACTTGGACTTAACACCAGGAGTAGCATTCTTATTAGAGACTCCAACACTATCTTTGGGATGTATATGGTCATTATGCACACAAGGATCCACTAGGTCACCCTCGGCCTCTAGATCCACTACTCTTTCATCTTCAAATGTAATTGAGCCTGACTGCCCAACGTAGATGCTTTTATCACAAGGTTTCCATTCCTTTTGAGAAATTCTTTCATTCTTTTCACTTTCAACTCTCCGTCAATAGAAAATCTGCCAGGAATCTTAGTACTAAAGCATCCATAAGTACCCATGTTTCCTATATCTGAAATAGCAATCTGCCGAATGCAGGACAAAGGGTCGTCACTATTCAATATATTTCTACACTGACTCAAGAAAAAACTTGCTCTCCCAAAAATATCACGACGTTTCAACTTCGGAAAAACAAATTCCGGGATGCCAACATCATTTTCCCGTAAAGCAAAAACCCTTTTGTTCCTTGTCCTTGGGAATGTCCCGAAGAGGTCATTGTCCCAACTAACCGCAGTCGCTCTAATACAACCTCCTCCTTAAAAATAATCCCTAAAATCAAAAACCCAATTCGAGTCTGGAACCTACACAAACTTTCATCTCTACAAACAAACAAAACCTCATCACCAGCATTCAGCTCTCTAACAATTCCATTTTTAAGCCTCACGCCATTCACAAAAACCCCATTTAATGAAACCCGAACCCTAGAAAGACCCTCATCCTCCTCCCATATTGTCAGTAAAATTCCAATACATAAAGTCCCATTGTCAACAAATATCCAGCAAAACTCTGAAGTCCAGCAGTTTCTTTCAACCTGCATGTGCAGCACCAATTGAATATAACAAGCACTATCATTATAAAGAATTAACTCAATTTGCATGTGCAGCACAAATGAATATAGCCAACACTATCATTATAAAGAGTTATTTATTGAAGTAAAACTCCAAGTTTCTGATGCAACTTAAATTAATTCCTCTCTGCCAAAAAAAAGGGAACCAAAAGGGTACCCATAAAAATATACAAGAAGTAATAAAAATGTTCGTGTATAGTTTCAAATTTATACTAACCATATTTTGCTATATGACAAATGCGGCGTAAGGAAAGTAAAAGAGAAGAAATAAATATAAGTTTCCAGCACAAGTAATTAATAAATGTAATTATCCTCAGAATATGGAATTACACATCTCCAAGAAGTATTGTATATCCAAAAATATTTTATGAATTTTGTAAGTTTCATGTCATCCAAAAATAATGAAATTATTATAATTGTTCCTAAAATTTCCATAAATTCAAAATTTCCAAGCATGAACTGATCTTTTTATTAAAAAGAAGAGAGACTCTCTCTCGTAAATTTAATAAACCATATGCCTGAAAAGAATATTGGCAATTCATCACAATAACAACGACAGAATATTTTAGTGTGCCTTTTGCATACATGCATATTGAAATTATGTCATATAAACAGGCCAGAATGTGGCTTATGGAGCAAAAGCATCAAGTAGAGACTGAAACTGAGACTTAAAGCAATCTCGTGAAGACCAATAGTCCAAGAAATGAGACAGTACACGACGCCAATTAGAAGATGTACAATGGCAACAAAGCTGCAGAAAAGTGAAAACCCTAACTTCTCTTTTAATTATAAAGGTGTTTGCAGCTAAACAAGAAGGGACAACATAATGAACTTCCCTGCAAAAGCCTGGCATTCAAAGAGGTGACCTCTCTTATTCTCATATTTGTGTATAAAACATTAATCGTCAACATGTAACTGTATTAACTTGATTTAACTTAAGTTGTAGCCTCCATATTCAACCCTTTCAACTAAAGTCGCCTGGGGGAATAGCCATATTGAATCAACTAGATTATACACTCATACCAAATCGATCTCCTATAAACAAGTCTTAATGATCAGAAAACTTAATTGCTGTTATTTGCTACATAGATGAGTTTCATAAAGAAAAGACTAAACTGAGAATTCAGTATGAATTATTCTAGATTATCTGCTACATATGCATAATAAATGTCTCCATAATAGTAAAGTTTAGGTGCTAACAGAGGAAAACAGAAACAGCATTGAAATATTGTTGCTTCACTTCTATAATATTGACGAAAAAGTATAATAAGCACACCTAGAAAATCTAAATCTTCATTTTGTCTCTTCTGTTTTCAATGGCTCTAAGGCCCCGTAGAGTGTTTTATAAGCCTCTTTCTGAGTTGTCTAAAGCAATAACCTGTAAGCATGATAACTGCAGGCAACATTGCTGTTGTTAGATTGACAAAAGGCCTCATGCCATCAGGTGTAATGGCTATTACTGCAGTGTCATAGGTGGTATACATTGCAAGGAAACACAAAATAAGCTCAGGCTTCAGGGGAAACTTGGGTGTTAGAATGTGGATCATTCGAAAAGACAACTTAAAGCCCAAAGAGTTGAAAAAACATAAAGATTCCACATCCAATTTTGTTCGTAGAACGACTGCCCTGCATTGTGTGATTTGCTGCTGGTGGTGCTATTGTTTTTGACAGGTATAAAATTGTCTTGCCATACACCACCTGGAGGATTGACACCAAACTGGAAGGTTGTGGTAGCCACCAAAGCAGCTACAACCAATAGTGAACTGCGTGCTTGACCAGGAGAATCTCTTCCTCTATTAAACTTGAAGTACTCGATTAAATCATTTCTTCGCTGCCGATTTGTATCTGCTGATGCAGGACTGTTAACAGATGTTTAATTGTAAGGTTGAGGGGAAGGAATGGGAGGGAGGGTAGCATCTATCATTCTCATAACTCCAGCACTCTGAAGGATTTCCTCAATTTCTCTATCTCCAGCTTCACTTGGGAAAATCAGCAGCAGGTCAAGTGCAGTGTGTCCGCATTTACTTCCAAACCCCTTGGAACATCTGCTGCATGGCCAAGCAATATTTCCATTACCTGCAAGTGAATTCTTTTTTTTTGAATTCTTTTTTATAGTCAGATGATAAACCGTGAGATACTTACTTGACATGGATGTTATTTCCTTGCGGCCATGTTTGTACTCAAGCAATTTAATCATTCTATTACTAAATTTCCAGCATATGAGGTGTGTCTAGCTTGCAAATCAATTCTTTGAAGGGTAAAAAATACTGAGCCTAGTCAATAGATGGCGTTCCTACCTAAAAGGTTGCGAAAATTAAACTAAGGCCAGAAAATGCAAAGCAATTTGCCCAGCTTTTATTTACCAGTTTCAATAGACAGCATCATATTGATCTGGAGTAGTGGTTATTCAGCATGCCATGAAAACACAAGGATGGGAGCAGAATTTAATACTTGCAGGGGAATAAATATTTAAACAGAGGAAATGAAGGAAGGATTTTAGCGACATATATTGCATTTTAGTTTATGAACACCTTGAATCTATACTAAGCAATTATCAAAAGAACTGTACAAAAATCTTATGACAGATTTTTGGTTTTATTGGCAGGCAATCATCTGGTTTGCCTGCTTTTACAGCATAGTTTCTTACAGTTAATTTGTCTAGTTGAAGAGAATTAGGAAACTTCTTATGTTACCTCTCTTTGAGGCTCTGAGCCTAGACAAAAATTTTATCTGAACTGAAGTAAAAGCTTACAGACGATCCATCACAACTTCTTATGTTAACACATCATTCTTAATTTAACACGGCTCTGATTGATGTCCCAGGCAATGAAGCCAGAACACTTATTTCTAAGGTCTTGACGCCATGTGCATAGGGCTAAAACCATCTTGGTTCACTTCCTGAACCATATCTGGTCTCAGGTTTATGATCTCCTTCACAAAATCAACATGCCTGTATGCCGAAGCAACATGTAGAGGTCTTCCTGCTGAAGTTAGTGCAGAGGTATAGAGCATCAAGGGATTTTCTCCCAGAAATTGGTGCAAGCTTTGCACATTTCCATTGGGGGGAAAATGTAAATGGTATGAAAAGGTGATAGAATTCACGAAGCTGTGGTTTCTTATTTCCTTTCTGAGAAGAAATCTCTTATGGACATGAAACCTTTATATTGTTTCAGAATTCCTTAGTAGTACTTGTTTGTTTCTTTTTTTTTAAAAAAAATTTTTGAGTAAACATTCTGTTTGTGCAAGAATCAAAGATTAGAATAAGTCAACCTTTATTATTGTTTGGGTAATATCGGACGGGCCCTCGAAGCCCTTCTAGCTCGAGTAAGACACCCAGGGACAGCCTAACTCGAGGTGCGTCCAGGTCGGGAGTTGGTCAAGGTCGAGAGCAGAGCACTCCCTTCACTGCTGCATAAGAGCGGGTCCCAGAGCATACCTTTCACCTTTCATGAGGATTACGATCCACGAGCATAGATGGACAAGACCCGACCCGTTTTCTCGGAATCCGGCACACCTTTTAATGTCGACCGGGGTCCCACGTGGTGTGGTGGTGATCTCTGTTGCGGTGGTAAGCACATGCCTCAGGTGTCATAATTCCTAAGCGCACTTGCAGGCATGGTGATCAGCCACGTGAATCGGGTTAAGGGGACGGTAGCTCATCCACAGGGAATATTCAGCCAATCCAGTTGTCGGAGGGACCGGATACCACTAGCGTGGGAGCGGACGACTGGAAATGGAAAGAGTGGGAAAAATGGAGTATAAAAGGAAGCGAAGGGAGCGTTACAAGGGTTGGCATTTACGATAGAAAGTGTTGGATTTTTGATACACGAAGGGTTGGAAAATCGATTCGAGAAAAGAATCAAGTAAGTTGATCTGAGGTTCTTTTCTAATTTCTCTTATCTGAACTTTACGAAAAACACCGTACTTATCAAAGAGGCGAAATAATACCCCTTTCATCTTTCAGGTCTCCCTCACTAGGAAGATACCAAAAGAACAACCGATTCTTGACTTGGCGTCGGAGGGTTTCGTCGGAACTACGCCCGGCGACTCACGACCACTGTTTTACGTGAGTGCAGGGACCGGGAGATCTACGTTACGAAGAAGGCAGTGAGCAGGACGAAGGGGTAATCACTGCTCGAGATCGAGCTTATCGTGAGCGGAAGGATCGAGGCCTTTGTTTGAATCCATGAGCATAAGGTTCGAACAGATCCTGCTCGAGCTATTTGGAAGCCTTGTTTGAAGGTTCGAGGACCTTTGTTGAGGCAGCGGGAAAAGCGCATCAACATATTTTCGAGATACCACTAGCGTGGGAGTGGACAACACGGAAATGGAAAGAGCGGGAAAAATGGAGTATAAAAGGAAGCGAAGGGAGCGTTACAAGGGTTGGCATTTACGATAGAAAGTGTTGGATTTTTGATACACGAAGGGTTGGAAAATCGATTCGAGGAAAGAATCAAGTAAGTTGATACTGAGTTCTTTTCTAATTTCTCTTATCCGAACTTTACGAAAAAACACCGTACTTATCAAAAGGCGTGAAATAATACCCCTTTCATCTTTCAGGTCTCCCTCACTAAGGAAGATACCGAAAGAACAACCCGATTCTTGACTTGGCGTCGGAGGGTTTCGTCGGAACACGTCCGGCGACCCACGACCTGTTTTACGTGAGTGCGGGACCAGGAGATCTCCGTTTTGAAGAAGGCAGTGAGCAGGGACGAAGGGGTAATCACTGCTCGAGATCGAGCTTATCAGCAGCGGAAGGATCGAGAGCCTTGTTTGAATCCATGACGGAAGGTTCGAGATAGTCCTGCTTTGAGACATTGTTTGAAGCTTTAAAGAGCCTTTGTTGAGGCATGCGGGAAAAAGCGCATCAACATCTTTTGGCGCCGTCTGTGGGGATCGGCACAAAAGGCCTGATTTTCTAATACATTGAAGAGACACGATGCAGCGATGAGGGAAGCAGTTGAAGAGGAGTAAGTCAGGAAGAATCGGTAACTTTGAGAGAAGTGGCCAATGAGGCCCGAATAGGGAGATCGAGAAAGAATGGATCGGATGGAAAAGCAGATGGATACTCGACCTCCACATTACAAGAACTCGGGGAGGGACGGAGAAAAGCATGTAATGATGTCCGAGTCGGTAGAGGAATGCTCGTGTTCGGGAAAATGTGGGAGATGAAGCCCAAGACCTAGGGCACCAAATGTTGCGGTGAGGGAAGAAACAAACATGGAGGAAAGGGGTCTCGTCAGCATTTGCGAGGATCTGACCTGACCTCTCGTGCGGAGGAGTTGGAGGGAGAGGTGCATGAGTTAGCACGAGTTGTGGAAGATCTTGGGAGAGCGGAAAGAGTCAAGGTGGCGAATAATCTTTGGACAACGAATCTCCACTCTCGACGGAGATCATGGGTGTCACGATCCACGTGACTTCGCTTCCGGATCTGAAATTTTCGGGAAAGAGTGATCCATTAGTACATATAGAGCGGTTCAGCGACATGGCGAGGTGCAGAGTGCGTCGGTGACACGGAGGTCGCGGGGCCTTCCGCTCGCTCTTGAGGGAAGGGCGAGAGAATGGTACCATGAGACTCCACGGGAAGCATCTTGAGCTTTGAGCAGGATGTGCGAGGAGTTCGCGAGAACAATTCGAGGCAGCGGTGACCCACGAGGATGACATGATGGAGTTGTCGGAGTGAGGCGAGAAAGAAGGAGAGTCCTCAGGAGTTTATCAAAAGATACCATAGATCGGTCCTAGATCTTGGTGCGTTCAACCATCCCGAGCTACGAGAGGATTAAAGGATGGTGTTCGGATGGGAGACCATGGTATAACTCGTGAGTCCTTGATCCGTTCGTATTCGGACGCGTCTGAACAAGTAAAAGCTGGATATGGTAATCGAAGAAGAAAAAGGCATAGGCGAGAAGTGAGCTGGTTGGTGGAGCAGGAGGAAGGAGAAGGGAGCCTGCAGGGGACCTGAGGCTCAAGGCGTGAGGCAAGGCTGCACTGTCTGACCCATGTCGGAGGTTCCCAGCGCGGATGGTCCCGACCACCTCGCGGGTCTCAGGGCCGGGATCACGGAGAATCGAGCGTCATGATGGCCTCCTGAGCCGTGACGGACTGAGATGGACCACGGTCGAGGCGGATCGTCCGTTGCCACCCTCGAGAAGCTTCCGAGGGATGAGGCAATACAAGTGGTGGAGCAGAGCCACTGCTACAGGCGTTATCACGAGGTTGAAGGTATCTCGAAGAGATACTTGAGTGGGTGAAGGCGAGGGCTGCTTGAGCCTACCAGCGTAGATGGCCAAGTCGGTGGCAAGCGGGATAAGAGGCGGTTCTGCAGTTTCCATGGTAACCACGGCCACTCACGGCGTAATCTAGTGATTTGAAAAACCGGTGGAGGATGCGGTTAGGAGCCGGTACTTGGATGAGTTTGTTGAAGGGGACACACGGTAGTTGAGCGGCGACTGAGGAAGATGGTAGGACTTCTGAAATGAACCACGGAACCACCGATCCACGAGGGTAATCTCGTGAGGGCCCATGATGGCGGAAGTTCAAATAGGGCCGGAAAAACTCTGCTTAGATATCATGCGTTGGTCGAGAAGTCTGTTCATTGCTCCAGTTGCCGAGAAGGCCGAGGTTCGGCGGTACCAATCATGTGGACGGATGGAGGCGAGGAGGGGTCTTTGTACCCTCACGAGGATGCCACAGTGGTAAAAGCCGAGTATAGCAAATAAGGAAGTTGATCAGAATCTTGGTTGACTCAGGGAGCTCGGTGGATATTCTCTTGAATCCACACTCGAGGATTTAGGAATAGCAGTGCGAGCCTCGGCGAGACGAGCACTTCCTTGAAAGGATTCGGGAGGAATAACCTAGGATCGTCAGTGACCATGGGCTCAAGCCTTTCGAGAAGAACATGATCTTTGGATTTCGTGGTGGTAGATGAAGCCGGCCAGTGCCGAGGCGATTCTAGGGAGGCAGTTCGTGAGGATCGACCAATGCGTGCTATCCACCCATTATTTAGCCACTTAAGTATCGAGTAAATGGGTTGTTGGGGTCGTGAAAGGCGACCGAATGGTGGCGAGGAGCTGCTACTGCAGTGGCGCCAAAGAAACCATCTGAGATAACCTCGCTCGACTCGGGGGAATCGAGGAATGGAAGGCGAGAGCATCTGCGGCCAGCTCGTCCAGACGGACGAGAGGTCGAGGTAGTGGAGCATGCAACTCACGAGGAAGTATTTCAGTGGGTCTCGTTGTATTATGAAATGCTAATGTAAGATTTCGTCCCGAGATGGGATATGTAAAAGTATAAATGTATGTAAGAATAAGAAAAGCATTCATAATGTAAGTTCAAAATGAAGACCCGAAGCGAGAAGAACTCCTTGGCCAAAGTCCCAAGCCTAAGTCATTAGGCGGGACGATTGTCAGCTTCGAGTCAATTGAAGACCGAGGCGGGAGTAATATCGAGAAGAAGCTCGGGTCGATTAAAGGCTCGAGCGAAAGTTTCGAGAAGAACTCTTTGGCGAAGTCCCAAGCCTAAGTCATTAGGCGGGACGGTTGCCAACTTCGGGTCGATTGAAGACCGGGCGGGAGTAATATCGGAAGAAGCTCGGGTCGATTAAAGGCTCGGCGGAAGTTCAGAAGAACTCCTTGGCGGAAGTCCCAAGCCTAAGTCATTAGGCGGGACGGTGCTTAGCTTCGAGTCGATTGAAGACCGAGGCGGGAGTAATATCGAAGAAGCTTGGGTCGATTAAAGGCTCGGCGGAAGTTCGAGAAGAACTCTTTGGCGGAAGTCCCAAGCCTAAGTCATTAGGCGGGACGGTGCTAAGCTTCGGGTCGATTGAAGACCGAGGCGGGAGTAATATCGGAAGAAGCTCGGGTCGATTAAAGGCTCGGCGGAAGTTCGAGAAGAACTCGCTGGCGGATGTCCCAAGCCTAAGTCATTAGGCGGGACGGTGCCATGCTTGGGTCAGTGCGAGGCCGGCGGGAGTAGAGGTCGAGAAGGCGTTTGGGTCGATTAAAAGGCCGGCGGGAGAAGTTCGAGAAGAGCTCCTTGGCGGAAGTCCCAAGCCTAAGTCTTAGGCGGGACGGTGCCATGCTTGGGTCAGTGCGGGCCCGGCGGGAGTATAACAAGAAGGCAGCTTGGGTCGATTGCGAGGCCCGGCGGGAGTAGAGATTCGAAGGCGTTTGGGTCGATTAAAAGGCCGGCGGAAGAAGTTCGGAAGAGCTCCTTTGCGGAAGTCCCAAGCCTAAGTCTTGGGCGGGACGGACCAGCTTGGGTCGATTAAAGGCCGGCGGGAGTATAACTGTCGGAAGAAGCTTGGGTCGATTGCGAGGCCCGGCGGGAGTAGCAGATGACAGCCTCGGTCGATTCAGGGCCGGGCGGAAGATCGAGAAGAGCTCCTTGGCGGAAGTCTCGAAGCCTAAGTCTTAGGCGGGACGGTTGCCATGCTTGGGTCAGTTGCGAGGCCAGAGTAGGAGTGTCAGACAAGCTGGATCAATTCAGGGCCGGGCGGAAAGATCGAGAAGAGCTCCTTGGCGGAAGTCCCAAGCCTAAGTCTTGGGCGGGACGGTGCTAAGCTTGGGTCAATTAAAGGCCAGGCGGGAGTATAACTATCGGAAGAAGCTTGGGTCGATTGTAGGCCAGGCGGAGAATAGCAGTGAAGGCGCCTCGGTCGATTGCGGGGCCGGGCGGAAGATCGAGAAGAGCTCCTTGGCGGAAGTCTCAAAGCCTAAGTCTTAGGGTTGGACGGTTGCCATGCTTGGGTCGATTGCGGGGCCGGAGTAGGAGTGTCGACAAGCTCGGGTCAATTGCGGGCCGGGCGGGAAGATCAGAAGAGCTCCTTGGCGAGAGTCCCGAAGCCTAAGTCTTAGGCGGGACGGTTGCTAAGCTTAGGTCAGTTAAAGGCCGGCGGGAGTATAACTGTCGGAAGAAGTTTGGGTCGATTGCGAGGCCGGCGGGAAGTAGCAATGAAGGCGCCTCGGTCGATTGCGGGCCGGGCGAGAAGATCGAGAAGAGCTCCTTGGCGGAGAGTCCCAAGCTAAGTCTTGGTGGGACGGTTGCCATGCTTGGGTCAGTGCGGGCCGGCGGGAGTATCGACAAGCTGGGTCAATTGCGAGGCCGGGCGGAAAGATCGAAGAGCTTTTGGCGGAAGTCCCAAGCCTAAGTCTTAGGCGGGACGGTGCCAAGCTTAGGTCAATTAAAAGGCCGGCGGGAGTATAACTGTCGGAAGAAGCTTGGGTCGATTAAAAGGCCGGCGGGAGTACTCTTTGTCGGAAGAAGCTTGGGTCGATTGCGAGGCCAGGCGGGAGTAACAGTGAGAGGCGCCTCGGTCGATTGCGAGGCTGGCGGAAGAAG
>CM046814.1:34088158-34100334 GCA_025617385.1 Murraya koenigii | reverse complement strand
TTATTAGAGAAAGCTCAAGAACATTACAAGAACAATTCACACACTCTCACAAATCACTCTCAAGAGCTTTGTTATACTTCCTATGCTCTCTTACTCTTAGACTTATATCTCACAACACAATAGCATAGGTATTTATAGTGAATACAACACAAACATAATCATAACAATACACATCACCTAGCACATTCCACTAACCTTTCATCATAACACCAAACATATTCCACTCACCTAACATGCTCTAAAGGAATCCTTTAATGGCATCAAATGTGTAAAGCTAGCCTCCACTCAACATTGTAGACCCATGATGATGAAGCATGATGATGGAGCATGATAATGGAGGGCCATGTACAACTCAACACCTTATTATTTTGTAAACAAGTTTATTGTTTTTTCAACACTCCCCTTAAACTTGTTTCTGTGACTCTAAGTCTTCTTGCTCGAGGAGTTTAGTGAAATTATCACCAACTTGTTCTTTGGCTTTATTCTTCTTATTTTGATTGAACAATGCCCTGTAAGAATATGCATTTAATCTTCTTTTTCGTACTTGTACTTGTTCTCCTTCACTTTCGCCGTTAATTTCTTTGATTTCCACAGCCAATTGTTTCATAACACCCAATGAATTTCTCAATCTGATAAAATCTTCTTGTTTCAATGGCTTAGTAAATATATCAGCTGCTTGATCTTGAGATTTGACATACTTTATTTGTACATCCTTTCTTTCAATACACTCCCTTATGAAATGGTAGCGAGTGTCAATATGCTTACTTCGATCATGGAAGACTGGATTCTTTGATAAGGCAATTGCAGACTTATTGTCAACAAAGATCTCAGTTGGATCTATTTGGAGCAAACCCAACTCCTTCAACAAATTTCTTAGCCAAATTGCATGGCAAACACCTGAAGTAGCAGCTACATACTCAGCTTCACAGGTGGAAAGTGTGACAATTGGCTGCTTCTTTGACATCCACGTGAAAGCAGTGTTTCCCATGAAGAATACAAATCCAGAGGTACTCTTTCGATCATCTAAATCTCCACTCCAATCGCTATCGCTATATCCAACAAGCTTGTAATCATCAGAGAATGAGTATAATAAGCCAAAATCAATTGTACCTTTTATATAGCGAATGATTCTTTTTGCAGCTTTAAAATGGGTGATTGTTGGATTCTCCATATAGCGACTAACGAGCCCAACGGCATAGAGAATGTCTGGCCTCGTACATGTCAAGTAACGCAAACTTCCAACAAGGCTCTTGAAAAAGTTGGATCAACTCTTTCTTCTTCGTCATGTTTGGACAATTTGACTCCGCATTCCATTGGCGTACTTACGGGCTTGCAATCATGCATCTTGAACTTCTTGAGTATTTCCCTTGCATAGCATTCTTGGGAAATGAATATGCCTTCTTCCTTTTGCTTGACTTCAATGCCCAGGTAGTATGCCATTAGTCCAATGTCAGTCATCTCGAACTCTTTCACCATCACTCTCATAAACTCTTCAAATAACTTTGGATTGCTTCCAATGAAAATGAGATCACTTCTTGTTTTAATGGCTTAGTAAATATATCACCTGCTTGATCTTGAGATTTGACATACTTTATTTATGCATCCTTTCTTTCAATAAACTCCCTTATGAAATGGTAGCGAGTGTCAATATGCTTACTTCGATCATGGAAGACCTGGATTCTTTGATAGGGCAATTGCAGACTTGTTGTCAACAAAGATCTCGATTGGATCTATTTGGAACAAACCCAACTCCTTCAACAAATTTCTTAGCCAAATTGCATGGCAAACACCGAAGTAGCAGCTACATACTTAGCTTCACAGGTGGAAAGTGTGACAATTGGCTGCTTCTTTGACATCCACGTGAAAGCAGTGTTTCCCATGAAGAATACAAATCCAGAGGTACTCTTTCGATCATCTAAATCACCACTCCAATCGCTATCGCTATATCCAACAAGCTTGTAATCATTAGAGAATGAGTATAATAAGCCAAAATCAATTGTACCTTTTATATAGCGAGTGATTCTTTTTGCAGACTTTAAAATGGGTGATTGTTGGATTCTCTATATAGCGACTAACGAGCCCAACGGCATAGAGAATGTCTGGCCTCGTACATGTCAAGTAACACAAACTTCCAACAAGGCTCTTGAAAAAAGTTGGATCAACTCTTTCTTCTTCGTCATGTTTGGAAAATCTGACTCCTCATTCTATTGGCGTACTTACGGGCTTGCAATCATGCATCTTGAACTTCTTGAGTATTTCCTTGCATAGCATTCTTGGGAAATGAATATACCTTCTTCTTTTGCTTGACTTCAATGCCCGGTAGTATGCCATTAGTCCAATGTCGATCATCTCGATCTCTTTCACAATCACTCTCATAAACTCTTCAAATAATTTTGGATTGCTTCCAATGAAAATGAGATCATCCACGTACAGGCATACAATCAAGATGTCTTCATCTTTGACTTTGACATAGAGAGCATGTTCATGTGGGCATTTGGTGAAGCCATTCTCTTTGAAATATTTGTCGATTCTGCTATTCCATGCCATTGGTGCTTGCTTTAACCCATAAAGTGCCTTCTTCAATCTCAGAACTTTGTCTTCATATCCTTCTACCATATTACCCAATGGCTGTTTGATGTAGACTTCTTCTTTGAGAAATCCATTTAAGAAAGCAGACTTCACATCCATTTGATGAATCTTCCACTGTTTTTGGGCTGCTAAAGAAATGATTAGTCTTATAGTTTCCATTCAGACTCACGGAGCAAATACCTCATCATAGTCGATGCCGACTTTTGACTTTAGCCTTTTGCAACTAACCTCGCCTTGTGCCTTTCAATCTTGCCATTGACATTTCTCTTCGTCTTGTAAACCCATTTGACACCGATGGCTTTGTGACCTTTGAGAAGTGTAGTAAGTTCCCAAGTGTCATTCTTTACTATGGCTTTGATTTCTTCATCCATTGCGATTCTCCATTTTTCATCTTGTACAGCTTCTTCGAAGTAAACTGGCTCACAATCAGCAAAGAGGCAAAATAGAGTGAGATTATCATGTCTCTCAGTTACCTCATAGAGATCTTGAAGACTCCTCGTGCGTTCTTCAGTTCTTTCACTTAAGAAAGATGGTGGTGAATCTCCATGTGTGGTTGATGCTGGTGAGATAGGTGGACTAACTAGCTCTTGTACTACTTGCTCCTTCATTGTCTGTTCATTTTCTTCAAAAGGAAAAAAATTGAAGTCATCCACATGAGAGCCAAAATCTCATTCTCCTTCTTCCTCAAAGATTACATCTTGGCTAATCACGATCTTTCCGTTGTCTGGATTGTACAACTTGTATCCTTTAAAATTGATGTCATAGCCGATGAAGATGAACTTCTCACTTTTATCATCCAGCTTGGCTTTTCTCTCGTCTGGTACATGTACATGGGCAATGCTTCCAAAAAATTTCAGATGGGTTATGCCAGGCTTTCTTCCACTCCATGCTTCTTGCGGTGTCTTGCCCCACACACTTCTTATTGGAGATCGGTTGGATAAATAGATTGCACAAGCAACAGCTTCAGCCCAAAATTCATTGGGTAGTTTTTTTCTCTTGAGCATACTTCTCGCCATGTCGAGGATAGTTCTGTTCTTTCTTTCTGCAACACCATTTTGTTGGGGGGATCTCGGAACTGTCAAAGGGCGTCGTATTCCATTTTCGTCACAAAACTTCACAAATTCTTTGGAAGTGAACTCTCCACCTCGATCAGATCTCATGGCCTTGATTTGGTGTCCACTTTTTTTCTCCACTGCAGCTTTAAACTTCTTGAAAACTTCAAAAACTTCTGATTTCTTCTTTAAAAAATACACCCAAGTTTTTCTTGAAAAATCATCTATGAAAAGAAAGAAGTAGTTACTTTTACCAAGAGAGGTTGGCTTGAATGGACCGCACACATCAGTATGAATAAGCTCGAATGGCTTCTGAGCTCTTGAGTTTGACTCTTTTAGAAAACTCTTTCTAAATTGCTTGCCAAGTAAACATCATTCACAAACTTGATTGGGATGATTGATTAAAGGTAGACCTTTCACCATGTTCTTTCTTGATAGTAGCTTTAGTCCACCAAAGTTGACATGTCCATATTGAAGATGCCAAATCCAGGTTGGATCTTTATGACAAGCCTTGAGACACTTTGCAACATCATTCTGAATATTTAAAGGAAACATTCTATTCTTTGACATTTTCACTTTTGTAATTAGGTTTCCTTTGTCATCTCTTAAAAAAAGACTATAATCTTTAAGATGAATATCATAGCCTTTTTCTAAAAGTTGACCTAAACTTAGAATGTTGCTTTTCATATTGGGCACATAGTAAACATTTGAAATTAGTTAGTGGCTACTATCTTTTATGCGAAAAAGGATGTTACCTTTTCCCTTCACTAGTACTTTTGAATCATCTCCAAAAGCGACGCTACTATTCACTGATTCATTCATCTCCACGAACATGCTTCTGTTTCCGCTCATGTGATTGCTAGCACCTGTGTCAAGATACCAAGTATTTTCTTGACCTCCATTGTTGTCATTACGTGCTAGTAAAAGTGTGCCATCTCCATCATTCTTCTTTCAACATAATTCACTTTCTCATCTACTATGTTGCTTGGAATTCGCATTCAAGCATAATGCCCAAATTTTTACAATTATAGCATCTGCACTTGAAGTTTTTCATACCTCGATCGTGGATTGTTTCTTCCTCGCCCTCTGTTTGAGCTTTCTCCTCTTTCATTATTGAAGGAGTTTTTGTTGTTGAAATTCCAGCCTCGTCCAAAGGAGTTTTTATTGTTGTTGAAATTCCAACCTTCTATCGTTCATTGAAGCTTTCTTCTCTTTTCTTTGGATTGATTTCCATCTTGAAGAGTTGTTCTTCGATCCCTTGCTTCTTCTTCAGTTTTTCTTCATAAGCTTGCAACCTTCCTTGAAGTTGCTCGATCGTCATAGTCTCTAAATCTTTAGTCTCCTCTATTGTTACTACAATGAGGTCAAACTTGGAATCTACTAATTGAAGTATTTTCTCAATAATCCTTAGCTCTCTCAACTCTTCACCATTTCTTTTTAATTCATTAGCAACAGTCACAACTCTAGTAAAGTAATCAAAAATTTATTCGGATACTTTCATGTGTAAGGACTCAAATTCACCTCTTAGTGTTTGAAGACGGACTTTCTTAACTTGTTCCGCTCCTTTGTAAGAGGTTTCTAACTTCTCCCACGCTTCCTTTGAGGATGTTGCGCCAGCGATCTTTTCAAAAGCATCTTCATCTAATGATTGAAAGATGAGATACTTTGCTTTGTTCTATTTCTTCTTTAAGTCTTTCAAATTCTCCTTTTGTGCCGTAGTTAAAGTACCTTCATTTTCTGGTACTATAAAGCCCTTTTCCACGACATCCCACATATCGTGTGCACCCAATAGAGCCTTCATTTTGATGCTCCAATTGTCAAATTTGCTCCCTTTCAATTGTGGAACTTGAAATGACATCATACCACCATTTTCCATATCTCACAAATCGAGAGAGAATTTGGAGATTCAGAATGCACAAATGAATCCGAAACGTCGAAAAACCCTTGGGAGGTCTCAGGTCAACGGTCAACACGTTTCTGGATAGCAAACTTCCTACGGCGATTCCGGGCTCGTCCGAACTCTGATCAGGCTGATTCTTGCGGTGTTGCGTTTGTCTCATCGAGAGCTTCGATTTGGTATGCTACATGACTATTTTATCCTCCAAACCTTACTCTGATACCACTTTGTTGGAGAATTTGAAGGATTAAACACAAAGATTATTAAAGAAAGCTCAAGAACATTACAAGAACAATTCACATACTCTCACAAATCCCTCTCAAGAGCTTTGTTATGCTTCTTATTCTTTCTTGCTCTTAGACTTATATCTCACAACACAATAGCATAGGTATTTATAGTGAATAAAACACAAACATAATCATAACAATACACATCACCTAGCACATTCCACTAACCTTTCATCATAACACCAAACATATTCCACTCACCTAACATGCTCTAAAGGAATACTTTAATGGCATCAAATGTGTAAAGCTAGCCTCCACTCAACATTGTAGACCCATGATGATGAAGCATGATGATGGAGCATGATAATGGAGGCCATGTACAACTCAACACCTTATTATTTTGTAAACAAGTTTATTGTTTTTTCAACAATTAGTCGATGGAGTTTCTGTACTTGAAAATTAGAAGTCAGCATTGGACCATCTTTTCACTTCTGCTTTGTTTTTGTGTTTGCCGTTTGTTCCTTTAGAGATATGAACAGGCGTCGCCATAATTTTATTTTATTTTTTTTAAGGGTGGGCTAAAATGATTTTTAGTTAAGGTATTAGTATGTTGAAATTTATTATGTAAATATTTTATTGAAAGGTTTATCAAGGAAATAAAATAAAAGTGAATATAAATTTATTTTTAAATAGATTTCAGGAAATTAAAAATGAAAATTAAGTTTGGTCGTAATTCGTTAAGAACTTAATTGAGAGAATTATGAAAGATTAAAAGCACAAATTTTCAAATGAATCAAAGTACTAAATTGAAATTGAAATTGAGATTAATATATTGCAAATCAAATTCTTTAATTTTAGGAAGAAAAATTAAAATTCAAGCATTTAATATTATATTTTAATTTTTTTTTAGCAAAATGATAAAAGCCCCGATGAATATTGAAACCCGAGGGCAGCAAGTTGCAAGATTTTTGAAGTTTTAACTTATTGTTCATTTACACCCTGACTTATTAAATTATTTAAATCAATTTTTAATTTTCTTTTAGGTAGTGTTTGATTTTTCTGTCTAAAATCTGAATGAGTCTAAATTTTATTGAAATCTGAGTAGATCTGAATACATATATTTGAATAATATGTTTGTTTTTCTTTTTTCAACATCTAAATATAAGAGTTATATTATTTGTTTTTTTTAAAAAAAAAATCTAAAATATGATATTTTGACATATATAACCTCATAAATATTAACAATACTTATATTTATTAGTTTAACACATGAAAAATTATAAATAAATTATTTGATTAGAAAAAAAAAATTGATAATGTTTACCTTAACAAAGCATGAAAAATAAAACATATATCTAACACATATTTTTAAGATTAATATATGATGCTGATAATTTTATTTTTAGTATGTTATATTGATAATTTTTTCTTGTTAATTATATAAGCCAATCAAGAATTATTTAATTAATTGAATTAAAATTAATTATTAAATAAAATTCAAATTCTACTATAAAAATGTAAATATAAATACAAAGAGATGGACCTATTGTAAAACACAGTCACCTAAAGTTATATTATGTTTAAACTTCTCATTAAAAAAAAAAAACCAGAGTTAAATACATGCATATAACAAGAAAAGGAATAATAAAAAGGGTTAATGTCACATTGGTGACATATTTTTTTATAAATAGAAAAAGTGATAATTTTTCAAAAATAGGCAAATTGATGAGAAACAGTAAAATAATTATATAATGACATTTTTACCCCTATAATTAATTATCAACTGACATTTATACTCTTATAATAGTTATAAAATAACATTTTTACCCCACAATTAGTTATAAAATAATGTTTATGCCCCTACTTATAAATATTATATATATATATATATAATTACATCTAAGTTTAATTCATGATTTTTTTGGTTAAAACAAATATTTTTTAAAAAAAAATTCTTGCTGAATCAAAATTTTCTTGTTAAATTTTTATATAAATCAAACAAATTTTTTATATATTTTTTAACAAGAAAATTTTGATTCAACAAGAAATTTAAAAAAAAAATTTGTTTTAACAAAAAAAATAGTTAATTAAACTTAGATGTAATTTTTATATATTTTTCTATTTAAAAAATAAAAATAAATGAATATGAGTATAAACATCATTTTGTAACTAATTACAGTGGTAGAAATGTCATTTTATAACTATTATAGAGGCAGAAATGTCACTTTATAATTAATTATAGGAGCAAAAATATTATTTTATATTTATTTTATTGTTCCCGTTAAATTTAATAGTTTGTTACCAATCTTCATTTTTTTGAAAAATCTATTACTTTTTTGCTATTTGTCAAAAAATATGTCACCTAGGTGACATTAACCCTAATAAAAGAATAATAAAAGGATATTTTGTTTAATTGAAAATAATTTTATTTAATAGAAATATTAATAAGAGAGAATATTAAAATTTCATTCAGATATTTTTTCATTAAGGTAAAAGTCATAATATTTAATTTTTTTTATTCAGACCTAAACATCTTATAATCAGATATAAGTGATAGAAAATACACAAATTAAAAATTGTAAATATTTGAAAATAATTATGATTCAGACTTAAGATAAAAAACAAACAACCCTTTAGCCTTCACCCAAAACTAGTATCAAAGCAATGTTTTAATTAGTTAATTCTATTTAATAGATCGAACAGTTTAGCAAGTTTATGAAGAAAATAGAATATTTAGATTTCGAACTTATTGCTTATCAAAATAAGAAAATAACATTAGATAGATATAATATAGATTTTAACGTAGAAGGAAATCATAAAAGCTAGTTATATATAAATAATTTCCAGTAAAATAGTTTAGTGGATGTATTAGTTAATTTAGGTAGAAATTTGAAATCAAAATTTGATAACGTTAAAAAGAATTTTAAATTATTTTTAGATAGTTTAAAAGAAATAGAACAATACTTAAGATCATAGAAGAAAAAATAGACTTTATAATAAAAATATAGCAGAAATAGATAAGTTATCTATATTCGAAGAAGGTAAATTAAAATTAAAACAAGTAGAAAAATTTAAAGATTCAAAAGCTATACGAACTATGGATTTAATGGATTTAGAAAATATAATAAGTAGATTTGAGAAAATTAAAGTCAACACAAATATAGGAAGCTTGCAACCCAAGCCATTTAAAAGTTATAAACGTTACTAATAGATAAAGCACAACAAATTGTTAGTAATAGTAAAATAGGAAAGTAATTATTTAAAAAGGATATCTAGTAAAAGAAAAGAAGAAGAAAGTGGCGTTAAAATAGAAAGCACCATAGATTTAGATGAACAAATAGAAAGTTTTAGACAAAATAAATTAAATTTAATAAATCCAAATATAATAAGAAGATCAATTTATTTACTAAATCTTTGCTATATCAACATTATAGCAAAAGATATGTGTCATATACCCATGAGGACCAAATGATAAAATTAGATTTAATTAATAAACATTCTTGTAAGCATATTAGTGATAAAAAATTTTAAACATACTTATTTAGATTTAGGCAACATTTATTTTTTTATTTGAACTGAATGGATCTGAATTTCTCTTAAGTCTGAATAGATCTGAATACAAAAATTTAAATAACATGTTTGTTTTTATTTTTTTAATATCTAAATATAAGTGACATCTTATTTGTTTTTATAATAAAAAAGATCTTGAACTTGGTTATTTGACATTTATATTCTTGTAAATTAAAACAAAAAAAAAGAATTAGATTTTATAGTTTAGGAAATAAGTTATTTTACAGAGATATTTTTGGGATATAATATTTACTGGTTGTTCAGATAATTTTTTATTAAGATAAAAGTCACAAAAATTTATTTTTTCTATTTAAATGTAAATATACAAAAATTAAATATAAGTTACAAAAACAAACAAGTATATTTTTAAAAATAATTGAAATTCATAAAATTTTAGACTTAAAACATTTAACAAACAACTTCTTAGTTATAATAAGAGTAAAAAGATTACATAAAGAAAATCTAGGTGCAAAAGCCTAACATCCGAAAGGTTTGTTTGATGTGCCATAATCACTAAGCTTTGCACTTCAATGAAATTAGCCGATAGAATATACGAAGGAAAGCATAAGGGGAAGCAGCTGAAAAGCGCGAAAGTAAATAAATCGAGAGACAAGAAAGAAGACACTAGCGTGAACTTAGTTTTGGGGGCAAGGCTTTTAATTTTTTATTGGATGATTGGGAGGTATTTTTAACTCTATTTTTTTTTATAAAATTTAGAGGATAAGTTCTTAATATCACTTTCTATATTGCTACAAGTCTTGAATTTTGTTTTATTCCCTTGTTGGTTGCAACTTGAAAGATCCATTCATTAGAACAACATATAGTTGGTTGTTATTGTAAATCTAACCCTTTGCAAAATATGCATCTACATTTGTTTATTATTTCTTGGTTCATAAATTAAACTCAATCTCATCCTTAATTTTGTGCAGAGTATGCACTAGATTTAGTATTTTTTTTTAATTAATGTAGAAACTTTTTTCTCCTTTCAAATGAGAACACATAAAGGAGAATGATATCAAAATTCTAATGATTTGAGACTAAAAATTAGAAAATAATTTATAAAATATTAAAAATACTTTTGTATAAATAAAGTCATATGCAGTAGTGATATATATGTACATGATTACACAAATTAAATTAAAAAAATTATATAATTGCAAGTTTACTATGTAAGCTATACTATTACGGATGGTAGTTGTTGAAGGAGACTTCGTGCTCTTACCTATGCACCAACAAAACTTATTTCTAAATTAATAAATATTTATTTATCAATAAATTAATAAATTATCCATTTATTATGAATAAATAACTTTGATAAAATAAATTTTTTTTACATAGTACCAACAATATATTTCATGGAGATTTACCAAAAATATATGATTACTTTTAAAACACACTATTAAAAATAAATCTCATTAAATCTTTAATGGATTTTTTTCACATCTAATTAGATTTAGATGTGACTTATATTTAGATATTAAAAAAAAAATTATCATTTAGACTTCAGTACTCGACTCGTTTAGATATCGGTTGAATTCAGATTTACTAAATTTTAGACAAAAAAAAAAATGATACATGAAAAAAGAAAATTATTATTGTTATCATCACTGCCTCGCTTCTTGTTGTTGCCGATCACCCGCACCATCGAATGTGTCACCATGAATCATTGTATTTGTATCAAGCCCCCTTTAGATTAAATTTCTTAGTCGACCGCTATCGTATGACAGTTTAGTAATCAGATGAACTGTGGTTTAGATAAGGCAAATCAATCCTTGATAGTTTTGCTCTTTGTAACGCTGTAGCATTTGCTTTTGATTGTAATGCTATTAAAATCCAATTGATGAAAGAATGCCATAACCGGTACCCTGTGTAGCTGTGTCTATAACTACAGAAAGTTCCCAAATATAAATCCACATTAAAACACACTTAACAAATTAAATCAAGCAGCTGTTAACTTTTCCTTTTTAGCTTTAGCCCATCCTTTTCCATTTTCTTGCAAAATTACAAACAAAGCCTGAACGACAGTATCTTTAAAAAAGTCACATTGTAAGGTACCAAGAATTAATTGATTCTATATGTTGGCCAAACCTACTGGTCTGTCCATGAAAATTCTTAATTTCTTCATTATTAAATTTCCAATATCTTCGCTTGATACGGTTGATGTGGCGGGTGGTATATATCTTCTGACTTCCATAAGATTTACAACAAATGAAAGTTATATAATTGATCACCAACATGAAGTGGTTTCGTGTTGATGTTGTCTTTAAACCAAGAATCCATGTTATCGCTTATGATATTGAGAATTATATGAAAGCATATAGGGTATATATAGTACGCGATGTTATGCGTGGCAATATGTAATTAGGCGTATGAGGGACCCACAGCATATAGGCGCCCATTCTTATTTCGTATGTGCACCGTTGTGTATCACAACGTGTGTGATATCACACGCTAAATTAAAAATTTAATTAGAATATTAGAGGAGTAAGAATAATTGAATGTTCCACTATAAGATAGTAAAAGGTAGGATTTTTAAACTATGTGAAAAAAAAAAAATGATAGCGAAAGCTGAATTATAGGACAAGAAAACACTCCAATGACCTAAATATCATTCTAAAGATCGCCCAAAGCAAATAATGTACAAAAAGTAGTTAAATTTGACCTGCTCGATTTTTTCATTGGGTTTCATTTTTCAATTAACCACAACCAAAGTTTTAGAATTATTATTTTTCTCTAAAAATAACCCTTATAATTCCTAATTTACCCTTATTATTATTAGTTTTATCTTTATTTTATAACCCGACCTTTTAGACTACCACTAAATATTTTATAACCCCACCT
>CM046814.1:33977119-34088058 GCA_025617385.1 Murraya koenigii | reverse complement strand
GAAGACAAGATCCGAGCAATGCTAACTTGGAATAGCTTAAATTCCTTCGACGATCCAACAGGTAGGTCGATGTCCGATCGACACCCCCGTGATACTGCCAGTGGCCCTCGCTATCGATGGCCTGCACACGCCCCCACAAAGGTCATCATTTCACACGCACATGCCCGACACTATGATCAAGCTCATGCGAACCCATGCCAACCAGACATACCACGCATCCCTGTGGAATATCACGCTAATCCCTACTGCCGAGGGTCCCAGGGCCATGGACGCTGGAACTACCTCTCCCAAGAACAGAGGGCTGGAAAACTAAGTATAAAGAGAAAATCAAGGAAAGGCTAAAGGTTCGTAAAATTTTACATTCTTCTTCTTCTTCCCTTCTCCACTTTGATTTTTTCTGGAGATTTATTATTACAAAAGGAGGGCAAAATACCCCTTCCATTCTTCCTGGCCTTTCTAACCAAGAGGGATACAAAAAGAACAATCCGACATCGACTTGAAGCGTCGGAGGGTTTTCACCGAACAACATCCGACGACCCCCGACCTTGCTTCTCGTGAGTACAGGTCCGGAGACTTCCGCTCCTGTAAGGGCAGAGGAATCAAAATTGAGAGCAGCCCCGCCGAGCTCGCCGTGAGCGTAAGGTTTGGGCAATCGCTTGAGTGGCACGTAGAAAAACGCATCAACATTTATACTACTTGACACGACTTAAAAGTGTTTATAACTCTCAAATATAATAGTGTTTTACTATAATATAGTTTGATAAGTCCGAAGAAAAAAGATTTAATCTTTTTTATTCTAATTTATCTAAGAAAATTAAATTAAATTAAAAATAGGAAATTTAATTTGAGTACAACTATAAAATTAAATTAGTTAGGGTTATAAATCCAATATTAGTAATAAATATAAACTAATAATTTTTTTATCATATTTGTTTATTGCTCAAAATATTGATTGTATAAATTATTATTATTATTTTATTAATTTTATTATGGATTAAGTACTTAGTGTAGCAAAATTTAACTTGTCTACAATAAGTCAAAATACCATTTTACTATACTTTATACTAAGATATTAATAATTTATTGTACCAAACTCCCTTGTTTGTGTACAATAAATCAAAATTTTCAAATATAAAATATGGATAATATTAATTAACAAAATAAATTAATTTATACAATTAAAAATAGAATTTAATTAAATCACATTTTTTTACTAAGAGTTTCACTTTATCCCAATGTATTATTATTTAGTGTAACATAATTGAAATAAAAATAATTATTAATATTAAATTATACATAAAAATAGAAGTAACTAAAATTAAAAATAAAACTAAATTCATTTATTAATTTACTAAATATTACAAAGAGAGATGAGAAGAAGAAATTGAGGAGAAAAAAGTGAAGAAAGAAATATAGAGAGGTTTGGTCCCTCTCCTCTCTATTTATATTAGTTTATGATTAATTTACATCACATATATAAAATATTTTACCCGATAAACACACAAAAATACAAAATATCAAATATTTAAAAGCATAGTTTAGAAATTCATAATATGTTATATAATTACAAATATAAATTATAACAAAAGCAAAAAATAATATTTTTATTCCTTAGAAAACCTAAAATTTTTAATATTAATCACACCTCAACCAAATCTTATTGCTAGCATCTAGTAATTAAAGCATTATATTAAATTAAGATTTACAAAATTCACATGCAAGTAAATAGTTGTTCATCTCTCCTCTAAACTACCAAATAAATAAATTATCTCAAAATTAATTTGTTTTAGTTTTTGTCATTCACTCATTATCTAAGATATCACTAAATATTCTTTTATGCTTAAGAAATTAACACAAGACTATGTGGCTTCATTAAAAGAGAACAATAATTTTGTTCCAGTTGATTTATCGTACATAATATCTTTATTAGGCAGTAGATTATTCACATAATTAAAAATATTATATCTTCAATCCATGTAGTGAGTTTTAGGTCAATACTCCCAAACCAGCTTGTCTTAGAGCACTAAATTTTGAAATACCCCTACAAACTTACTTGCTTGAATTTTCGGATAAATAAGAAAATAGTATATCTCGCAACCCATGTAGTGAGCTTTAGGCCAATGACTCATAGACCAATTGGCTAATAGGGCACTAAGCATTAAAACACCCCTACGGACTTAATTACGTAAGTTTAATATATAAAAAATGAAACACATTCGCTTTCTTCTTTTTTAAATATTTTTTAATCTTTTTTTAATTTATTTTTCTTTAAGAATATATACACTTTCCATTACCTAGGATATTTTCTCCGATAAATCAAGAGAGCAAAATATTACAAAAATTTTAACTTATTAGTCAAGATCATGTGTCATAGTGTGTGTGTGTCAAAAAAATAGTTTAATAATACTTGTATAAATAAATAAATGACGAAAAAGATTTAATGAGTGATTAACAAAGGAAAATTCACCAAGTTTAGTAATTAAGAAAAAAGGAACAAAAACAACTTACTATGAATTTCAAAATCGGAATATAATATAAACTAAACTATTAGGATGCGCCTAAAAAGTAGTATCTTTGACAATAAAATAAATTTGTTATTTTTGAATTTTTGAAAAAAAAGAGCAAACACACATATTTACAATTTACATCAACTATCCCCACCCATCAACCTATAGTTTAAAAATATGCATGCAAAAATACGAAAAAGATAAGGAAATAAAAATATAAAAGAAGAAGCAAAGAATATCATACAAGAATTAGTTACATAAGCTTAAAAGGAAATGACAAAAAAAAAAAAATAAAACATTAAATTTTTTTTTGATTTTTTATAACTCTATAACTAAGAAAATGTGTTTATAGAACCACTACACTTCATATTCAGCCATCTTCGACTCAAAATTTATTCATAGTTAGTCTTTACAACATAAATTAGTAAAAATATCACCAGGATTAACACATTCCACAACTATTAACTATTCCCTCCCTCCGTCTTCAATGTCTTAAAGTAAAGAACTATAATTAAGAAAACATTACATGAGCACTGTAATAAAAAATATTTACAAACAAAGAGTTAAATCTAATTTACATGTTACCATCATTCATCGACCAATCCAACACTAAGGTCATAGGATCTGGCTTTAATCTGTAAGCTTATAAAAGATCAAGTAACTCATTAGCAGTAGGAACACAAATAAAATGATTATTAATTGCATGATTAAGAAATGTCAGTAAGCCATCATAAAATTTATTAACATTTAACAAATAATGAGTTTCTTAACGCAACTCAAAAGTATTTGATTTACTCTTAAGTATAAGAGTATCTAGTTATAATATAATCAGGTGAGTCCGCGGTCGAACCATAAGGAGTTTTAAATTCAGTAGTCAATTATTAAATAAAAATTAATTGTAGAAAATGAGATTATTCGTCTAAAAAGTGCTGAGGCAATGAGATTCATTCTTCGTATTCAAATTATGTTTATAATATTCTCTTATATTTATATTTTTTCATTTTATTTACTAGTTAAATATTATGCCATTTAATTCTTAACTAACCAATTTATGCATAAATATGAGAATGAAATACATGATATGCTACAACTAAATTGGAGTGTCAACATAATGTCAAGATATCATATAAATCCAATAAGAGTTAAGAAGTTTATAAATTAATATGACATAAAAATATTTGGTAAATAAAAATAAAAAATAAAAAATATATATTAAATAAAATTGATTTTGAACTTACTTGAAAGAGATATTAATTCGATAGCTTAAATCCTTGAGATTCACTCTTCACCCTAACTTAGTAAATTAGCCACTCATATTGAAAAGAAAAACACTCATTTTATTTGACAAACTTCTAAATTATATTACAAGAAAATTTTAAGAACTTAAAACAAAAGAAAAATAGAAGAAGAAAAATTGAAAAAAAAACTTCTACCTCTCGCCTTAACTCCACCATTCTCTTCCTCATCTCTTTATCTCTCCCTTTCTCTCCTCTTTTCTTTTCTTTTCTCTCAATTCTCCCCTCCTTGCAGCCTCTACACTTCCCTTTATATTGCAAACGGATATTTGTCTTATTCTTCCTTTATTTATTTATATTATATTATTATAATAATTTATTATTATATTATTATAATATAATATTATATATTTATATAAGGTTAAAAGTGGCATGCACTATTTTTTTAATATAATATATTTTATTTATTTATTAATTATTACAACGTAATTGTCTTTCTTTTATCACCCATTTTCAATTCTCGATTCTTCTTCATTATCAAAATATACCTACAATAACAAAATATAATAATTAAGATAAAAATTAGCATAATAAAATATAATTTACATAAAGTTATATCTCAGGCAAGATTAAGATAAAATGTGAGTTATGTACACATTAATTAACACTTTAAGTGAGAAAATAATAATTTAAACCTTTATAAAATATACACTTTCTAGTACTAATCATACCCTCAACCAACTTATTATTAGTCTCTAGCAATTAAAGCGCTTATATTAAATGAAGATTTGCAAAATTCACGTGCAAGTTAATAGTTGTTCATCTATCCTCTAAACTACCAATTAAATTAATTCTCTTAAAATTTATTTATTTTAGCCTTTTTTCCTTTACTTATTATCCAGAATATCATTAAACCTTCTTTTGTGCTCAAGAAATTAACACAATACTTATGGGGCTTCATTAAAAGAAAATAATAGTTTTATTCTAGTGATTTATCAAAGATAATATCTTTATTAGGCAGTAGATTATTCATATAATTTAAAATATTACATCTTCATTCTACATAACGAGCTTTGGGCTAACGACTCCTAGACCAGTTGGCCTTAGGGCATTAGGTGTTAAAACACTCCTACGGGCTTAATTACTCGGATTTTTTATAAATAAGCAAACAATATATTTATAACCTATGTAGCGAGGTTTGGGCCAATGACTTTCGGATTAGTTGGCCTTAGGGTACTAAGTGTTAAAACGCCCCTATAGACTTAATTGCTTGGGTTTCAGATATAGTAAAAGTAAACACATTTATGTTTTTCTTTTTTTTTTTCTTTTTTTTTTTTGAATAAAAAAAACACTTTCTACTACCTTAAAAATTATCTCCAATAGATCAAGAGAGCAAAATATTGCAAAAATTTTAACTTACAACCTACTAGCATGTGCATAGTGTAAGTAGAAGAATGATTTAATAATACCTATTTAAATAAATAAATGACAAAAAGATTTAATTAATGATTACCAAATGGAGAATTCATAAATTTGAGTAATTCCAAGAATAAGGGAAAAAACAACTTACTATGAATTTTAAAATTAGAAAATAATATGGACTGGATTATTAGGATGCATCTTAAAAGTAACGACTATTTACACAGACATCCTAGACAATAAAAAAAAATTATTGTTTTTAGATTCTTTTAAAAGAAAAATAAACAAAAACACATATTTACAATTTACTTCAACTATCCCTAACCCTCCAACCTAATTTAAACATTATTCTTAATATTTTATAATTTAAAGGCATGCATGCAAAAATAAGAAACAGAGAAAATAAACATAAAAGAAGAAGTAGAGAAGATCATACCGAACTTGTTAAGCTTAGAATAAGAACATTAATTTTTTTAGATATATATATATATATATATATATATATATATATATATATATATATATATATATATATATAGGGCTTTAAGATTAAGAAGATGCGTTTCTAGAACCGCTACCCTCCATATTCGGCCATCTTTGACCCAAAATTTATCTAAAGTTAGTCTTTACAACAAAAATTTAGCAAAAATATCATTAAGATTGACACATTCCACAAGTATCAACTATTTTCTTCCCGCAACCTAGATGAGACATTGTCCTTAATGTCTTAAAGGAAAGAAGTAGAGTTTAGAAGATATCATATGTACACTAAAAAATATTTAAAAAGAGAGATTTAAATCTAATTTGCACTTCTTACTATTATCACTACTATCATCTTTAGTTGACCAATCTAGTGCCAAGATCATGGGTTCTCGCTTCGGTTCGTAAGCTTGTAAAAGATCAACAAGGTTGTAAAAGATCAAGTAACCCATTAGAAGTAGGAGCACAAATAAAGAATAAGAATAAGATAATTGTTAATTACATGGTTAAGAAATGTGAGCAAGCCATTATAAAAATTATTAATATTTAACAAACCGATGGGTTTCTGAATGTTCAAATGGGCCCAAGATGCAAATGTAATTAGTGCCTGCATAGTTACAAAATTGCCTAGCAAAAAGATGAAAGCATCAGCATGATCTAACATTTTGGATATTCAATCTTGCATACCTGAGACGACTAACTCTTCTCCAGTTGGTAGGCCAGGTAGACGCCTTAGAGGTTTAAGGGCTTTTGGAATAATGCCTAGCACTTGACTTCTTCTAGTGAAAGCTATTTCTAAAACAAGTTTAGATAACCCGCAATCACCTACTCCATGTAATAGGTATAAGTTTTGTTTTGCTATGACACCTACCAAGATCTACAACTCGCCTCCACGTAACTCTTTGTACTTTCTATAGCGAAACCCATAAAGCACATAAATATTTTTGAATTGTCTACTCAAGATGCTGCCATTGGAATAATCTTCAAAAATAATTTGTGAGGGTTTAAAATAAAAGCACCTATTTAAAGACAAACATAATGATAGACAAATCAGAACAAAGTGGGTGTACTTGTCAAATAACGCATGAAGCTTTCGCTTATATTTCAAAAGTAAACAGATAAAGCAAACAATAAAAAGAAAAAAAATAGTAATTAGACATAAATCACACTATTAAAAGTAATAATGCATAAAATAAAGCATTATTAAAAGGAAAAGGATATTTATCGGCGCTTGGACTTCAACTCACATCTTCCTCTAGTTTTACGCCTAGTAACGACTTGAATGCCCTCTATGGGTTGAGGATAGGCTTCTCATCCAATTTTCTCATAAATTGAAAAATAAGGTATTTTTGAGTTAGAATCCCAAGACTAAACTATGCACTTTCTTTTTAGAATAGTGTCCAATACCTTTGAATTGCACGCTATACATATCCGCTTCGATGTGTCTTAAGAGATTGTAAGATATCATTTAACAATTTTTACTTATGCCATCTTGAACGAATTTAATTTTATCTTCACGAATATCAAAACCATTCAGTAAAGATTTACAAAGTGCGGTTCTTTTAATTACGCCTACATAGTAACAACACTCGTAGTCTAGTCGCTTAGTTCTTCTCTTTTAGCGTATGTGCTTTTTTCAAAACCGCATATGTAAGAAAAAAATGGATCAGAAAACTCAATTGCTAATTAGACTTTTACTTCAATTAACCAACAAACATCAGAAGGAATCATGGATCATTAACAAACGTAATCGTTCATAGAGAGTTTTGTAAATTTTCTTGAGGGCATTTTGAGGGCGAGAAGGAAAATGCTTCTGCAAATTTTACTGTATTTCTTCCATATTTGGTTTTTGGGATTTCATTATTATGAGAAACTAAAAATACCGAATTAAGAAGTCATGGAATATCGTTATCTACCATTTATACGGGAAAGTCAATTAAAACACCCTAAAGAAACAAATCAACTTTGAAAAATCAAATCAAAAGTGAAAAAAAAATATACATAAAAGAAAAAAATAAAATAAAATAAAATTAAAACTTACATTCATCCTCTTATTGCATTAACCTTAAGTTTCAACTAAATGTTATAAATATCACCCTCTATTTCCCAAAGTTGTCTTTATAGGTCTTCAAAATATGATACAAACTCCGGTGGTCGTTGATCTCAGATTGATGTGATTACAACTTTGTATCAATCTTGTTAAATGAACTTTTACACGTAAAAGAGTTTTAAGATGTTTTAAGAGGATATTTTTAATTGTGGTATTCATGACATATAATGTGAGAAAACACAATTGTCAAACAAACATGATTAAGTAAGAAATAATATATGCTCTATAAATATAATGATGTGAAACTAAAAATAATTAAACAATCAAATGGTAAAATAAAAAACAATATATATATATATATATATGTATTTGTCACACATTAAAGATTTATTCAAGATTTTTTGGGTCACTCAAGTTGATGTTGGTGTCTTCTTCATGTGGTTGGAATTCTAGATATGGTTTTAATCTCCGACCAAGAACTTTAAATGTGACACTCGTTCTTTGGATTCTCAATTGCTATGGCCTTGTATGGATATAAACATTTTACAATAAATGGGACACTCCACCGTGACTTTAATTTTCTTGGAAACAAATGAAGACGTAGAATTATAAAGTAAAACTTTTTGACCAATTTCAAATATGTTTTGAAAATTTTTTTATTATGAAAAGCTTTGGTTCTTACTTTAACAATTCTTGAATTTTCATATGCATCATTTCTCAATTCTTTGAGTTCATTCATTTGCAATTTATGCATATTACCAAGCATTATCAATATTTGAATTAAAAGCTTTAATAGCCCAAAATGATTTATGTTCAAGCTTAATTGGTTAGTGGCAAAGTTTACCATAAACCAACCGATAAGGTGACATTCCCAAAGATGTTTTAAATGTAGTTCGATAAGCCCAAAATGCATCAGTTTGTCAAAGAGACCAATCTTTGCGACTTGGGTTAACCGTTTTTTCTAAAATATGTTTAATTTTTGTATTTGCTAATTCAACTTAACCACTTGTTTGAGGGTGATAAAGAGTAGAAAATTTATGTGTAATTCTATATTTCTTTATTGAAGACTCAAATAATTTATTACAAAAATGCTTACCTCCATCTCTCGATAATAACTCGAGGATTCCAAAATGACATTGTTTTCAATTTAAAACAAGTCCTTTTTCTTTACAAATTTTAAAAACTTTTTAAAATTATCAAGACAATTATCTAAAGAATTTTCAAATACAGCTTAAATCATTCATAAAAACTTCCAAGCAATTTTCAACCATGTCACTAAAAATGCTTAACATGCATCTTTGAAATATTGCAGGAGCATTACAAAGTCCAAAAGGCATTCTCCTAAATGAAAATGTTCCAAATGGTCATGAGAATGTAGTCTTTTCTTGGTCTTCTAAGGCTATAAAAATTTGATAATAACCTCGAGTAGCCATCAAGAAAGCAATAGTAGAGGTGTCTTGCTATTCTTTTGAAAATCTAATCTAGAAATGGATGATATAGAAATGGATGGGAAAATGGTCTTTTCTAGTGGCATCATTTAATTTTCTATAATCAATACACATGCGTTAGCTAGATGGGATGCTTGTTGGGATTAATTCACCTACTTGTATTGGACTTACCCATTTACTAGTAGAGATAGGATAGATAATTCCTATATCTAGTAGTTTAAGGACCTCATTTTTTACCACTTCTTTAATGTGATGGTTTAATCTTCTTTGTGGCTGATGAGTTGTTTTGACATTTTCCTTTAAGTGTATTATATGAGAGCAAATTAAACGATTAATGCTCTTTATATCTTTTAAGGTCCAACCAATTGCAGTCTTATGCTTTTTAGAACAGATGAGTAACTTATATTCTTGGTTGCTTGTAAGTTGAGAAGAAATTACCAATCGGATAAGTTTCTGGATCTTCGAGATACGCATACTTTAATTTTTCTGGTAAAGGCTTTAGTTTAAGCTTCGGTGCTTCCTCTTCTTTTGTCTTTTCAAGTTGTCTCATATCGTCAAGATCCAACTAGTTGTTGTCATCTTCGTGTACCTATGTAGAATCAAATATAGAATATATATTAGTAGTATCTCATTTCAATTCTTTACTTGATTCAAATGAACTAGCAAAATAAATTTTCATAGAATCTATAAATTTCTCATCATTAATATGTTCTTCAATGATTAGTTCAATGAGTTTAATATCCTCAGTCTTATTATCTTCACCTTTTTTTTTTCACGAATTTGGCTACATATATTGAATACATTGACTTCCAGCTTTATATTACCAAATGATAAATTCATCACTCCATTCTTGTAATTAATCAAAGCATTAGCAGTAGCTAAAAATGGTCAACCTAATATTACGAGAATTTGCATGAATTCATCAGTAATTGGTTCAGTTTCCAAAAAATAAAATTCACAGGATATATGAATTTATCAACTTAAGCCAATACATCTTCAATTATTCCTTTTGGTATCTTAATTTACCTATCAACAAGTAAAAGAGTGGTAGAGATAGATTTTAACTCACCAAGATTGAGTTGTTGGTACACAAAATATAGAAGTAAATTAACATTAGCTCAAAGATCAAGTAAGGCATATTCAATTTTCTCGATTCCCAAAAATGCAAGAAATAGTTTGATAACCAAGATCTTTATATTTCAAAGCACTATTAGTTGAAAGAATTAAACTTACCTATTCTATGAGAAAACTTTCTTTGTACCTTATATTTTCTTTTTCAAATGTATAAATCTTTCAAAATTTTAGCATAAGATGGTACCTATTTAATAACATCTAACAAAGGAATATTAACTTTCACTTGCTTGAAGACTTCATAAATCTCTAGGCTATGGTTTTATTTCTTTAATTTGATCAATACTTGAGAGAATGGGGTTACATGAGGAGAGCTGGTTATTTCTTTGTGGGCTATTGGTTCATCTGGGCACCACTTTACTCTCTCGAAATTGAATTCTTACCAATTTCACGAGGATCAAGAATGTGTTTTTCGACAACTTTATCGCCATGGAGAATTATAACTTATTTGACTTGGTTCATATTTTGGTTTCCAAGACTACCCATTTGAACATGTTGACTTTTGGGGTCCGGTTCCAGCTTGAGAAGGAAACTTACCTTTTCATGAATAATAAGAACTCGATGTAAGTTTTGAGATAGTTTCGCTAAGTTGGTCAAGGTTTGCATAGTTTGGTTATTGATTGACTCTTGTTTTTCAAATGAATGAATGCAATGTATCTCGAGGGGTTTTTCCGGGTGGTGGGATATAAGGTGGGTAACTCTAAAGATTTTGAAAATTCTAGAATGGTGGAGGTGGTTGTGATATTCGAATTAACCTCGCCACTTAAAGTTCGAGACCAACGTCTCATGCAATGATGATGATAATGTATGTGTGTGAAATTATTTAATACACAAGCAAATAAGGAAGAAAAAAAATTACAATTGAGAAATAAATAAATAAATAAAAATAAAAACGAACTAAAAATTAAATAAACAAGTAATATAAATGTACAAGAAGAAAAAAAATAAAAAACTGAAAATTAAATGTGCAACAAATATAAATGTACAAAAGATAAAAATTACATAAAATTAAATAAACATAAAATTAAAATTAAATAACTAAGTAGACGGTTAACCAGCCATATAGAGCAACAAAACAGAAAAATAAATGTGAAATAAAAATTATACAATTTAATATACAAGAAAATTAAATAACTAAAAAGTAAATAACTGAAAATTAAATAAAAAATTAATAACAATAAAGGCAGTTGAACCTGCCATTTATGATAATCTTTTGAATATTTTAGACTGGCTAGTTCCTCTCGGCTAGTGGGTTAGGTAGACATCCTAGAGGCTTTAGGGCTCTTGGAGTTATGCCTAGTACATGGCTTCCTTTAATAAAAATAACTTTTAAGATAAGCTTTAATAACTTTCACCACCTCCTCCATAAACTAGGTGTAGTTTTTCTTTGCTATAACATGACCATGATCAATAGTCGCCTCAACGAACTCTTTGTACTTTTCCATAACGAAACTCAGAAAGCACACAAATATTTTTGAATTGCCTAATTGAAGATGCTGCCATTAGAATAATCTTTGAAAATAATTTGTGAGGGTTTGAAAAAGAAGCATGTATTTAAAGGATTAGTGTTATTGTGAATTGACGTGTGAAGCTTTGGCTCATTATTGAAAAGAAAACAATAAAAAAAAGGTAAATAATAATTAAACATAAAATCTCACTATTAAAAGTAATAATGCATCAAATAAAATATTATTAAAAGGAAAAATATATTTATTGGTAGTTGTGATCGTGACTTATATTTTCTCTGATTTTACATCCAAGAATGGCTTGAACGCCTTTATAGGCTTCCTATTCAATTTTCTTATAAATTAGAAAACATAATTTTTTAGTTAGATTCCGAGGACTAAATTGTGCACTTTCTTTTGGAATAGTGTCCAATGATAGTAAATTGCACATTGTACATATTAGCTTCGATGCATCTTAAGAGCTCGCATGATATCATCTAATGATTCTTTACTTATGCCATCTTTAAAAAATTTAATTTTATTTTCACGAGCATCAGAAGCCATTTCTAAAGATTTACAACACGGGTTCTTGCAATCACGCCTTACACAATTATGACATTTATAGCCAAGTTGTTTAGCTCTTCTCATTTTAGCGTATGTACTTTTTCCAAAACCGCATAAGTAAGATATAAATGGATTAGAAAACTCACCGCTAATTGGACCTTTGCTTTAATTATCCATCGAATGTGAGAATGAATGCCATGGATCATTAACAAATGCAGTCGTTCACAAAGAATTTTTTAAATTTTTCTAAGGGCATTCTGAGGGAGAGGAGGAAAATGCTTATTTACTTTTTACTGTATTTTTCTCATGTTTGATTTTTAGGGTTTCAGTAATTGTAAGAGACTGAAAATACCGACTTAAAAATTCATGGAGTACTCGTTATTTGCCATTTATACGAGAAAGTAAATTAAAATACAATAAGAAAATAAATCAACTTTACAAAATCCAATCAAACGTAAAGGCGAACAAAACAACAAAATGAAACCGAAAAAAAAAACTTAAATTCGTCCCTCTTATTGCATTAATCTCAAGTTCCAACTCGAACATCATAAATATCACCCTCTATTTTCCGTAGTTATCTTTCAAGATCTTCAATATATGACATAAACTCTAGTGGTCGCTGCTCCCAAATTAGATGTGATTTACAACTTTGTATCAAACTTGTTAAGTGAATTTTCACACGTAAAAGAGTTCAAGATATTTCAAGAGGATCTTTCTAGTTGACATACACATTAAAGATGTACTGTGTGAAATATTATACACTTAACAGATGTACTATGTGAATTAATAAAAAAATAATGATAATAATAATCAAACAATTAAATGGCAAAATAATAGTAAAATAAAATGATAAAAAAAATTATTCACACATTAAAGATTTAATCAAGATTTTGTGGGTCACTTAAGTTGATTTTGGTGTCTTCTTTACGTAATTGATATTCCAAATATGATTTTAATCTCTAATCATTAACTTTAAATATGACACCACTCTTTTTATTCTAAATTTCTGTGACCTCATATGGGTATTTATATTTTACAACAAATAGGTCACTTAAGTTGATTTTGGTATCTTCTTCACGTAGTTTATATTCCAGATATGGTTTTAATATCTAATCATTAACTTTAAATATGACACCACTCTTTTTATTCTAGATTTCTGTGACCTCATATGGGTATGTATATTTTACAACAAATAGGTCACTCCACCTTGACTTTAGCATTCCTGAAAACAAATGAAGACGAGAATTATAAAGCAAAAATTTTTGATCAATTTCAAATGTTTTACAAAAAATTATTTTTATTATGAAATGCTTTGGTTTTTGTCTTAATAATTCTAGAATTTTCATACTCGTCATTATATAATTCATCAAGTTCATTCAATTAAGACTTACATAATTTATAAGCATTATCAAGGTTTGCATTACAAGTTTTAGCAACCCAAAACACTTTATGCTCAACTTCAACTAGTAAGAGATGTCTTAAATGCAGTACTGTAGGTCCAAAATGCATTAATAAGTCTAAGAGACCAATATTTTCGGTTTGAGTTAGTCGTTGTTTCTAAAATTTATTTTATCTTTAATCATCTTTTTGAAAATTTGTTTTATCTCCCTATTTGCTAATTCAATTTGATCACTTGTTTGAGTATGATAAGGGGTAACAAATTTATGTGTAATTCCATATTTTTTCATTAAAGACTTAAGAGATTTATTACAAAAATATTTACCCTTGTCACTTAAAATGGCTCGAGGAATTCTAAATCGACTTAAAAGATTTTCTTTTAAAAATTTAATCACAATTTTGTGATCATTGTATTGACAAGGATTGCTTCAATCCATTTTGAAACATAGTCAATAGCAAATAAAATATATACAAATCCAAATGATGATGGAAAAAGGCCCATAAAATCAATTTTCTAACTGCACAAATATTTCTTTCTCAAGTATGTGATTTAAAGGCATCATGTTTTTTTAGTAATTTATCCTAATTTTTGGCACTTTACACAAGTTTTACAAAATTCATATGTATATTTGAATATGATAGGCTAATAAAATCTACATTGTAAAATTTTAGCAGTAGCTTTTCTTAAAGAAACATGTCCACCACATGCTTCGTAATGATAAAATTTAATGACACTATTTAATTTATTGTTGGGAATACGTCGTTAAAAGAATTTGATTAAGGCAATATTTAAACAAGTGAGGATCATCCCAATAAAGTTTCTTTACCTCAACAAAAAATTTCTTCTTATCTTGAGTGTTTTATTGCAAAGGTATTCCACCTGTAATAAGAAAATTAACAATGTTAGCATACCATGGCATTGAATTAATAGAAAATAAAAATTCATCCAGAAAATGATTCATTTTTTGGCGCTATTTTTATCTTTGATGGTAAGGTTCAATTCTTGGAGTAACCGAATCTAACGAATTAGTCTTGCTATGGCATTCTGTTTAGTCATTAAATATCTCATAGCAAAGTGATCAGTAAAAACAATAGATTTAGAACCAAGCAAATATGAACGAAATTTATTTAATGCAAATACTATAGCAAACAATTATTTTTCAGTTGTAGAATAGTTCATTTGAGTACTATTCAAAGTTTTACTTATGTAATCAATCATAAAAGGCTTACCGCTCTTTCTTTGTCATAAAACAACACCAACAACAAAATCTCTTGCGTCACACATTAATTCAAAAGGAAAAACCAATCAGAAGATTGCATAATAGATGTAGTTGTGAAAAGACAAATTATTTTTCAAGGATTTTTGGCAATTATCAGTCCATTCAAGCATCTTTTAATAAGAGGTTATAAAGTGGTTTAGGTATAGCACTAAATTTTTTTATAAACCTCCTATAAAATCTTGCATGTCTTAAAAAGGATCGCCTATCTCTAACTACTTTTGGTTGTGACAATTTAGATATGACTTTAATTTTTCCTTTGTCAACTTTAATTCCTTTAACATATACAATATAACCGAAAACAATTCTAGAAGTAACCATTTAATGAAATTTTTTCTAATTCAACACAAGTTCTTTTTCAACACATCTTTTAAAATCTTTTTCTAAATTATCAAGGTAATCATCAAAAGAACTCCCAAACATAGTTAAATCATCTATAAAGACCTTCAAACAATGTTCAACAATGTCACAAAAAATACTTAACATACATATTTGAAATGTTAGAAGGGCATTACAAAGTCCAAAAGGTATCCTTTTAAATAAAATGCTCTTAAGAGACATGTAAATGTAGTTTTTTTCCTGATCTTTAAGTGTGATAGAAATTTGATAATAGCTTAAGTAGCCCTCTAAAAAGTAGTATAGGAATTTGATAATAACTTGAGTAAACCTCTAAAAAGTAGTACTAAGGATGTCTAGCTATTCTTTCTAAGATTTGGTCAAGAAATGGCAAGGGAAAATGATCTTTTCTAGTGGCTTCATTTATTTTTCTATAACTAATTCACATGCACAAACTAGATATAAGTCGTGTTGGAATTAAATATTATATTTTTTATTTTAACAATAGTGATTCTAGATTTTTTAAGCACTACTTGGGTAGAACTTACCTATTTACTGTTAAAGATAGGGTAGATAATTCCCACATCAAGTTATTTAAGGACTTATGTTTAACTACTTTTTTTCATGTGTGGGTTTTATTTTCTTTGAGGTTGTTGACATGTTTTAGCATTTTTCTCCAAATTGATTATATGTGTGCAAATTAAGAAATTAATACTTTTAATATCATTTAAAGTCCATCCAATCGTATTTTTATGCTTTTTGAGAGCAAAGAATAACTTAGCATCTTGCTCGCTTGATAAAATAGAAGAAATCACAACAGGGTAAGTTTTTTCTTCTCCAAGAAAAACATATTTTAGGCAAAGGTTTCAATTTTAGTTTAAGTGCTTCTTGTGGTTCTGTCTTTCCAATGATTTTAAGCTCTTCAAATTTATGATCTTCATCATAATTTTGTAAAGTATGTACAGAATCAAGCAATGAATTTATATTAGTAGTATCAAGTTTAAGTTTATTATTTAATTCAATTGAATAAACCAAACAAATATCAGTAAGTTCAGAAAAATCATCTTTTTGAATATTTTCCTCTATACAAGACTCAAGCTTTCTTTATTAGGTTGCTTACACATGTTAAAAACATTCAATTCCAGAGTCATATTTCCATAATTAATCAAAGTATTAGCAGTTACTAAAAATGATCGACCTAGAGTTATAGAAATTAGTGTGTAATTATTCACAAAAGGTTCAATTTCTAAATCCATATGATATATGAATTTATCAACTTGTACTAAAACATTCTATCGGCAGGCAAAAATGTAGTTGAAGCTGATTTTAACTCAATAGGTTTAAGTTGAAGATAAACTGAATATAGAAGCAAATTGACATTAGCACCAAGGTCTAGTAAAACATGCTCAATTTTGTGATCGCCAATAATACAAGAAATAGTATGATAACCAGGGTCTTTATATTTCAATGAATTACTAGTAGATAAAATGATACTTACCTGTTCAGCCATGAATGCTCTTTTTCTTACCTTTAATTTCCTCTTGACAGTGTATAAGTCTTTCAAAATCATGGTATATGAAGGTATTTGCTTAATTGCATTTAACAAAAGAATGTTAATTTTCACTTACTTAAAAATGTCATAGATCTCTAAAGAATGGTTTGATTTCTTTGGTTTGTTCAATGCTTGTGGAAATGGTGGTTCAGATAGAACATTAGTTATTTCTTTATTAGATATAAGTTTATTTAGTCCTTCCTTACCCTTTGAATTTTCATTATCTTCATCTTTATAAGGTTCAGGAATTGATCTATCAATAATCTTACTATTACAAAGAGTTATAACTGACTTGACTTGGTCCATGGGTGGATTCTGTTGAATTTTAGGATTTGGTTGTGGTTAAGCTGGAAATTTACCTTTTTTCTTGAATTTTGAGTGCATAAACAATTTTAACAATAGTATCTTTTAATTCAGAAAAAGTTTGTATATTTTGATTGTTAATAACATCTTACTTTCTAATGAATGAATGCATTATATATTTCTGATTTTTCTATGGTGGTGGAACATATGGTACATAAGGTTGAGAGTTTTGAAAATTTTTTTGAGGTGGTGCTTGTGAGGATTGTGCATTATTATTATTATTCTTCCAATTGAAATTTGAATAAATTTCCAACAAGGATTATAAGTCTGTGAATATGGGTTTGACTTATTAAAATTGTTAATAGCATTTGCTTGATCATGGAGACATTCTTTAAGTGCAGGCAGAGTGGAAAATTCTTGAGTGAAATGGTTATTAGAAATATAAACATTACATGCAATTTCTTAAATAGATTTTATTTGATCACTCTTTTTATGTTCTAAGGCTTTAACCTTTCTAACTAGGGATGCAATTTTTGCTTGTAAATCATGATCTTACCTGTGGTTATAGATTCCTCCTCTGGATGGAGATGGTTGTGATTTGTTTGACAATTCAAGAGTTCCAACAATATCCCAATATTGTGTATTTTTAGCTAATTGGTCAAGCTAACCTAGTACTTCTTTAGAAGTTTTATCTTTAAATTTCAAATTACACATTATTTCAAAAACTTGTCTATTTTAGGGTATTAAGCCCTCGTAAAAATAAGTGACCAATTCGCTAAGTTTTAAAACCATGGTATGGACACATATTAAGCAACTCTTTAAAACTATCCCAACATTGGTATAATGTTTATCCATTTTTTTAAATGAAAGAAGTGATTTGTCTTTTAAATGAATTTGTTCTATGAGGTGTAAATAATTTTTTCAAAAATTGTTCTTGCATTTTATTCCAAGTTCTTATTGATCTAGATATAAGGTCTTGTAGCCAATTTTAACTTTATCTTTTAATGAAAAAAAAAAAACTTTAACTTAATTATGCTTATTCTAAAATTTTGGTCTATGTATGTATTACAAACTTCCTCAAAACCTCTTAAATGCAAGTTTTTTTATTCTGATTATGTGCATGTTACTGAGAATAATTGTCTTCTTGATCAATTTGAGGATTAATTTGGCCTAAAATGTTTTCTTCTTGGATTTCTTCCATGATTTGAATTAACCTGCAACTTGAAGTTCGAGACCAACGTCTCATGCAATGTTGATGATGATTTTGTTACACAGATGATATAGAAACAAATAAGTAATGTATGAAGAATGAAAACTACACAAATTAAAACAAAAAAAAAATTGAAAATTAAATGACAAGTAATATACATGTACAAAAAAAAAAAGAAAAATAGAAATTAAATGTATAGTAAAAATAAATGTACAAAAAAAGTACATACAATGTAAAAAGTAAATTGAAAATTAAATAACAATTTAAGTGGTAGAACTGACCATATAAAGAAAATAAAATAAATACTAATAATAAATTATAGAAATTTAAAAGTCCATGTCTATTCAGTCTAATTATCCAAATTAAGTCTAAATATATGAGGCAATTAAAATCTATGGTTTAAATTTAATTATTATGGAAAATTTCGTTCAAGGATCTTTTTATAATTTTATAGCCATACAATAATTTTTAAAAGTATAGAATAAAGCCATGTGGGATGAAAGTGATGATTCTGAAAAGTTTTGTAGGTAGAGTAGTATTTAAAAAAAGAAAAGAAAAAACAAATGAAAATTTATAGAAGTGAAAGGTATAAAAATAAAAAAAAACGAAAACAAAGAAAAGAAAAACAAAATAAATATTTTTCTCGGTATCAGCACCAAAATCTTTATACGACTTAAAAGTATTTTATAACTTCTAAGTATAAGAGTGTTTTATATAATATTGTTTTATATAATATAGTTTGGTAAATCCAAGGTTGATCTATATGAAAAATATTTAATAAGTTTATTGTAATTTATCTAAGAAAATTAAATTAAATTAAAAAATACAAAACTTAATTTGAGTACAAATATGAAATTAAATTAGTTAGGGAGGGTTGTGGATTCACTATTAGTAGTAAATATAATTTAATAAATTCTTTTTATCATATTTTTTTATTGCTTAAAAGATTAATTGTATAAATTATTAATTTTTTTCTATTAATTTTATTGTAGATTAAATACTTAGTGTGCCAAAATTTAGCGAGAGCAGTACCAAATTGTGGCAAAGTCTGAATACTAGATATGATCTCAAAATAATAGGGATGAAGGTCGCCCAGTGAGAAGATGAGGGATTAGTCAAAATACCATTTCACCATACTCTATACTAAGTTATTAAGAATTTATTGTTTCAAACTCTTTTATTCGTTTACAACAAATCAAAATTTCTAAACAAAAAATATGGATAATATTAATTAGAAAGTAACTTAATTTATATAATTAAAAATAAAATTTAATTAAATCATATTTTTTTACTAAGAGTTTTACCTTACTCTAACTTATTATTATTTAGCCTAGCATAATTGAAGTAAAAATAATTATTAATATTAAATTATAATAAAAATAGAAATAACTAAAATTAAAAATAAAACTAAATTTATTTATTAATTTACTAAATATTACAAAGAGAGATGAGAAGAAGAAATTGAGGTAAGAGAAGTGAAAAAAAAGGTGTAGACAGGTTTGTTCCCCCTCTTCTTTATTTATATTAATTTATAATTAATCCACACCATACATATAAACAAAGCCAATTAAATCACGACTTTATATTTGTCTCGCTAGCCAAACATAAACCTAATCCAATCCACTCACAATTACTACATCTAATATGTTAGAAACTTATAATTTTACAATTACTATTTTTAATTAACGTGGTAAAAACTTATAATTTTACAATAAAAGTCGTAGGTCCTCTTTGATAATAGATTAATTTTTTAGACCACCGGTATCTATTCGTTAATTTGTTAGGAGCCTCGAATTGCCTGAAATTATTATTTTTACCTATTAAGTACACGAAAATAACACAAAATCAAATATTTAAAACATAGTTAAAAAATCATAATATATTACATAATTACAAATTTAATTTATAATAAAATAGAAAAAAATTATTTCTTAGAAAACTTGCAATGTTTAACACTAATCAACACTTTTTTTTAAGGTTTTATTTGCACTCACTTGAAGAGTTTGCTAACGAGTTCTTATGCAACTTACTTACAATATACAACAAAATTGGAATTTTAAAGTTAATAATGTTGGAGAATTTTAAAAATTAAACACTGAAAATACACTATTTTATTTATTCAACAACACTCTTCGAATACAACAACTCTTATTTTTTGTTCTCTACAACTTAGAGATTTTGTTTTTTCACTTAATGCATAAATCGAAAAGGAGAGGGGGTATTTATACTTGTTACAACTTAATCACAACCATACATTTATTCAACTACTATACAAATTCTAACAATTTATTAAACCTACTACTCAACTGCTTCACCAACCACACTAAGTACACCAATCTTACTTATCACCCAAGCTTATCTAACTTAGAAACTTCTATAAAATGGGCTAGACTTTATTTTTTGACTTCAATAAAAAAAAAAGTTTATAATCTAACACCCCCCTTAAACTTGTTTTATAATACCCAATAAATTTCTAATTTTTGCAAAATCTTTATACTTGAGTGGTTTGGTGAAAATATCAGCAATTTGATCTATGTACTTCATATACTTCATTTGTACTTCCTTTCTTGTGATGCACTCTCTTATGTAATGATAGCGAGTGTCTATGTGTTTACTTTGATCATGAAATACTGGCTACTTGGATAAGGCTATTGCTAATTTGTTATAGACACAAATCTCGATTGGATCTTTTTGTGGAAAACCTAGTTCCTTCAACAAATTTCTAAGCCCAATTGCATGACAAACACTTGATGTAGCACCTACATACTATATTTCACAGGTGCAAAGTGTGACAATTGGTTGCTTCTTTGACATTCATTTGAAAGCAATATCTCGTATGAAGAACACGAAACCACTGGTACTCTTTCGATCATCTATATCATTACCCCAGTCCTAATCGCTATATTTAATGAGCTTGTAATGATTAGAAATTGAATACAACAAGCCAAAGTTGATTGTGCCTTTTAGATAACGAAGAATCATCTTTGTGACTTTAAAATGAGTGATAGTCAGAGTTTCCATGTGACAACTAACTAGTCTAACAGTATAGAGAATGTCAGGCTTTGTACAAGTTAAGTAGCACAGACTTCTAGCCAGGCTCTTCAAAAGTGTTGGATCTACTTTTTCTCTTTCATTATGCTTTGACAATTTGACTCCGCATCCCATTAGTGTGCTTATTATCTTACAACTATTCATCTTGAACTTCTTGAGAATCTCCTTTGCATAACTTTCTTGTGAGATGAAAATACCACCCATTTGTTACTTAAATTCAATGCTAGATAATATTCCATCAATTCAATGTCTATCATCTTGAACTCTTTAGTCATCATTCTTTTGAACTCTTTAAATAAACTTAGATTGATTCCAATGAAAATAAGTTAATCCACATACAAGCACACAATCAAAATGTCACAATCTTTGTTCTTAACGTAGAGAACATGTTCATATGGGCATTTGGTGAAGCCATTTTCTTGGAAGTACTTGTCAATTCTATTGTTTCACGCCCTTGGAGTTTGCTTTAACCCATAAAGTGCTTTCTTCAATTTCAGAAATTTATCTTTATGCCCTTTCAATTTATAACCCAATGGTTGTTCAATCTATACTTCATCTTTAAGAACTCCATTTGAGAAATCATACTTTACATCCAACTAATGAATATTTCATTTGTTTTGAACAATCAAAGAAATAATAAGTCTGATAGTTTCAAGTCGGGCTACATGAGCAAATTCCTCATTGTAGTCTATTCCAGCTGATACGAAACCCGCCAAAAACTGACAAGACCCTAATCAAATTAGGCTCCAAGATCGTTTCTAACTTTAGAAATTTAATGGAACCGCGACTCGTAGCTTAATGAAGCAAGAACCTTGGTATGTGAGGATGCCACAATCAGCTATGGATGGTCTGATTGATAAGTCAAGGGTTGAACGCCGCGGAAAATTCGATAAGTTCAAAGAGTTCGTTTAAGAACTAAAGAGAATTATACTCTCAAATAAATTGCATGAAAAAAATACTTCTTTCCCTCTTATTGAATGCGAATATATATATAGGTTACAAGAAATCCTAATTGGAAAAAATTCCTAATCCAATTAAAATAAGAAAAGATTCCTAAATAAATCAGAATCTAATCTAATAAAAAGGAAAGAATCCTTAATAAATTAGGATCTTAATCTAATAATAAAAGGGGAAAGTATCTTAAATGACTAAATAAAATCAAAATAGCTGATTTGTTGCCTCTTTGAAAAATGGAAACATTATCTAAAATGTTAGTGGCATATCTTTCATCATTAATGCGCCGAATTTATGGATTTGATTGCTCATAAAATTCAATAGCTTGAATCATGCATTTATTTGTCTGAATATCTTGTGAGATTCCTTCAATAGGCCTCTATGAATTGGATTGATCCCAAGTTGCTTGAATCAGCCCATTAAGTGCTTCTTTGAATATCTTTGCACTAGCTCTTGTGACGGGTCCAACGGGAACATGCATCGGATCTGAATATGCCTTATTCCACGTGCTCATGCCATCATTGTCCATAATCTCATAATTTCCCTCCTTTTAAAGAGGATTTGTCCTCAAATCTTCACCTACGTCAAAAGGATTTAAATCAGAAACATTAATTGTAGCACTTACATTGTACTCACTAGCCAAATCCAACTTATATGCATTTTCGTTGATCTATTCAAAGACTTAGAAAGGTCCATCCCCTCGAGGTAACAACTTGGATTTCCTTTGTTTTGGAAATCGTTCTTTGCGCATTTGTTGAGCTTTGCCGTTTCATGTAACTGCTTAAAAATTTCAGCTTTTTTCTTTCTATCTAAGTTAACATGCTCAAAAACAGGTAATAGAGTTAAATCTAATGGAGTTAAAGGATTAAAACCATACAAAATTTCAAACGTTTTGTTAAAGTTAGGCAAGGATAATAAAGGGGTTTTAGTTAACTTTTCTTTGATCATTTGGAATGCCTTCTCTTATTCTTCTCCCCACTTGAATCCAATGTTTTTCTTGATTACTTCAGTAAGTGGTGCAGCCAATGTACTAAAGTCTTTCACAAACCGCCGATAGAAGCTAACAAGTCCCTGGAAGCTTCTCACGTTACTTACACTTGTAGGACTCGGCCATTCTTGGATTGCATGTACCTTTTCTTCATCAACTGGTATACCCTGTGCACTTACAACAAATCCTAGAAGCACAATTTTATCGATGCAAAAGGTACATTCTTCAAATTAACAAATAACTTTTATTTTCTAAGTACATCTAAAACAGATTTCAAATGTATTGCATGATCATCCAAGTTTTTGCTATATATGAGAATATCATCAAAATAAACAACAAAAACTTGCCAATAAAAGCTCGCAAAACATGAGTCATAAGTCTCATAAAAGTATTCGGAGCATTAGTTAAACTAAAAGGTATAACTAACCATTCATACAAACCATATTTTGTTTTAAAGGCAGTTTTCCACTCATCTTCTTTTTTCATTCTAATTTGATGATATCCACTTTTTAGATCAATTTTAGAAAACACACAAGAACCATGTAATTCATCAAGCATATCATCTAGCCTAGGAAAGGGATGTCAATATTTTACCATTATGTTGATGATGTCTCAGTAGTTAACGACATCATCCATGTCCTATCTTTCTTAGGAACTAGAAAAATTACAATTGCACATGGTCTCATGCTTTCTCTCACTTGCCTTTTTTCCATCAACTCATTAACTTGTCTTTGAAGCTCCTTTGTTTCCTACTGGTTACTCCTATAGGCTAGTCGATTTGGAATGGTTCCACTAGCACAAACCTCATTCGCTTACTTTCACTTGATTTTATTGCATTACATGTAAATTGAATTAAGAAGTAGTTCTTTTTATTTTATTTGTTGCATTTTTGAAATTATTAGTCATTTAATCACTTAGCATATAAATATTGGCTCAGTATTTATATCCACTAGTTCGGTTCATTTCTTCACTCAAGAAAAAGAAAAAACATTCTGTGTATTGTTAATCAAGTTGTTGCTCTTTTGAAACAATGGCATACTCTATGGCGGCACCAAAAGAACACATTGAGGTGATAAGAAGAAAGATGTTCTTTATAGGGCTTGAAAAGATAAATCCTCTAATCTGAGGTCGCTCATGAAGTCAGTAAGCTTCCGCTCACCGGATTTTTACACTAAGGATGTCCTTTTCTTGTGGAACTCATTCGGTACTTCTTCGATTAATTTTTCTTTCATTCTCGCACTTGTATATATGTATTCTATATAAGTGCATGCATGTGATAGTATGATTCTATGTTTTCCGACTCCTAGGAATTAACTATGCAATTTTCAAGTATTTTTATTTAATTAGTGAAGATAGGTGAAGGCACTTTAGACGCTATGATATGCTAATTTTTCTTTCATTAACTAAAGATAGATAGAGAAGACAGGTGAAGGCACTTTAGACGCTATAATATGCTAATTTAATTGCATATGGCTTTACAACAGCATATAAGTTGGATCAAGAGGAACCAAGAACCTATATTGAAGTTGTTGAAAGTAAAAATGTATCCAAAGGGATAAAAGCCATGCATGAGGAAATAGAGTCACTGTATAAGAATAGCACTTAGGAGCTAATTCTAAAACCAGATGGCAAGAAATTTGTGGGCTACAAATGGATCTTTAAGGTCAAAGAAGGCACTCCTGGTCTTAAATAAGGGTTCAAGGCTAGGTTAGTGGCAAAGGAGTTCACTCAAAAGGTAGGAATTGACTTCATAGAAGTCTTATCTCTAGTGGTGAGGTATACCTCAATTAGAATTATATTATCACTTATTGCAGTCTATGACATATATCTAAAACAGATGGATGTCAAAGCTGCTTTCTTACATAGTGAGATACAAGAGAAAATTTTCATAGCTCAACCTGAAGGCTTTGTTGATTCCAAAAGGTCAGATTGGGTAAAGAAATCACTTTATGGCCTCAATTAATTACCAAGGCAGTGGTATTTAAAGTTTGACAGTCATATACATAAATTGATGTTTCAGAGGTACAATTATGATTGTTGTGTTTACTTCAAGAGGGTGAACAAAGATGATATGATCTATTTAGTGTTATATATGGATGATATGCTTCCGGAATCTAGAGACATTAATCAAATAGAACTATTAAAACAACAACTAGAGGATGCGCTTGAATGAAAGATCTTGGTCCAACCAAGAAAATATTGGGGATGAAATTAATTAGGAATAGAGGAAATAAAACTTTGTTTCCGACTTAGGAAAATTATGTCACCGCACTATTTGAAAAATTTGGAATGTGGAACAATGAAGGTAGCACAAACACCTCTTACGAACTTTATTTTAGACTATTAAGTCAAGAATATCCAATTACTAAGGTTGAGAAATCTGAAATGTCAAAAATTCCTTATGCAAGTGTTGTTATTAACTAATATATGCTATGGTCTTAACTAGACTGATATAGCATATGCCGTCAACATTATCAGCAGATTCATGGCTAAGCTTTAGAAAGGAGCATTAAAGGGCTTTTAAATGGGTACTCGTGTACATGAAAGGAACTTTAAGCTATGGATTGCTATACTGGAGGGATGAGAAAAATAACAATATGTTTGTGACATTTGTTAACCTCGGATTATGTAGGGATCTAGACAATGAAGGTCCTTTACAGGATACTTATTTCAACTCAACAACCATCAGCTAAAATGCAATATTACAAAATATTGTGGCTTTATCTACAACAAAAGTTTAGTACACACCGCTGCAAAGGCTTTTAAGGAAGCAATATGGTTGAAAGGTATACCGAATGAATAGGGGTTACTTTAGTCATCTATTAAGGCTCTTTATGCGGATCTATAAATGTAATTAGCTCATTATATTTCACCAATTATACCTTTTATTACGCTTGTAAAATAAAAGAAAATTAAAGTAGTTGTTGTTGATGTTGCTTCACAGGTGTCCTCAAATAAGTGTCAAGAATTCCTCGTCATAGATGCTCGAGCTCGAGCAGGATCGCTTTCCAACTTCAATTCTTCTATATTCACCGTAATCGGTAATCTCCTGACCGCACTCATAAAAACAGGTCGTGGATCGCCGAGTGTTGTTTCTATGAAACCCTCCGATGCTCAAGTCAATGATCGGGTTATCCTTTTGTATCCCTCTTTGTTTCGAGAGACCAAAGGAATAGAAGGGTATTTTTGTCCCTTCTTTGTCGAATAGCTTCTACGTAAAAATAAAAATGGAGAAGAAAAAGAAGAAGAAGAAGAACCTATCTAAAATTTTGGAACCCCGGCCTTTTCTTCAATTTTCTTTATACTTCCATTTTCCCCGCCTTTTCTTCTGGGACGCTGCTCCGCTGCCTATGGTGTCCGGGTCCCTCTCGACAACTGGATTACCGTAATATTCCCTAGGAATAGTGGTCATGGGTTCACATGGCCTCGATCATAGTGTCGCGTAGCGCATGGAATGGAGTGAGCTCTGCCTCGACCCGCCTTGGACCCTCGACCTCGACCAGCTTTGACGATAATAAGGCCGCCTTCGTGCTGGCCAGGTCTTCTCGCCGAGATGGGTCGACCTCGAGGTCTTTTACTCGAGCCGAGTTGGCCTCGAGGAGACCTCGCCCGATATTACTCAAACACTCAGCCCCCGCTTTAGTCTTTGAGTGAGCGAGATAAGATCGAAACTTTTGATGGGCTTCGGCCTACTTTTCACTTCCCATGTTGAGTCAGCTTTCCGCCCATCATTTCACATTTAATGCGGGACACATGGGTCGATCCGCTCCGCATGCTTGAATTTTGAAAAGACGTTACTTGAACGGCTGGGTCTCTCGAGATGCGCATCGTCAACAAGAGACGCGCTCCCTTTTAAAACCCCGATTTTCTTTTATCAGCGCTTCCTATTGCTCATTTTTGCTCGCACTCCAAAATTAATCCACTTGCAACTGCTTTTCATCTTCTTCTTGCTGCTAGAGATTTCCTATCACAATTTCGCTCTGTATAAACCCCTTTTCCTTTTCTCGCTAAGTTCTATTCTTCCTTCATTTGGGTTTTCGATTCCTATCCGTAGATCGTGACTATAGGAAACATGTCAAACCCCCAACAACCCCAGTAGGATGTCATCTCGAGGAATCGCCCTCCGCAAGTGATGTAGAACCCTTATTATAATCCCAAAGGAGAGATTCTAGTTCGTAGGGTGTTAATCTGCGCGAGAGACCCACCAGCACTCAAGCGGGAAGAGTCACCAACTGGCCGAGGGCAGGGGTATCCCATCGACTCCACGAGGTGTGAAACCACGCACCGATCTCGATAGGCTTAGGGACACCTACCACAAACCGCATAATGTAGACTTGGGGTGCGTGTAAGGTGACATACCCACCGCCCTCCTCGTGGGTATGCCACCTTCCACGTGGATTGCTTTAGTGAGGGGTCAAGTTGCCTCTTCAACTTTATTTTGCCCGTAGTTTTGTCCAAATTTCGGTTGGCCCCGGGCAATCGAACCCGAATGGGTGGAGGGTCCCGCTTGGCCTCTACGCATATGGAGATGGTGTAATCGAGTGAGCCCCTGAGAGGTGATAAAGCATCTCTACTGGCTTGAAATGCACCAAGGATGCCGGCCGGTACTACCTCACCTCCAAACTTAAAGGGCAAGAAACCCATAACCGATCTCCCACTTTGGTGGCAATTGGAAGAGCAAATTCTTCTTGCTTGGGAGATTGGGGCATGCTACACCTATCTCCGAGGGGGTCCCTCGTGTTCGCCGTCATTTTTGCACCCGTGTCATTTTTAGTTCTTTCCGCTTGCATCTTTTCTCATTACTTTGCTCTCGATTGTTGTTGCGGATCATGGGGTGCCTCTTATAGGATTGAGGAGGAGCTCTGAGCGCGCACAAGACCGCCTCGACAACGCGAGCCTCGCAGGTGGAGCTACTTACAAGCATGTAATTTCATGGAGTTTGGCTTAGTCCTGCAGGAAGAGATGAGTGATGTGCTTAATATGTCAAGAGGCCTCGCGAGGACCCCTGCATATATATATATCAAAAGGCCTCGAACTGATGCTCCCGCCTCCACCGTACCGGCCCCCAGCCTGTGAGATGTAACGAGCAGTAAGAATGTACAGCCAGCAGACGTCCCGAGGATCGCAACGCCAGCCCTGCTCGATCGTAACGCCAGACAGACCAAAAGCGCCGACCGTGCCGATCCCTCACGCCAAAGAATTTGTTAGACAAACGGAGGATAAGTTCTTGGATGGGATGGAGTCCCATGATGTCGATGAGTCGGCTCTGCGCTTCCACCGCCTCTCTTCTCGCGGCCGCTGCCACCTGTGATTCAAGGCCAAGACTCAAGATTCCTGGAGGAAGCTCCGAGCATAAATTCGTGAGCTCAGCAGTAGTCTTGAGCGTAAAGATGAGGAGGCAATGAAGCGTTCGCGAGGAGAACTCCACCCCGAGGAGAAAGCAAGCAATGTCGATTCTAGGCCCTCCACTTGAGAGGGAGTTGTCTCTTGTCCCGGAAGAGTCATTGAATGCTCTAAGGACTTGGACGCGCAGAGGTTCTCCTCTCGAAAAGACCATGGAGGAGGAGACTTCTCGCTCAAGAGGAAGGTGGACTCTTTGAAGACGAGCTCACCACGAGAGTACAACGACGGGGTGTCATTTAGCTATGATCGCCTCAGTATTTGCCCCAAGCAAGGAGCATCTCAAGTAGACCTATCTAAGCTCTGGACAATCGTCATGAATACATGCGCGAGCACGACACCCCAAATCAAGAGTCGGGAGTCCTCTCTATCGAGGCCTCCGCCGAGTCCGGAGAGGTCGCTTCCCGCCGCCGCCGCCTCGCTCCTCCTCGCCGCCGCAACCACCGCTTCCTCCCTGCCATCGCTCCTCTTGCTCTTCCTCGCCGCCGCTTCCTTTTTTCGAGGATAAATTGTCCCATTTGAATTATGTGTTAGATGTACGAATACTCCCACCCCATTTGTCCCGAAATCTTGGCTCAAACCCTTCGCGATCGGGTAAAGGATGCCTCTTCTTTACATTTATTACTATTTTTCTCCACGAGTATTTTCATTTTAATTCGCATACCTTATTACTCCTAAGAACTCTATTTCTATTTTTTAAAAAGGAATCCAAGATTGTTCTTGTTTCTATATAATTCTCATGTATATGAATATGAATCCATCCTCTTTTTTCTCCTCGCACTCCAAGCATCTCATTTACAATCAACATCCTCTCGAGTCCTCAAGCTCCTCCTACTCCTACTCCTCCCGAGGACCCAGCCCCTCGCTAGCCCTACCGCCTCCACCAATTGATCATTTTTTTTTTATATCTTGTACTTGTATTTTTAATGAATCAATAAAGAACATTTATTGGACAACTTGCCTCCGTGGTTCCAGATTTATATTTTTACCTTGCATTTTCCCGTGAGATTGACTTCAGTACACTTGCCAAGTAAATTTTTATAAGTGTTGGGTCCTTGTTTTTCTTCTCCCGAGCCATTTCTGCTCATATCATCTCTTGGCCCATGTATGGTAAATTCTGCCTTAGGTTAGGCTTAAAGGCCTCGCTTATCTTGTGAGCCTCGGTCCGCTCGAGCCGATGTCTCTGCTTTATGCTTAGCCCTCAGTACTTTTATGAGCCCATTTTGCTCGAGCTCGCCATCGACTCACGCTGGCAACCGGCCTCGCCTAAAGCCAGGCTTAGAGACTTCGGCCTTTGCGCTGTCTTCGCGAGCTTATCTTGCTCGAGCTTGCAATTGGCTCACGCTGGCAACCGCCCTCGCCCAAAGCTAGGCTTAGAGACTCCGCCTCATGCGTTGTCTTCGCAAGCTTATTTTGCTCGAGCCTCGCAACTGGCTCACACTTGGCAACCGCCTCGCCCTAAAGCCAGGCTTCGAGACTTCTCGGCCTTTGCGTTGTCTTCGCGAGCTTATCTTGCTCGAGCTTGCAATTGGCTCACGCTTGGCACCGCCTCGCCTAAGTTAGCCTCTGAGACTTCTCGCCTTTATGCTGTCTTCGCGAGCTTTTCTTGCTCGAGCTCTGCACTGGCCTCGCGCTGGCACCATCTCGCTTTAAGTTGAGGCTTAGAGGCTTCTGCCTTATGCTGTCTTCGCGAGCTTTTCTTGCTCGAGCTCTGAATTGGCTCACGCTGGCAACCGCCCTCGCCTTAGTTAGGCTTCGAGACTTCTGGCCTTTGCGCTGTCTTCACGAGCTCATCTTGCTCGAGTCTCAGCACTGGCTCACGCTTGGCAACCGCCTCACCTTAAATTAGGCTTTGAGACTTCCGGCCTTCAAGTGGTCTTCGAACTTGTTGGCCTCAACTTGTCTATATTGAATTAACATTGAAAGCATTTTTCTTGCTTTTACACATGTTCAGATTTTACACATCTTCATTTCTAAGAAATTAGATATTAATGCTTACATCACGAGGAAACTTATCGGAAATATTTAATCAAATGTCGTGTGCTCCATGGCCTCTTGACTTCTCATCCTCTCGATGAGTCACCCGAGATGCTTCCATCCCGGCTATTCGAGAGACCCCATAGGACCTTCCCAATCCGACTCCCAACACACCTTGCCTCGAGGTTCTTTGTGTTATGATTGAATTTTCTAAGTACCTAATCTCCCACTTGAAACCGACGTGATGTGCACATTCTGTTGTAATAGCGGCTACCCTCACCGGTGCCCTCGCGATCTTCGCAGCTGCCATTTCCTTTTTCTTCCAAAGAAGTCCAAGCCTCAGCACATCTCGCTCCACGCTTTGCTCTTCATCAAGTGCTCGTCCGGTGTGTTCCTATCCCTATTTCAAGTAGGACAATCGCTTCATGTCGAAATGCTGGCGAGAAGGGGTTTCCTACGGCGCTTGTGTGTGGTCTCAGATGCCCACAAGACACTGTGTACCATCAACCCAAGCTCCCTTCGCCGCCGAGTCCTGACTTCAAGAGACGCTTCATAGTCTTGTTTCATGGGCTTGCACTCTGACCGCTGGCTTCATGAGTGCGAGGGAGAATAGAACTTTAGCTCTATTCCCATGTTTTTACGTAAGTCTCTCGAACTTGTTGTTGTCAAATTGTCTCCGTTGTCCGGTGACCAATGCGTGGGGAATCCCATACCGCAGATCACATTTTTCCAAATGAAGTCAATGGTCTTACTCTCTCGCGATACTACTCAAGGCTCCCACTTCGACCCATTTAGTGAAATAATCAATTGCCACCACTTGCGTGAGTAGCAGATGCTCTTCCTTTGGTAATGGCCCGATCAATTCAATCTCCCATTGAGCAAATGGCCATGGTGAATTCATCACCGTGAGGTTCTCAAGAGGCCGAGTCATGTAGTTGGCAAAGCTTTGGCAACTCTTGCACCTTGGTCTTTTCTTGTGCATCCCGATGCATGCGGGCCAAAAGTATCCCCGCCTCAAGGCCTTGAAAGCTAAAGACCTCGCCTCCGTAATGGTTCTCAGAATTCCTTCATGTATTTCCGGAGGACATAATCGCCTTCTTCGGTCTAAGCACCGCAATAAATGAGAGCGTGTATCCTCATCAGATAATACCCCATCAATCGAGTGTACCCGGCCACTTTACACTTCAGCCTTCCTTGCCTCGCCTCTTATCGCAGAGGCAACGTCCTTCCTCGAGGTAAGAAACAATTGGTTCCATCCAGTGTCGCTCGATGATAAACTCATCATTGCCTTCCCGCTCAATGCTCGAAAGCGTGTCTTGATTTCCAAGGGATAGACTTCATATTTTGGGGTCTGATGTAGCAACCATTCGAGCTATAATGTTAGTTCAAAAATTCTTCCCTCTCGATCCGCCTCGACCTTGACCGCCGAAAATTTTTGTTAGTCGCTTACCTCCGGGCGTAAGCCTCTATTCTCGCCTTTTGCTTGAAGCTTCATCGAGGTGATTCGCTATCACCGTGAGTTTGTTCGAAGCTTCACCTCTTCCCGCCTCACTCACTGTGGTGAGCTTCAATCCTCGCTATTACACCTCGCACTCGCCCCGATTGTTAATGACTTCAAATTCCACCTTCACTAAGATATCGCATTTCCGCCTTTCAGATCGAGAAGTACACCCCGCCCGCCTCGATCTCCACAGACCCATCAACTATGACCGTCCATGCGCTGGTCGAGGCCGAGAAATCTGTGGATGCTCGCCTCCATCTCTTCATTCCTTTCTCAGACACTTGACCACTGAAGTCAACTAACAACCGAGCTTTTATACTGTTCGGGGTCGGTAGATGATGTCGAATTCACCGAGCTCCACCGACCATTTTGGAGGTCTCTAGCTTGTGCAGTAGTCTCGCTCGAGCGGTTGGTTCGTTAAAACTATCACCGAATGTGCTTCGAAGTAAGGACTCGCTTTCGGATCGTCGTCACCGTGGCCAATGCCCATCTTTCCATTAGTGGATATCGAGTTTTAGCCCCTAACAAAGCTCGCCTGTAATATACTTGGCATCGCACTCGACTCTTCTCTTACCGTAACCGAGCTCATGTGCTCATCGGGACACAGCTAACATACGAATAAAACCTCCCCGCCGAGGTGTTGATAGAATGAGGCCTTCAAGCAAGTACTCCTTCAACCGCTGGAACGCCACTTGCATTGGTGTCCATTTTATCTTCCCCGCTTTTCTCATTTCCCGGAAGAAGACTCGTGATTTATCTATGGCCCGAGATATGAACCCGCTGAGGGATGCCAATTTGCCCGTAAGACTTTGTATCTCTGAGGGTACGTGGAGACTTCATCTCCACTCATCGCTTTTATCTTTTACTGATTGGCCTCGATCCTCTACGGCTCGACTCATGAAGCTTCTAAGAATTTTCCCGAACCACCCAAAGGCACATTTCTCTAGATTTAGTTTCATCCAATATTTTCTTAGAGGTGAAGGTTTCTTCCAAGTGCTTTACATGTTCCTCCGCCTCTTTCAATTGGGTGATCATATCGCCCACGTAAACCTCTATTGTTCGACCCATCGCTGGCTCAAGACCTTATTCACCGGCCTCCGTATGTTGCCCCTGCTCTTCAGCCGAGCGGCATAACCTTGTAGCAAAACAGCACCTCGATTGGTGATGAAGGCTGCACTCTCGCTCCGCCGCAGGCATGGGAATTTGGTTATAGCCTCGAGTAAGGCCCACGGCTGTTAAGTATCCGTGCTCTCGCTGCGGAATCCACCAACTGGGTCTATTTTTGCAGCTGGAAACTATATTTTGACAAGCTTTCTTCACATTCGTGAAGTCCACGCACATTCTCCATTTCCCACTTGCCTTCTTAACCAACACCACGCTCGAGATCCATTCTGGCAGGAGGCTTCCCTTATGAATCCTACTTTCAAGAGCTTCTCCATCTCGTAGTTTATGGCCTCATACCTTCTTGGTTGACCGGATCTCCTCTTCGCCTCACTGCTCACCGGCTCACCGGCTTAGCATCCTTCCAGATAGCCACCGTGACAGCCACCTGGGTTAATTCCGTGCATGTCCTCGCAAGGCCCGTGCGAATACATCCGAGTGTGCTCGCAAACACTCTGACCTTCTTCTCGTGGTCGCTTAGCCTTATTATAATTTCTTCCAGCTCCTCACCTGGCTCCTCGCCTCCTATTCTTCGACTCCCTCGAGTCCAATAACGTTATTTGCATGGTTTCTTTTGTTACACAACAGAATAGCCCCTCGCGACCCTCCGGGCCGCCTCGACGATACTTCAAGGCTAGGTAGTGGTTGGACAATACCGATTGGATGATTCTCATAAAAGTCCTTCCCAATATTACTTGGTAGGGCTGACTTCATCCACCACCACAAAGTCTAGCATCATGTTCTTTTCAAAAGGCTTCAACCCCATAGTTACGTACCCAACTTGATGATTCCTGTGGGACCGCCTTCCTCCCCGAACCCTTTCGTGGAAGTGCTACTCGCCGAGGCTCGCACATGCTATTCTCAAATCCTCAAGTGTGGACTCAAGAGAATGTCCACCGAGCTTCCCGAATCCACCAATATCCGATCGACCTCCTTATTGGCAATGTTTGCCTTCACGACCAAGGCATCCTCACTGGGGTACAAAGACCTTTCTTCATCCTCCTATGTCCACACGATGGGCACTCGCTGCATCTTAGCCTTTTTACATACTGTGTGGCTAACAGAACTTCCCTACCAAGAATCTACAGATTTGTAATAGTTTTTCCAAGCCCCTGCTTGAATTTCCCGCCATCGTGGGCCCTCCCGAGATTACTTTTGTAGCTGGTGGTTCCGTGATCTATGCTATAGCTCAATCATCCTCTTTCCGGTCAGCCGCCGACCACCTGGATGGCCTCCTTCAACAAACTCATCTAAATATCGGCTCGAACTGTGTCCTTCACCGGTTTTTCAACCTCAAAGACTGTGATGTTGAGTGGCCGTGGTCACCGTGGAAGAGGCAAAATCGTCCCTTATCTCGCTTACTCTACCGATTTCGCCATCATGTCGGAGGGCTCAACAGCCCTCGCCTTTCGCCACTTTGAGTATCTCTTCGAATGACACCTTCAACGCTGTGTATCGATCAGTAGGCGTGGCTTTGTTCAACCATTTGTATTGCCCGATCCCGAGGGAAGCTTCTCAGCTGGGGTGGCAATGGACGGCTCTGCTTCCGCTAGCGATCCCAAGATACGCCGGCTTCTAGAGTTGGTCGTGGATGAATGATCGCCGTAATGCCTATACTCCCCTGTGGTCCCTACCTGAGACCCGCGAGGTGGGACAGAATCATTAGTGGCTAGGGAGCTCTCGACACGGGTTATAGGGGCAACCCATTCCTCATTGTCTCTGGATTTGTGCTCCCCGAGCAAAGACCCCATTTTTCTTTCCTTTTTGCTCCACCGCCCGCTCACTTCTTAGTTTTGTGCCTTTTCTTCTTCGATAACCATGTCCATCTTTACCTGCTCATACGCTTCTAAATATGAACGAATCGAGGGCTCCGTGAATTGTACCATGGCCTCCCATCCTTATGTTGCTCAACCCCTCACTCGAGGATGGTTGAATGCCCCAAGATCCGTAACCGATCACTGGTACCTCTTAACAAATTCCTGAGGGGTTCTCCTCTCTCTGCCTTATCTCCGACTAACCCATCATGTCATCTTCGGGGTCACTGTGCTACCTAAACCGCCTCCGCAAATTCTCCGCACATCCTGCTCAAAACTTAGAATGCTTCCTCGTGGCAACATGGCACTCACTCTCTCGCTCTTCCCTCTAGAATAAGTGGGAAAGCCTCGCGACCATGCAGGCTGCTTAGGCCCTCGAGACCCAGCTATGTCGCTGAACCGCCTACGTGCACCACATGGTCACTCTTCCTCGAAAACCTTAAGTCCGGAAACTAAGTCTCTGGGAATCAGGACGCCCATGATCTCTCGCCGAGAGTGGAGACTCATTATCCAAAGATTATCCTCCAACTCTGGCCTTTTCCGCTTCCCCTGAGATCCTCCACAACCCGCACTAACCTTCAGATTTCCTCCAACTCCTCCGCACGGGAGGTAGGTGTCGTGGTCCTACAAATGCCGACGGATCCCTTTCTTCCAAGTTCGCCTCTTCCTCCCTAAGAACATTTGGTGGTTTCTGGCCTCGGGCTTCCTCTCCCACATGCTCCCCGGGTCAGACATTCCTACTGCTGGACTTAGGGATGTCATTACTTGCTTTCCTCCGTCCCTCCCTAAGTTCTTGTAGGAGGTACGCCAACGCTCCATTTGTTTCTCTATCCGATCCATTATCTCCTAGATCTCTATTTTCGAGCCCTCACACACCTCCCTCAAAGTCACCGACCCTCCGGACTTATTCCCTCTTGCTATTTCCTCTCATTGTTATGTTAGTGTCTTCTCGAATGTGTTGGGAAATCGTGCTTTTGAACCGATCCCCACAGATGGCGCCAAGATGTTGATGCGCTTTTCCAGCATGCCCTCAAATAAGGTCAAGAATTTCGTCATGCAGATGCTCGAGCTCGAGCAAGACCGCTTCCAACTTCAATTTTTCTATATTCACCGGAACTGCAATCTCCTCGCACTGTACTCACAAAAACAGTAGTCGTGGATCGCCAATATTGTTCCCAAGAAAACCCTCCGACGCTCAAATCAATGATCGGGTTATCCTTTTGTATCCCTCTTGTTTCGAGAGACCGGAGGAATAGAGGGGTATTTTTGTCCCTTCTTTGTCGTAATAGCTTCCCAAAAAATAAAAAATGGAGAAGAAAAAGAAGAAGAAGAAGAAGAACTTGTCTAAAATTTTGGAACCCCTACTTTTCTTCAATTTTCTCTTATACTCCGCTTTCCCGCCTTTTTCTTCTGGGGCTACCATTCCCGGTCTATGGTGTCCGGGTCCCTCCGATAGCCGGATTACCGTAATATTCCCCGGAATGAGTGACCGTCTGGTGGTATGGGTTCACATGGCCTGATCATAGTGCCGGACATGTGCGCATGGAATGATGACACTGTAGGGGCGTGTGTCAGCCATTGGTAACAGTTGTAACACCATATCGTGTGGGCATTGGTTAGGCATCGATCACCGTGTGGAGTCAGCTGGAGAGACGGGCCTGACTGCCTCGAACCGATCAGTATCCGGATCTTACATTTCTTCCGTGCCGTGGATCGGGCGTGATTGAATTGTGCTCGAAGGACTCGAAGACCTCGAGCGTAAGAGTGAGCTCTGGTCTCGACCAACCTAGACGCTCCTTGACCTTGACCAGCCTTTGACGGGGCTATGAAGACCTCAAGCGTAAGAGTGAGCTCGAGCTCGACCAATCTTGGACTCCTTGACCTTGACTAGCTTTGACGCCTAATAAGGCGGTCTTCGTGCCAGCGGTCGGGTCTTCTGCTCGAGATGGGTTGACCTCGAGGTCTTTTACTCGAGCTGAGTTGGCCTCGAGGAGACCTGCCCGATATTACCCAAATAGTTGTCACATTTCATTCTTAGATTAAAAGTTCTTTTGACTTTTGTTAACACTTTCATATTAATCATTTTTTACTAAAGAATCAGCAGGAGTCCTCTTGTTTGATAAGAGTGATTATCCCATTCGAGTTTTAAAATACACCAAAATCTCGGTGATGTTACATAATTGTTATTATTTTGGTTTGTTCGACTATTTTATGTATTCACGAGCTAAATGAGCTTAGAAAATTTAAAATTTTATAAAAATAAAACTACAAAATTACTTAAATAATCTTGTTTCAAGTATATTAAATTATTAAAATTTTCAATAAATAGTATAATTATTAGTAATTTTAATGATGTATATACAATTATATATTGTATAATATTTTTAAACAATAATTGATCTTGTAGAAAGAATCATCAAATTTTCACTATGAATACACCAAAAGAACACATTCAAGAGATAAAAATGGGATGGCTACTCTGGTTATACCAAGGTCCGTGTCCTAGCCTTAATTACTTGCCTATGATATCATCCATTAAATGAAAAGCTATATAAAGGAATAGGTTCGAATATTCTAAGTATTTAACAAGCAATTTAACTTGAATAACAATAGGTAGAGGTGGAGGTAGAGGAAGAGAAAGAGGAAGAAGTATGTAACTTATTCAAGTTTAGAATCTTTTATATGTATATACATTCCTATATATCAATATTTTATTAGCAGGGCTGACATAAATGTTCTTTTCTGAAATCTTAAAAAAATTGGAAAAATGACAAAGATTTTACTATGTTCTAGTTTCACTTTCTAACATTTGATGAAAAAAATTTACATCTTTCCTATTTAAAAGCTTAGCAAACAAATAATTGTGAAAGCTAGCATTTATAATAAATATGGTTTTTGAAATCTTACCTTGTTTTGTTTTCATATTATTAAAATTTGATATCCCAAAATTTGTTAGATTATTTTTAGTCGTGACTTTCATTATAGTAATATATGAAAGTATAACCAATAAAAATATGACTATAAAAGAAAAAGACACCAATGCTTCCTTAATTCGAAGAAATGGTCATAAAGACCCTTTATATTTAGAAATGATCAAACAAACTTATTTTGTGTTTAAAAATGGTCATACAAAGTCCTATAGGGATAGAGAAACCTTCTTTTCCATTAAAAATTTATCAAATACTCATATAAACCTTCAAGACTTGTAAAAAAAAAAAAAAAGAGTTTGTGTCTAAAAAGGCTTGTGTAATAATATATTAAAACATGAAGGTTTTTGTGATCATTTCACTAAACCAAGAGGTGTCAGTTTCTTTTTTTTTTTATTATAAATTCAAATTATGACTTATATATTACGACCAAAACTAGTGTTATGTAATGTCATCAAAATAATTTCCTCTTCTAGCTTATGACTAGCTTATTATCATATACTTGTTAGTGTATTTGTAATTGAAATTCTAAGTGCAACTCATGAGAGGGGTGAATTCGTTATTTAAAAAATTATGCAATTAATAAAGTAAATCAATTCAAGTTAATGTCTTAAACAATGATAAATGTAAATTTAAGTAATGAATAAGTAAAGAGATAAGGGACAGAGAACACAAAAGTTTTTACGTGGTTTAGCAAACCCCACTTACATCCACGCTTCCAAGCAAACCACGATTGACTTCAAATGTGTTAATAAATCTTTACAAGTCGTGTTTAACTCACACACATATTTTTTCAAGTGTTTCCCACACTTACACAAATTTGATAATGAATTTAAAGAATACAACAAATATTGTCTTTTATAGTGAATATATAAATAATAACTCAATATACATATATTAGTAAAATGAAAGTTCAAGTTAAGTTTTATTGACTAGTTTTAGCTCAAATGAGATTCAAGAAATTAAAAATGTGTTTAGTTTGAGTTAATATAATTTAAACTTTCTAACTATATCTTATAGACATTTTTTATAAATAGCTAGTTAGCCGCTTACATGAGTCGATTAACTGCTCAAGTTATCGTTAAAAATTCAATTTGAAAATTTTCCACAGTTGATTAGCCACTTGATTTTATCAGCTAGCAGCTATGTTTCTAGATATGAGGTGATTAGCCTCTACACTTGAACTGCTACTGTTCTAAAAATTACATTTTGGCCCAAAAGTGTAATGAAATTTTTCTATGGCACAAAAAATTATAATATTTTTCAAATAGGTCTATTTTGAGAAACTCAAACAATACTTGTTGATTTTAAAATTCTAAAACATTTTTCAATTTAGTCCATAAACTTGAAAACAAACAATTTCATGAAATCTTTTTTCCTTTAAGTATAAAAATTTTATAATATGAAAATGATAATGTATTTAAAATGTCATGAAAAATGACTTGAGTTTTTAAGTGCTTAATCATTCATATATATAATCATACTATCTTTACAATAAATGTAGTAAGAGAAATCACCTAAGCTAGTGCCTTTAAAGCTTGTCCTTGATATCATGAGCTTCATGCCTTTATCCTTGAGTGTCTTGAATTTGATCTCACATGTATGATTTTTATCCTTTAAGAATTATAGAGATTGTGAAATATATGCATTTTTTATTTCATCCATGACACGTGATTTGTTATTATCAAAATTAAAATATAGTATAGCCGTATACGTCAATAATCTCCCCCCTTTTTTATGATGACATGTATTTTGACATTTTCAATCAGTAAATATCAAGTCCCCCTATGCATATGGCATTTATGATTCATGAACAGCATATACGTCGATTTAGAATCCCCCCTGAGTATGTCATAAAATGTTAAATACATTTCAAAATGCATATTACTTTGTCTTCTTCCCCTTTGGACATAAAAATAAAAAAAAAAAAAACTAAAAATGTATATATTTCTTCCATTTTTCACATCATCAAAATTTAAACAATAAGACATCTCCCATTATCAATTTCCAAAAGGTAAGTAATGCATGCAAAAAAAAAAAATTATAAGAGCATATCATTAGCTATCCAAGCTTTATAGTTAATAATAACAATTTAAAAAACAAGACAACTAAGCTCATTAAAGGTCCAATGTGTTAATATCTCATAGTGCATGTATTTCTCTCCCTTTTAATATCATTTAAAGTAAGCATGGAATGCACGTTCAACAATATGTATACAAAGTCCAAGAAGAATGTGTCAATTTACTAATCATAGATGTTCATAAGATCAACTTCATCAAGTGAAGTATAATCATCAAAATACATCATGTATTTTAAACATTTATAAAAATTCCCTCTAAGTGTGTGCATATGTTACAAATATCAAAGTGATTTCAAAATAACATATTTAACAAAGTGTAATTTTCAACTGCCCCTACATTTGTGCATAGATGTCATGATTATATAATCTAAAGCGCAATCAAACACATACAACTCAACATATACACTTGTACATCAAAATGCATTTACTAATAATCTCCTTTTTACTTAAGCAAAACATAAGCACATACTTTTAATATATAAATCATCATGATCACCATAGCTATATGTCAATTTATCAATGAATGATTATATAACACAATAAATGACACAAGAATTCACACATACATGAATAGCGAATAATTGACACTAATTGTTAGGATCAAGTGCTTACCATTAAGCCAAAATAATGATTAATTCCAAGGCCATCTTATGATTCTAGAATGTCTAAATTTTCAAAGATATTTTAGTGCAACATGATGATAAACAATTAAGTAGATGAAATTAAAGCTCATACAGTCATTAAAATCAAGAAAAAATTATCATGATAAGTTGACAATGCTAACATTCATCATGATAATGCACTTGATGTTATACACAATGATAATTCAATCATGTAAACATAAAAGAAAATCAATGCACAATGGAATAATTAATTATCAAAAATCTAAATCAAAATGATAATATAATAATGTAAATACACGAACGTGCTTTCACAATTTCATGCTACTATCCATCCATCATAATCCACTCAATGTAATCAATAGCAAGATAATCTTATCCACAACATGCTAATACATTTAATGTCTTGATATTATAAAATAAGTATAAAATACTTATTAAGAATAAATAAATTACCATATTATAAATAATAATGCAAGAATTGTTACTAAAATAATTAAATCATCTTGCCTCATCATTTTCTTCTTAGGTTATGATCCAGTGACTTCCCTCACAAGTTTTCACCATAGAACTCTCTACCATTATTTGATTGTGGTACCTACAAAAAAATATTCAAGTTATGCCGTTTATTACCCAAATATTCTTGGGTCCTTGAGTGTTAGATTTGGTTTCCAAGGCTTTCTAGTACCAAAATAAGTATTCTTCCTAATTTAGCATGCATAGCTTATATGACTATTGCCATTACAATAATTACAAGTTTATTAACTAGGGTAGCTTTAATAAAATAGTTCTTCTAATATTTTTGTTTCAAGTTAGGCTTATACCCAATGCCTCATTTTTCAAAAACATATTTTTGGGAGCTGAAGCAATTTTTCTTTGTTTTTTGCCTATTGGTGAACTTTGAAAACAATATCATGTAGCTCATTGCTCTTGCTTTTAAGCACTTTATTTTCTTTGATCAAATCATTAACGTGTGAATTTTCATGCTCATGTGAAGTACTTTGTTTATCTTTTAACGATGTAATCTTATCATGCAATGTTTTATTCTCTAATTCTAGTCCTTTGATCTTTTCATTTAGTGAGTCATTACATTTTTGCAAGACATCATTTTCATTTGAAACTTATTGCAATTTTTTTTTAAGAAAAATATTTTTCTTGCCAATTTTCATCAAATCATTATGTAACTCTTTAAATGCTTCACACAATTCATCATAAGTAGGAATATCATTTACCTCATCAAGCTTATCGAATGATTCTTCCCCGATTGCCATGAGTGCCAAGTTTGACATTTCACGATCTTACTCTTCATCAGTGGATTCTTCAATCACTATTATCCCATGTTGCCACTATTGTTTTCTTTCTTGATTTGGAATTATTGAGAAAAGGGTATTCTGTTCCTATGTGACCTAGTTTTTTACATTCAAAACAAATAATTGCCTCATTCTTCCCTTTGTCTACTTTAATGTTTTCTTTGATAAGATCTTTAAAGTTTGATCTCTTGATTTGCTTCTTGAAGATTCTTTTATGCTTTCTACCAATCATTTCAATGCCTTCATCGTTGAAATCACTCTTATCATCATCACTTTCAACTATAGAAGATTTAAATACAAAGCTATTTTTATTTTTATCTTCATCAAGTCTTTTATTAGTTATATCTTCTTTATATAAGATAAGTGGACCAATAAGATCATCAAGGGATAAAGTATTAAGGTCTTTTACTTATTCTATGGTCATTATCTTTGGTCTCCACTTTTTTAGTAAGGATCTAATAATATTGGACATTCTCGTATAACTCTATTTTAAATATCTCATATTGCCTAATGAATCTATTAAATTTACATTCCTTGACTTTATTTGTTCCTTCATATACATCCTTAAGTTTTCTCCAAATTTCATATGCATTTGTACAACCTGAAACTCTATGAAATTCCTTTTTGTCTAAAGCACAAAATAAAGCATTCATAACTTTGGAATTTAAAGACATCATTTTCCTATACGATTCACTCCACTCATTTTAAGGTTTTGAAATTTCTTCCATATTTTTATTATTCTTCATATAAATGAATGGACTATCACAAACTACTTCTCATATTTCATAGTATAAAGCATGTAAATTTTTCTTATACGATTCTCATCGTAGTTTTCTAATAAAGGTAGTCATTTCATAAAAAATAGAGTTCTAGTGATGGATTGACCTTCCATGAAGACCGAACTATTTTGGGTTGCTATGAATCTTTTACTCTGTACGGTTAAGTTTTAATAAGAGAACCTCGCTTTTATACCAATTGAAATTCTAAGTCTGCAACCCAAGACGGAGGTTGAATTGGGTATTTAAAAATTATACTAGTAAAAAAGCAAATCAATTCAAGCCAATGTCTTAAGCAATGATAAATGTAAATTTAAGCAATGAATAAATAAGGAGATAAATGATATAGGGACTAAACATAAGAGTTTTTATATCGTTTGGCAAACCACGCTTGAAGATTTTACTATCAAAGTCTCCCAAGACTTCAAGTTCATACAATTGACTTCCTAGATGTCAATTTACAAGTGGTGTTTCACTCACACGCATATTTTTCCAAGTGTTCCTCACACTTACACTAACGTAAATTTAATAATGAATTTAAAGAATACAACAAATACTCTTTTTTAAGAGTGAATATACAAATGATAGCTCAATGATAACTCAATATATGTAGATTAGCAAAATAAAAGCTTAAGGTAGGTTGTATTGACTAGTTTTAGCTCAAATGAGATTTAATAAGTTATTAAAAATGAGTTTGGTTTGAGTTCATATAGTTTAAACTTTCTAACGAGCCATTATAGACATTTTTGACAATTAGTTGGTTAGCCACTTGCATGAGGCGGTTAGCCGCTCATGTTACCATTAGAAAATCAATTTAAAATTTACCGAAGTTGATTAGTAGCTTAATTTTATCTGCTAGACGATATGTTCTGGACATGAGGCAATTAGCCTTTAAGCGATTAGCCGCTACTTTTTAAAAATTACATTTTGGCCCTAACTATTTTAAAATTATACTATAGCCCAAAATTTTATAAAACTTTTTGAATAGGTCTATTTTTAGAAATTCAAACAATACTTATTGGTTTTAAAGTTCTAAAAAATTTTTCATTTCAGTCTATAAACTTGAAAACAACCAATTTTATGAAAAGTAACTTGAGCTTTTTAGTGTTTAATCATGCATACATATAATCATACTAGCTTTATAAGAAATGTAATAAGAGAAATCACCTAAGCTAGTGCCTTTGAAGCTTGTCATTGACATTATGAGCTTTGCGCCTTTGTCCTTGAGTGTCTTGAACTTGATCTCACATGTATAATTTTTATCCTTTAAAAATTAATGAGATTGTGAAACATATGTATTTTCTATTTTACCCATGACACGTGGTTTATGATCATCAAAATTAAAATACCATATGACCATGTAGGTTAACGGCAATATTTCTAAGAAATTGTACGGTGGTCGAAATTAGTATATTTTATTGTTTTATCTAGTACTTGATTTGGATGATAGTTTATTCTCTATTTATTCTTTGATCTTTTATATATGAAAAATAATTTTGTTAAGAAAATTGTTTCGAAGCATTTTTTTAATGGCTCCAACTACTATACAACAATGATACCATAAAATAGTTTTTTTCTCGTATTTAAAAATTCGTTAGATGAAAAGTGAGTCAATTTAATAGTTGAAATTATTTAGTTAATGGATAAGGTAAGCAATCGAAAATTATTGAAGCCAGCTTAAATTTCGTCCGACCTTTCAAAAAGAGGTTTGTTTTAGGTGTGGGGAAAAATTAGGGTTTTAATAGATTTCAGTTGACAAATCATCGAGAGACACGCAAATCAAAAGAAGATGAGCAAAATTTATTGAAGAGGAAAAGTTTTGGATGCGGCGTATGTGAACATGAGGTCTCAGCATGTAGTAAGTGGATGAGGAATTTGTTTATGTAGGGACCAAGATTCCAATTGAGAATTAATCTTGAGACAACGAAATAGAAAGAAAATAATTAGAATTTGTTGTAGGGCGTGAATGGCAAGATTTGATGAAATGTATGTTGATGCAGCTTTTCCCGCGTGCCTCAACAAAGGCTTCGAACCTTCAAACAAGATTTCCAAACAGCTTCTAGCAGATCTGTTCAAGCCTTCCGCCATGGCTTCAAACAAGACTGATCCTTCCGCCGCTATAAGCTCGAGCAGGATTGCCTCCTTTGTCCCGCTCCACTGACTTCTTAGAATAGCTGATCTCCTGACCTGCACTCACGTAAAACCGAGTCGGGTCGCCAGGCGAATCCCAAGAAAACCCTCCGACTCTCAAGTCAAGAATCGGTTTCTCTTTTGGTATCTCCCTTAATGAGGGAGACCTGAAAATGAAAGGGGTATTATTTCGCCCTTTTGGATATGTATGGTGTTTTTAGAGAAAGTCGATGAGAGAAATTGAAAAGGAAGAACCTCAGATCAAGTTACGCATCCTTTCTCGAATCGAAGTTCCAACCTCTCTTTCAGGTTCTGCTTCTTCCAACCCCTTTGTGAATTCAAATGCCAACCTCTTTGTGTATCAAAAATCCAACCCTTGTGCCGCTCTCCTTCGCTTCCTTTTATACTCTATTTTTCCCGCTCTTTTCCTTTCCAGTCGTCCACTCCCACGCAAGTGGTATCCGGTCCTTCCGACAATGTGTTCGACGGAATATTTCCTGTGGATGAGCTACTGTCCCCTTAACCCGATCTAAGTGGCCGATCACCATGTCGGCAAGTGCGCAGGAATGATGACGCCTTGAGGCACGCGTCGCCACCGACAACAGAGATCACCACTCCACCATGTGGGACGCTTGTTAGACATCAAAAGTGTGCCAGATTCTGAGAAAACTGGCCGGCTGTCCTGGCTCTGGTTTTGCCACCAAGGCTGCCGATCCCCACGAGCAGGAGAGATGTGCTCCGCCTCGACCTTGACCAGCCTTTGACCCGAGGGACAACCCCGAGCATGCCAAGGAGTGCCTAGCTCTCGACCTTGACCAGCCTTTGACCCGAGGGACTACCTCGAGCCAGTGATAGAGTGCTCTGGGCCCGAGCATCTCCGATTTCCCGACCTTGACTCGCCTTTGACCCGAGGGACCACCCCGAGCTCAGTGATGGAGTGCTCGAGTCTCGGCCCGCCTCCGAGTTCCCGAGCTTGACTAACTTTGACCTTCCTCGATGATCTCGAGCAGATTGCAGAGCCCTGAGCTCGACCTCGACCGCTTGACGTCCCGACTGCGCTCGAACTAGGTCTGCCTTCGAGGTCTCTTACTCGAGCCGAAGGGCTTCGAGGGCCTGTCTCGATATTTATCCCACCACAGATTTGAAATTCGAATCTGACGCGACCTAAAAGGGCGTGTCCTCGAACGCACGCCGCCACTCGAAAGGACGCTCTTCCTCTTTAAAAATCCCCAACTTCTTCATTGTTCCTCTATTTGCTTACTTTTCATTCGAATTCAAAATTCATCCGCTCTCCTCGCTTACACTGGCCTTCTTCTTTCCGTCAAGGCGGCTCCGGCCACCCACACTTCCCTTCGTGTTCGTGTACCACTCAATTTTCCATTTCACCACTGCTTCTTCCTCTCGCATCTTGTTAGTCCATACCCTTTGAAAATGTCGATCCCCAAAGAACCCCAGTAGGATGTCACCGGAGGACTCTTCCTCTTCTAGTGAGGCACAGCCTCGAGTATAATCCCGTGAGGGATTCTAGTCCCAGAGAGAATTACCCGCTACCGAGACCCATCCGCATCGTGAGGTAAGTGGCCACCAGAGGTCCGAGCGTGGGGAATACCCCATTGATTACTTAGAATGTGAAACCACTCAATCTGGAGATGAACAGACTTAGTGGAAACTTACCACATTCCGATAGTGTAATTCCGAGGTCGCTGAGCAGGTGAAATCCCAAGTCGTCTCCCATGGGTTTACAACCTTCTACTCGGAGTGCTTTAGATGGGGTTAGTCGCCTCCAAATTTTATTTTGGCCGTGTTTTGTCTGGTTTCGCCTCGCCCTGGGCAACCGAACCCGAATGGGTGGAGGGTCCTTTCCTGACTCTTCGCTTGTGGAAACGCCACGACCGGATGAGCCATTGGTAGGGAAATCGACACCTCTACCACAGGTAGTGTAGCCCAAAGGATGCCGGTTGGTATTACCTTACCTCCAACCGAGGGTGTAAGCCCATCATCGATCTCTACCTCCGTGGCAACCGGAAGAGCAAATTCTTCTTCGTCGGGAGACTGGGCACGTCAGACTCGTAGCTGAGGAGTCCCTCCAGCTCCGCATGCATTTCTGCATTCCGTGTCATTTATCCGCCTTGTGAATTTTACTTTTAGTTTTTCTACTCGTCCTGCTTTCATTATCTTGCTCGGTTATTTTTGCAGCCTCCGGGTGCTTCTTATTCAATCGGGAGTAAGCTTCAAGCACGCGTGCAGATCGCTCTTTCAAACGCGAGCTCGCGGCAGGACCTCGCTGACACCCTGAGCTTTTGGAGTCCAACTTAATACCAAGCGAAGAGATGATCGCGTGATGCGCGAGATGTTGCACAGCGCTGGGGACAACTCAAGTCGCGAGTACCTCAAAAAGACCACGAGCCGAATCGGTGCTCCACCTCCATCACCGAGCTCGCTTCCTTCTTCGGCTCAGCAGTCGAGCGGCAGAGAGTAGGTCCTCCTCGAGGAGACAGAGGATCGCTGACCCACCTGTCCCCAAACCAAGCAGCAGGCAGAACGTAGTCACCCTACTGCTCCGAGCCTTACCGGAGGGCTTTTAACGAAGAGTCGACCGACTGTGTTTCGGATGAGATAGAGTCCTGCTCTCCTCAGTCACTGCGGCAAGATCTTCCAAACGGCCTCCTCTCGAAGCATTTTTATCTCGCGACTGTGCTCACGAGATTACTCGAGTTCCCGTGAAGAACTCCGAGCAAAGCGTTCGTAGCTTGGAGCAGCTTTGAATGAGTAGAAGGAGGAGAATCGTGTTGCTGGACTTAAAATATAAATTTTGCAGAGAAGATGCAGTGGCCGACTCAAGGTCTCCGGCTTGAAAAGGAGTTGATCGAGATCAAGATCGAGTCAAGCACGCCCGTAAAGACCCGGATACTGTAAGTCTTGTTACGAGCAGCTCATGGAGGGAGAAGTCGCTCGCCTTCGTGAGCAAATTGACACTCAAGGTCCAACTTGCACACCGAAGTACAACATCAAGTGCACTCCAACCACGATCGCTTTATGTATGCTTTTGGTGGCATACCCCGGCCGACATGTCCAAGGTCAAGGGTATGTAGTCGAGTACATGAGCAACCCCGGCTACTTCATCCGAGCCCTAAGGTGTTGTCGAGAGCCGGCCCTCTTCTTCCCCGCCTCCCGCCGGTGTCCTTCCTCCCGCTAAAGCTCCCCGCCGGTGTCCTTCCTCCCGCCTCCTCCCGCTGGTGCTCCCGCCGCCGATGATGTTCCCGCCACGATGTCGCACTTCCTCGCTGTCGAATGACTTGGACTTTTTTTTTTTTTTTTTTACATATGTAATCTTTTGCATGAAATAAAAAGATACATGTTTTGAACAATTCTATGGATCGCTAGTGTACACACATTCTTGTCTTCTACGCTGAATTAACTTTGAATGTGCTTGCCGAGTAAAAATTTTCTAACGTTGGACATCCTGCTTTCATTTATGAATGCATGGTAGAGTTTTGCTCGACGTAGGCTAAAAAGCCTTATGTCAATTTTGTGAGCTCATTTGACTTGCTCGAGCCTCGCATTTGGCTCTTGCTAGACAACGTCCCGCCTCGAACTTAGTGCCTAGGGACTTTTGGATAAGTGGGTTCTTTGAACTCCCGCCGGCCTCAGAATTGACCCGAGCTTCTTCTCATATTACTCCCGCCTCGGTCTTCAAATGACCCGAAGCTTGGCACCGTCCCCGCCTAATGATTTAGGCTTGGGACTTCATACCGAGGAGTTCTTCTTCCGCCGAGCCTTTTAATTGACCCGAGGTCTTCCGATGAGACTCCGCCTCGGTTTTCAAACAACCCGAAGCTTGGCACCGCCCCGCCTAATGATTTAGGCTTGGGACTTCATGCCTAGGAGTTCTTCTTCCGCCGAGCCTTTAATCGACCCGAGCTTCGATAACACTCCCGCCTCGGTTTTCAACAACCCGAAGCTGGCACCGCCCCGCCTAATGAGTTAGGCTTGGGACTTCATGCCTAGGAGTTCTTCTTCCGCCGAGCCTTTTAATGGACCCGAGGTCTTCGATGACACTCCGCCTCGGTTTTCAACAACCCGAAGCTTGGCACCGCCCCGCCTAATGAGTTAGGCTTGGGACTTCATGCCTAGGAGCTCTTCTTCTCTCGAGCCTTTTAATCGACCCGAAGCTTCGATAACACTCCCGCCTGCGTTTTCAACAACCCGAAGCTTGGCACCGCCCCGCCTAATGAGTTAGGCTTGGGACTTCATGCCGAGGAGTTCTTCTTCCGCCGAGCCTTTTAATCGACCCGAGGTCTTCCGATGAGACTCCCGCCGGGCCTCAGTAACTGACCCAAGCGTGGCACCGCCCCACCGGACTTCCGCCAAGGAGTTCTTCTCGCTCGTTTCTTCATTTTGAACTTACATTATAAATGCTTTTCTTATTCTTACATACATTTGTACTTTTACATATCCCATCTTGGGACGTAAATCTTATATTAGCATTTTATAATACAAGGGACTCTACCGGAAAACTTCCTCGTGACTTGTGCGCTCCACTGCCTCGACTCTCGCTTGTCCGGATGAGCCAACCCAGACACTCCTCGGTCCCGCTAATCCTCGCTTTGCAGCCTTTTCCTCTTCGATTTCCATATCTAGTTTCACCCGCTCACACGCATCCGAATATGAACGGATCAAGGACTCGCAGGTTATACCATGGTCTCCCATCCCGATCCCATCCTTTAATCCTCTCGTGAGCTCGGGATGGTTGAACGCACCAAGATCTAGGACCGATCTACGGTATCTTTTGATAAACTCCCGAGGGACTTTCCTTCTTTCTCGCCTCACTTCCGACAGCTCCATCATGTCATCCTCGTGGGTCACCGCGCTCTGAATTGTTCTCGCGAACTCCCCGCACATCCTGCTCAAAGCTCAAGATGCTTCCCGTGGAGTCTCATGGTACCATTCTCTCGCCCTTCCTCAAGAGTGAGCGGAAGGCCCCGCGACCTTCAGGCCGCCGATGCACCTTGCACCCCGCCATGTCGCTGAACCGCCTATGTGTACTAATGGATCACTCTTCCCGAATATTTCAGATCCGGAAGCGAAAGTCACGTGGGATCGTGGACACCCATGATCTCCGAGGAGAGAGGAGATTCATTGTCCAAAGATTATTCGCTAGCTTGACTCTTTCTTGCCTCCAAGATCTTCCACAACTCAGGCCAACCTCGCTGCACTCTCCCTCCAACTCCTCCGCAGACGAGAGGTCAGGGTCGCTCCCGCAAATGTTGGCGAGACCCCTTCCTCCATGTTTGTTTCTTCTCTCACTGCAACATTCTAGTGCCCGAGGTCTTGGGCTTCATCTCCCGTGATTTTCCCGAACACGAGCATTCCTCTACTGACTCCGGACATCGCAGCATGCTTTTCTCTCGTCCTTCCCCGAATTCTTGTAATGTGGAGGTCATAGTTTCGATCTGCTTTTCCATTCGATCCATCCTTTCCTGGATCTCCCTGCTCGGGCCTCATTGGCCACTTCTCCCGTAGTTACCGATTCTTCCCGACTTACTCCTCTTCTATTGCTTCCTCATCGCTGTGTTGTGTGTTTTGAATGTATTAGGAAATCAGCTTTTTGTGCCGATCCCCACAGACTGCGCCAAAAATGTTGATGCGCCTTTTCCCGCTGCGCCTCAACAAAGGCTTCGAACCTTCAAACAAGATTTCCAAACAGCTTCAGCAGGATCTGCTCAAGCCTTCCGTCATGGCTTCAAACAAGACTGATCCTTCCGCTCGCTATAAGCTCGAGCAGTGATTGCCTCCTTTGTCCCGCTCCACTGCCTCTTCGTAATGCATGATCTCCTGACCAGACTCACGTAAAACCGGTCGTGGGTCGCCGGGCGTGTCCCTACGAAAACCCTCCGACGCTCAAGTCAAGAATCGGTTTCTTTTTGGTATCTCCTTAATGAGGGAGACCAGAAAATGAAAGGGTATTATTTCGCCCTTTTGGATATGTATGGTGTTTTTAGAGAAAGTCGATGAGAGAAATTGAAAAGGAAGAACCTCAGATCAAGTTACGCATCCTTTCTCGAATCGAAGTTCCAACCTCTCTTTCGGTTCTGCTTCTTCCAACCCCTTTGTGAATTCGAAATGCCAACCTCTTCGTGTATCAAAAATCCAACCCTCGTGCCGCTCTCCTTCGCTTCCTTTTATACTCTATTTTTCCCGCTCTTTTCCTTTCCAGTCGTCCACTCCCACGCAAGTGGTATCCGGTCCTTCCGACAACCGTGTTCATGCGAATATTTCCTGTGGATGAGCTACCGTCCCTTAACCCGATCTCACGTGGCCGATCACCATGCCGGCAAGTGCGCAGGAATGATGACGCCTTGAGGCACGTGGCCGCCAACCGACAACAAAGATCACCACTCCACCATGTGGGACCCTTGTCGACATCAAAAGGTGTGCTAGGATTCTCGAGAAAACGGCCTGCTGCCTCTGGCCTGGTTTTGCCACCAAGGCTGGCCGATCCCTCACGAAAGCGTGAGAGATGTGCCTCGGCCTCGACCTTGACCATCTTTGACCCGAGGGACAACCTCGAGCATGCTAAGGAGTGCCTAGCTCTCGACCTTGACCAGCCTTTGACCCGAGTGGACCACCTCGAGCCGGTGATAGAGTGCTCTGGGCCCGAGCATCTCCGATTTCCTGACCTTGACCGCCTTTGACCGAGGGACGCACCCCGAGCTCAGTGATGGAGTGCTCGAGTCTCGGCCCGCCCGAGTTCCCCGAGCTTGACTAACTTTGACCTTCCTCGATGATCTCGAGCAGATTGCAGAGCTCTTGAGCTCGACCTTGACCGCTTTGACGTCCCGACTCGCCTCGAACTAGGCTGCCTTCGAGGTCTCTTACTCGAGCCTGGAAGGGCTTCGAGGGCCTGTCTCGATATTTATCCCACCACAGATTTGAAATTCGAACGGACGCGACCTAAAAGGGCGTGGTCCTCGAAACGCACGCCGCCACTCGAAAGGACGCGCCTTCCTCTTTAAAAATCCCCAACTTCTTCATTGTTCTCTATTTGCTTACTTTTCATTCGAATTCAAAATTCATCCGCCTCCCTTGCTTACCGGCCTTCTTCTTTCTCGCAAGGCTGCCCGGCCACCCACACTTCCTTCAGTGTTCGTGTACCACTCAATTTTCCATTTCACCACTGCTTCTTCCTCCGCGATCTTGTTAGTCCATACCCTTTGAAAATGTCGATCCCCAAAGAACCCCGTAGGATGTCACCGAGGACTCTTCCTCTTCTAGCTGAGGCACGCCTCCGAGTATAATCCCCGTGAGGGATTCTAGTCCCGAGAGGGATTACCCGCTACCGAGACCCATCCGCGATCGTAGGGTAAGGCCACCAGAGGTCCGAGCGTGGGAATACCCCATTGATTACTTAGAATGTGAAACCACTCAATCTGAGATGAATGGACTTAGTGGAAACTTACCACATTCCCGATAGTGTAATTCCGAGGTTGCAGTGCAGGGTGAAATCCCAGCCGTCTCCCACGGGTTTACAACCTTCTACTCGGAGTGCTTCAGATGGGGTTAGGTCGCCTCCAAATTTTATTTTGGCCGGGTTTTGTCCTGGTTTCGTCCGCCCTCGGGCAACTCGAACCCGAATGGGTGGAGGGTCCTTTCCTGACTCTTCGCTTTGTGGAAACGCCGCGACCGGATGAGCCATTGGTGGGAAATCGACACCTCTACCAACCAGGTGTAGCCCAAAGGATGCCGGTTGGTATTACCTTACCTCCAACTCAAGGGTGAGAAGCCCATCATCGATCTCCTACCTCCTGTGGCAACCGGAAGAGCAAATTCTTCTTCGCTGGGGAGACTGGGGCACGCGACTTCAGAGCGAGGAGTCCCTCCAGCCCCGCTGCATTTCTGCATTCCGTGTCATTTATCCGCCTTGTGAATTTTACTTTTAGTTTTTCTACTCGTGCTCTGCTTTCATTATCTTGCTCCGTTATTTTTGCAGCCTCCGGGTGCTTCTATTCAATCGGGAGTAAGCTTCAAGCACGCAGTGCAGATCGCTCTTTCAAACGCGAGCTCGCAGGTGGACCTCGCTGACACCCCTGAGCTTTTGGAGTCCAACTTAATACCAAGCCAAGAGATGATCGCGTGATGCGCGAGATGTTGCACAGCGCGCTGGGACAACTCAAGTCGCGAGTACCTCAAAAGACCACGAGCCGAATCAGTGCTCCACCTCCATCACCGAGCTTCGCTTCCTTCTTCTGCCTCAGCAGTCGAAAGGCAGAGTAGTGGTCCTCCTCGTAGGAGACAGAGGATCGCTGACCCACTGTCCCCAAACCAAGAAGCAGGCAGAACAGAGTCAGCCCTACTGCTCCGAGCCTTACCAGAGGGCTTTTAATGAAGAGTCGACCGACTGTGTTTCTGATGAGATAGAGTCCTGCTCTCCTCAAGTCACTGCGGCAAGATCTTCCAGCTGGCCTCCTCTCGAAAGCATTTGTATCTCGCGACTGTGCTCAACGAGATTACTCCGAGTTCCCGTGAAGAACTCCGAGCAAAGCGTTCGTGAGCTTGGAGCGAGCTTTGAATGAGTAGTAGGAGGAGAATCGTAGTCACTGGACGAAAATATAAATTTTGCAGTAGAAGATGCAGAGGGCCGACTCAAGGTCTCCGGCTTGAAAAGGAGTTGATCGAGATCAAGATCGAGTCAAGCACGCCTGAAAGACCCGGATACTCGTAAGTCTTGTTACGAGCAGCTCACTGGAGGAGAAGTCGCTCGCCTTCGTGAGCAAATTGACACTCAAGGTCCAACCTGCCACCGAGTACAACATCAAGGCACTCCAGCCACGATCGCTTTATGTATGCTTTTGGCAAGGCATACCCGGCCGACATGTCCAAGGTCAAGGGTATGTAGCCGAGTACATGAGCAACCCCAGGCTACTTCATCCGAGCCCCTAGTGTTGTCGAGAGCCGGCCCTCTTCTTCCCCGCCTCTCCCGTCAAGCTCCCGCCGGTGTCCTTCCTCCCGCTAAAGCTCCCCGCCGTGTCCTTCCTCCCGCCTCCTCCGCTGGTGCTCCCGCCGCTGATGATGTTCCCCGCCGATGTCGCACTTCCCTCATTGCTCGAATGACTTGGACTCTTTTTTTTTTTTTTTTTTACATATGTAATCTTTTGCATGAAATAAAAAGATACATGTTTTGAACAATTCTATGGACTCGCTAGTGTACACATATTCTTGTCTTCTACGTTGAATTAACCACCGAATGGCATCCTTCAACAAACTCATCTAAATATCGGCTTCGAACCGTGTCCTCCACCGGTTCTTCAAACCCGGCATTGTGGACGCTGAGTGGTCGCGGTCATCACCGGCTTAGCCACTCAGGCGTGGAGGGCTCAACAGCCCTCACTCTTCCGCCACTGGAGTATCTCTTCGAGTGACACCTTCAACGCTAGGTACCGCCTCGTAGGCGTGGCTCGCTCAACCATCTCAGACGCCCGATCCCGAGGGAAGCTTTTCAGCTGGGTGGTAATGGACTGCCCGCCTGCTTCTAGTCCAAGATACGCCGGCCGTTGGTTGGTTGCAGTGATCGAATGATCGCCGTGACGCCTGCACTCCATGTGGTCCTCGGCTAGGGACCCGCAAGGTGGGCATGAATCATTCGTGAGTCGGGAGCTCTCCGATAGGGTTATAGGGCAACCCATTCCTCTTTCCTCTTTGCTCACCGCCTGCTCACTTCTCGCTTTAGCACTTTTCTTCTTCGATAACCATGTCCATCTTCACCGCTCAGCACGCATCTCGAATATTAATAGATCGAAGGGCTCCGTAAATTGAACCATGGCCTCCCCATCCTTATTCCTCTTTCACCGCTTCAACGCTTGAGGATGGTTGAATGCCCCAAGATCCAGAACTGATCGGTGATACCTCTTAACAAATTCCTGAGGGGTTCTCCCTCCCTCTGTCTTATCTCTAACAACTCCATCATGTCATCTTCGGGGGTTACCGCACTCAAAACTTCTCTGCAAATTCTCTACACATCTGTTCAAAGCTCAGAATACTTCCCCGCGGCAGCCTGCGGTACCACTCCCTCACTCTTCCCTCTAGAGTAAGTGGGAAAGCCCTGCACCGCTGTGCTGCTGTCAGGCCCTGCATTCTGGTTATGTCGTTGAACCGTTCCATGTGTACTAACGGATCGCTCTTCCCTGAAAACCTTAAATCCAGGAAATGGAAGTCTCGGGGAATTGTGATGCCCATGATCTCCGCTGAGAGTGGAGACTCGTTATCCAGCATTATCCTCCAACTTGGGCTTTTTCTGTTTCCCCGGAGATCCTCCACAACCTGTGCTAACCTTCGTACTACCCCCTCTAACTCCTCCGCAGGAGAGGTCGGTGCCGTGTCCTGCAATGCTGACGAGATCCCCTTTCCTCGAAGTTTGTCTCCTCCCTCCCGACAACATTTGGTATCTTCGGTCTCTGGGCTTCATCCCCCACATGCTCCTTGATGGGGGCGTTCCCACGGCTGGATTCAGGGATGTCATTACATGCTTTCCTCTGTCCCTCCCTGAGTTCTTGTAGGAGGGACGTCAACGCTTCCATTTGTTTTTCCAATCCGATCCATTCTCTCCTGGATCTCTCTATTTTAAGCCTCGTTGGCCACCTCCCTCAAATTCACCGACTCCTCTAGACTTATTCCCCTCCTGCTGTTTCCTCTCATTATTGTGTTGTGTCTTCTGAATATGCTGGGAAATTAGGCTTTTTGAACCAATCCCCGCAGACCTGCTCGCGGTATGATTGAGCTCGAGCAGGACTGCTTTGCAACTTCAATTCTTCTTTATTCACCGAAACAACAATCTCCTCGGACCTGCACTCACAAGAACAAGGTTAGGGGTCACCGAGTGTTGTTCCAGCGAAAATCCTCCGACGCTCAAGTCAGTGATCGGGTTATTCTTTTAGTATCCCTCTTTGTTCGAGAGACCGGAGGAATAGAAGGGGTATTTTTGTCTCCTTTTCGTAAGAATAGCCTCCCCGAAAAAAATAAGAATGGAGAAGAAGAAGAAAAAGAATAACCTGTCCAAAATTTTCGGAAGCCCGTGCCTCTATTTCCGTTTTCCTCTTATACTTCCGTTTTCCCGCCCTTTTTTCTTCGGGGCTGCCGTTCCCGTGTCTATAGTGTATGGGCCCTCCGACAACCGGATTACTGTGGCATTCCCTGGGAATGAGGGACTGTCTCGTGGGCATGGTTCACATGGCCTGATCATAGTGTCGGGCATGTGCGCATGGAATGATGACACTATAGGGGCGTGTGCCGGCCATCGGTCACAGTCGTGACACCATACCGCGTGGGGTATCGATCAGGCATCAATCATCGTGTTTAGTTGCTGGAGAGGTGGGTAGGACTGTCTCGAACCAGCTGTATCTAGGTCTTGTATTTCCTTCGTGCCGTGACTGGCATGGTCGAGTCATACCTGGGGGTTTTAAAACCTCGAGCAGGAGGGTGAGCTTGGGTTTCGACCAGCCTAGACGATCCTCGACCTTAACCAGCTTTAACTCCTAGTAAGGCTGTCTTTGTGCCAGCGGTCGGGTCTTCTTCTCGAATTGGACTGACTTCGAGGAGTTTTACTCGAGCTGGATTGAACTCGAGGTGACCTGCCCGATATTACCCAAACAAAACTAATTGTATCCATTACAGTCGTGATCATAATTACTAATAAGATATTGTTACCATTACAGCTATTTTAAGTTATCAAATGCTTGGACACATTATGCTTGAATGACACACAACGAACAAAGATTATGGGCATCGTTCTCTTTTGCTTGAATAGTCCTACCAATAAGAAATGCCACCATAGTTTGTGGGTGTAGATGATGAAGATGCAAAGTAGTCTAATATAATTAGGAAGGTTCTTGTGTTGAGGTTTGGGTTTGTTTACTCCCTTTTCGTGGTAATTGCAGATTGCTAGAACATGAATCCAAATTATACCCCACTGGTTAATAATGATGTCTTGTTTGCTACAACATCATAACGTTCCTATAATTCACAGGTTCGTTCACTCAGAGATGTATATGTTGCGTGAACCCCATCTCTTCTATAGACATTGCTATCAGAAGAGAATCCTACACATTGGCTTGAATAATCCTGTAATGGCTAGTTGGTCGCATGTGTTTGTTTGCACTTTCTGATATTGTGGCCTAAAGCAGTATATTTGCTACATTTTTACTTTTTTTGTTGTCTTAACTTTGTTGTCTTGATTGAGCCATTTGTGAGCGCAACCTCTGGATCTTGCACGAATTTTTGTGCACTCCAGAATGCATGACTTACTGGTTCATATTTCTGACATATTGCCTCCAACCTCAATGTCAAATGATGAATACTAAAATTGCCACATTGTATGCGGAAACACCGGATGCAGCATATCTAAGCAAACTTTGGTATGATGCATAAATCAAATCAACACAAGCCTGCTCCATCATATAATACGAATTAGTTAAACTTGTCTCTGATGAAGATCGATCTGTAACCTTTGCATCTTTAATCCATCGACACAATATCATTGAATTAGGAATTTCTCTTATATTTTCAGCCTTCATGACAACAAATGAGTGGGAGTAAAGAATTCCAAAGGTCTCTAGGCAGATGCAATTGTAGGATAAGGTTTTTGTTGCATCATTTAACACAATTTTGAACTCTTTTCTAGGAACACCAGACTATCTAACTTAGTATGTTACTGATGCCATATTCCAGATAGACATTACAACAGTTAACGTCTCTTCTTTATTAATCTCTTCATGTACAAGGCGAAATATGGCCCTCATGTGCTTCTTAGCTGTTTTCTGCGTATATGACTTCAAGTGTGTAACTAATATCGATTATTTTCGAAGTCATCCTTCCCTTCCCCTTCCCGCTGCTGATCCATAAATCGGTGCATTTGTTTAACAAATTCAAAAAATCAGAGCCATCTATTGACATAGAGTAAAACCGACCACTATCGTTTGCTTATGGTGATTTATCCCCAAAATTATGATAAAATACTTCTGATTCGCACTCATCCTGTATGTGGCATCAAATGCTATAATATCACCAACATCCACTGTGACACCGAAACAAGTCCCCAAGCCGATTTGAGCTAGTGAATGTGAAGTCATAAAAGAAAGAGGGATCCGAATACTTTTTTACTTCTAAGTATGAAAGGCAAGTTATCGCGTCTGATTCTTTTTATTTCTGAAGCCACTTCAAATCCAGAGTATTTTGCACATCTCTCCTTGTATACCCAACTTTCTGGTAACCCCCGAATTTGTGAACCATGAACTCGTCTATTTGAGATGCCTTCACTCCTATTTAATACAGTAATGAAGCCGCTAACAAGTCTAGACCCATAGCTCTTCTATGGGGCAGTATGTAGTTCACAAGCTGTGGTGGGGTTAACTTGTGATTGTGTAATTCGTGGACATAACTACATGTCCATTGAGTGGTTTGTTCATTGGAAATAATTTGAAATTGTGCCCTACAACTTGTGCATGCCACGACCCTTAGTTCTCTGATTCTATTTCATTTTTCCATATATTTTGCAAGTCTGAATCCCTCTCAATTGCACACCCAAGATGCCCAAATCGGTTCTTGTGGAGATCAAAACCAGCTCGAGCATTGAGCAGGAAGCAGAGGTGATGAGTGTAACCACGAGTAGCACTTGGATAGACCCAATTGTCTCCTACATTAGGGAAGGGATAGTGCCTGCTGACAAGAAGAAAGCAAGGAAGTTGAAGTGTCAGGCAGCAAGATACACGCTAATTGATAGGGTACACCTTACCACTGCTATGTTGCTTGAATAAGGAGGAAGCAGACTATATGCTCCGAGAGATATACAAAAGGATTTATGAAAACCACTCTGGTGCAAGGTCTTTAGCTTTTAAAGCCCTGAGACAATGATATTTCTTTCCTAGAATGCACCAAAATGCATAAGAAAAAATTAGGAGTTGCAAGAGTTACCAGTGCTTCACCAACTTCCTAGCTCAACCACTAGAGAACATTACAGTGATGAATTCGTCATAGCTATTTGCTCAATAGGGAATTGATCTGATTGGACCCTTACCAAAAGGACGAGCATCTATAATGCACGCAGTAGTTGCGATTGATTATTTCACGAAGTGGGTCGAAGTGGAGGCTTTGAGTAAAATAATAGAGAGCAAAACAACTGACTTCCTTTGGAGAAATGTGATATACGGATATAAAATTCCTCATGCTCTGGGAATAGAGTTAAAGTTTTGCTCGCCGTCACATCCACAGGTAAACGGGCAAGTGGAATCGGCCAGCAAGACTATAAAACAACTCTTCAAAACCAGGTTAGGAGAGCAAAAGGGAGCGTGGGTTCATGAGTTACCTGGTGTGTTGTAGGCTTATAGAACCACACACAAGACTACCACGGGCGAGATACCATTTGCCTTAGCATTTGGGCATAAAGCCGTGATTCCAGCAGAGATTAGGGTAGGCACTTATCGGACAGAGCATTCCAACGAGGAGTAGATTAACGAGCAGATTAATGGGAAAGGTCGTCAAGAAGGATGGCATGTTACTAGCAGAATGTGGCCCGCTATTACAACCAAAACGTGCATATTCATTGATTTAATGTGTGGGACTGGGTGCTTAGAAGGGTAAACCAAAGCACCAAGGATCCCAATCAGCGAGTGCTAGGCCCAAATCGAAAGAACCTTACAGAGTCTCGTAGGTGATAGGTCTGGGGCCGTACAGGTTAGCTTACCCCAATGGATTGAAAGTGAGGATACTATGGAATGCTGAACATTTAAAAAAGTATTTCCAATAAGTTTCCTTGTAAAGCAATATTATCTCAAATAATATGTTCAGCTTTCTTTAATTTAAAGTATGTAATATATTAATCATGAATAAAAGCAAGTATGAATGCTTTCAGAATTGATTCAACTCGACCAAAGTAAGCTCCTAAATTAATCTAAAGCCAGAAGTCTCAAAACCTGCTTGAGGCGAGACAAAGAGCCAAGTGAAGCCAGAATTGTCTCGAGAAAAGTAAGCTCCTAAATTAAGTTAAGGCCAGAAGTCTAATAGCCCATTCATGGTAAGACGTGAAGCTAAAGTTAGCAAGAGTTAATTCGAGCAGGTTATATTCTCAGAAACAAGTAAGGCAAATATAATAAGTTCAAGTCTAAGAGTTTATTCAACGCAAGACTAAACTTGAAACTTGCTAAAGCTAGTTTGAGCTTAGAGAGTATAGAATAAATCAAGGGTCATAAGAGAAAGCAAAAGTAAAAATTTTGTTCCTTATATTCAATACAATAAAAGCTAGAGTTTACAATGTTCCTTTATAAGAAGCTACAATGAAAACTAAGGAGCTTAAGTAGACTGGTCAACAGCTTTATCAGTAACCTGAGTAGTCTAGTCTATACCAGATGCAGCTTAAGCACCCTCTTTGGTTGAGGGAGCAACTTCTTCAGGTCCCATAGGAGCAGCTTGCACACTTGGAGTTAGATCTCTCTATTGCTTGCTTTTGAAATTCTGCTCGCTCATATAGGCATCTAAACCAGCTTCGAGTTTAGTCATGAGTAGCTTAAGGTATTCTTTGCTCTAGACAGACATGGTACACTCTTAGCAGAATGTCAACCCATTATTGTACTCATCAGCAAGTTGCTTACCTAAGGTGTCCAGTCTACTTTGGAGGCGTGAGGTTTCAGCTTCTATAGTTCTTTAAAAGAGAATCTCTGAACGCCATGATCCTTCCTAGCATTCAAAAGCTCATCTCTTACTATAGATAACTCCGTCTCGAATTGAAACGCCTTTGAATCAGCCATGAAAGTTTTCTCCTCAAATGTGAAGATATCAATTCAGAGCTTTACTGATTCTTTCTTCTCATGCTCTAGATCTTTTCTCAAGCTTTCATTCTCAACTTTAAGCCTCTTCTTGTAGTTAAGGATCCTTGACTTGAAAGCTGTGGAAGAAGCAGTAACTTGGCATGGAGAATGTTGGAAAGAGTTAGCTAGATCATTAAAGCTATAGATTTCCAACTCAAGAACAAAATCTTCCTGCATGTGCTTTATAAACTCCTTGACATAAGGTGCCGCAAAATCAGTTTGCTCCCTTGGACTCGCTGTCTGACGGGAACGATAGTAGCAGAATCTTTTGAATAAGCTTTATTGACAACATTCCTACTCTTTTAAGAAGGAGGAAGAATTTTGTTAGGGAAAGTAGTGAGGTCGATCCTTGCCTTCTTCGGCGGAGCAGAAGAACTGCTCAGACTATCAATAGCACTGAAGCGCTTCTTCAACCTGGCAAGAATGCTGCTGTTCATTTTCTCTTGCTCGGACGCTAGACCAACCTCAACTAGATTGTTGTGTGTTAGTAGTTCTTTGCACGGGCTGACGTTGTCTAGAACAATGTCCACGTTGACCTTCAACTCCTCCTTGATCTTATACGATACACTCTAGGAAACTGCAAAGATAAAAAAATAATAATAATAAGGGGTGAGGGAAAGGACCAAACTGGAAAACACAATGAGTAGGAATGACCTGAAATGCAAGAACAAGAAGGAATTTGAGGAACTTCTCCTAATGTAGAGGTTGCTCACCCCCAATCACCCTGAACGAAAAAAAAAGTTACTTTTTTAATTGCCATTAGATGTGGGGAGATTGGTAATGGGTTTCTTATCTTTTGAACTATAAGTGAAGTAATACCAACCTTCATCTTTTAGACTACTCTTTAGTTGATACAAGCTTTTTATTTTCACCACTACGAGTTCACCTATATTACACTAATTTCACAAAATAAACAGACCAGACAAAACCCTCTACCCGTTGGGATTTAATTGCTCTAGTATTAGATGCAATTAGGAAAGAATTCAAGCAAAATAACGTTGTAAAGCCAACTTGATACTATATTTAAAACACTCGAGGTATAGGGTAGCATATCCTCGAGGAGGGCAGCTAAGAGTGCTATTTTTGCTAGGAAGGCTAAGGTCAATCTTATTAGGAATACAGTAAGCCTCCCTAAGTCTATCTAAGTCTTGCCGAGAGGTCTCACACCTTGTATGGTTAATGACAAATAATACGGCCTCTAACCTATGACTAGCCTTATGTTTTTTGCTTGGCCTGGACTCTTCAAGACTTTGTCCTCGACAGCATCCTTAGCAACATAAGTAACCTGACTGGGGGTGGGGCTTCTTACCATAACCTCTTTGTCACTCTGAGAATCACTAGAAGAAGAGGATTCCTCAGGGCACATTTTTCTAGGTTTTTACATGGCAAACATTTTCCTAAGGGCTAATGGCTTCCTTATAAGACGCTCCAATCAGACCTAAAAAATCAAAATCACGGCTCACAAAAATAGAAATCAAGGAATCTCAAATAAAAAACAATAAGGACAAGAAGAAGAAGTCTAGCAATCGATATCTGAAAATGATTCAGTGGACGTTAATCACGATAACCACAACTGGAAAGAGGATTTATTGCAAGCAGCGAGAGCTAACTTTGAACAATGTGGGTAAAAAGAGAAAAAAGAGAATAAGTTAGAGATTTATAATGAAGTAAAAAATTCACACCAAAAGACGGCACATTACACAAGGCAATGCGTTTGTTCAGAATTGCCTCTTTGAATTCAAACGAGTGGCCCATAATAACCCATGTCACCCAAATTAAACATGAAACGACTGAAGAGACGGGACATAAAAGGACACCTCAAACCTGCTGGAACCGGTAATTTCTAGTCTTATCTCGTTTCACTTTCAATACTAAAAATTAGGGGACTGATATTTGGGGAATAAAGAGCATACCTACTTGAGTTTTAGCCGACCAAAACAGAAGCCTGGATTGCCAATGTAAAGGCATTCCTACTCGAGATTAAGGTAGCCAAATGCAGGAACTCACATTCTGCTCGAGGCTAGGCTAAGGAAGAGTAGGAACATCAATGCCAGCCAAGCGAGCACTTATCATGTTATAGTTGGCACCAAGAGCGGGTGTAAATCAGTCCTCGAACAGAACCTGAGTATGGCAACCTGAGCCCACAAGGGAAATCAGTTAAATGACTCTCTCTGAGAATAAGGGTGTAACTCCCATGCATGATCAGTTCTTACGGTGATGACCAAACAACTGTTCCAAAATAGACTGGTATGTGGGAAGTGGAGAACATGCACCATGAGAATAACGCGAGGAACAGAAAATCCAAATAAATATCTCAAAAAAATGGGAAAAAGGGGTTGGACTTTTAGTGAGAAAAATAATCAGAAAAGAGAGAGAACAAACAGTGAAAAAAAAGAGAGTTAGCATTTACCTCATGTTTTTCCTTCTTTCTTTAAAAGAGAATTTTCTAAGAGTTAGCCCGATTACTGACTTGAGTGTCAGAGGGTCTTCGCCGGAAAAACATTCGGTGATCTCTGACATTTTTTCTGTGAATATAAGCTAGAGGGCATCACCACTTCAATGATCAAAGAGACTCGAGAGTTAGCTGGAGAACCTACTCGAGATAGAAGTGATCAGAAATCAGCATCATCAACATTGTTACAGACATGACAAAGTTGATAATGCAAATAATGAGTACGAAAGAGAACCTGCACTAAGTCCACTTGCTGGAGCCCAACTAGGAAACCGAGGGTGGGATAATTACGAAGAAGGAATACAAAAGAAAATGTGAAGGGAACTTGATAAAATTGAAGCACATCTTCTCATACTGTTTTACATTAGGCTTACTGTTTGCATGTGCAGTGTATAAGCACGTTTGGACAGTTAGTCAGAAGCAGTAATAAGGAAGTGCTTTTATTTGTTTGTTTGAACTCCTTCTCTAATTGAGAATTTAGAACTAAATGATGTATTTTTATTTCTTAATGTTGCTACAATTGGAGTCCAAGGGATACACTACTATGCCCCATTTAAAAAACCAGAAATTCAGTAATACAAAGCCAACTTATCTAAATTTCTTGACTAATCAATATTCGGTGTAGTCGAATTGTTATTTTAGATACCGTCTTGTACGATGAAATAAATGGATTGGTGTAATAAATCAGTGAATTTGATTGCTATTATTTATGATAATTACAACAATCCATTTGTTAGTTAATGGGTTAGGAAGGAATCTATTACAATCCATTCCATTAGGATTTCTTAAAATCCATTGTTCATTCAACTCTATGCTAACTTTGAAAAGGTTGACTGTACATATTCGTGTACTAACATAAATCGATTTGATTAAGGCTTAATATATAGAAAGATTTTAATACTGTTCATACTTAATAGGAAATGACCAGAACAATAAGAATGGAAAGGGATTATCATCTTCTTAATGGTTGAAGTAACGAATATTAAACCCTCCAATAATTTAAATAAGAAATAATTCAATATTAAACCCTCCAATAATTTAAATAAGAAATAATTCAATGTAGACGACAAAGGTATAATTATAATAATTATACCTTTGAAAATGATAAATTTGTGTTTGGATAATATCGGGCAGGTCTCCTTGAGGCCATTCCAGCTCGAATAAGACACCCCGGGGTCAATCCAGCTCGAGCAGAAGTCCCGACCGCCGGCACGAAGACGGCCTCACTAGACGTCAAAACTAGTCAAGGTCGAGGAATTCAGAACCGTCCGAGCTCCGAGCTCTCTTGCTTGCTCGAGGTCATCAAACCATGTCAAGGCTGGATAAGGACGAGGAGCTCGAAGGCTGGTTAAGACCCGAGCTCACCTTTCTGCTAGCTGCATTCAAGTCCTCGAGCACAACTGGGCCACGCCAGTCATAGAACAAATGGAACGAGAGACCCGGTTCAGGACAGTCCAACCCATTTTCTCAAAAAACCGGCACAACTTTCGATGTCTGATCAAAGCCCCACATGGTATGGTAGCGGTATTGTTACCGATGGCTCAAGACATGCCCCTACTCAGATCATCATTCCTCGTGCGCATGCCCGACATTATGATCCGCCACGTGAACCATACTAACCGGACAGCCAAGCATCCCTGTGGAATATTACGCTAATCCCTGCTGTCAGAGGGACCCAGACACCACTGATGCAGGAACGGATGATCTCGGAGAGAAAGGGCGGGAAAAATGGAGAATAAAAGGAAACGGATGAGTAAGTTACTGGGTTCCGAAAATTCACATGATTCTTCTTATTCTTGCCTCCTCTACTCGATTTTTGGGAATTCCATTATTCGTAAAGGAAGGCAAAATACCCCTTCCATTCTTTCTGGCCTCTAACCAAGAGGGATACTAAAAAGAACAACCCGACATCGACTGAAGCGTCGGAGGGTTTTCACGAACAACACCCTACGATCCCCGACCTTGTTTTCTCGTGAGTACAGTGCTCGGAGACTCCGCTCGTAAAGATAGAGGAATCGAGATCGAAGGCGCCCCGCCGAGCTCGAGCTAACCGCGAAAGCGTAAAGTTTTGACACTATTCGACGGACGCCGAAAAATAAGTATCAACATTTTTTCGCGCCTGCCTCGGGATCAGCTCAAAAGCCTGATTTCCCAACACGTTCAAAACACACAACGCAACGATGAGAGGAAACAGCAGAAGAGGAGTGAGTCCAGAGGAATCGGTGACCTTGAGGGAAGTGGCCAATGAAGCTCAGAATAGAGAGATCCAGGAAAGAACGGATCGGATGGAGAAACAAATGGAAACTCTTACCTTCATATTACAAGAACTCAGAGATGGAAAGAAAAAAACATGTAATGATGTCCTCGAATCCAATCATGGAACGCCTCGCCGTGGAACACACGAGACGAAGCCCGTAGACCGAGAATACCAAATGTTACCGTGAGGGAAGAAACGAACCTAGAGGAAAGGGGGTCTCGCCAAGATTGCAGGATACAAAGCACCAACCTCCTGCGCGGAAGAGCTGGAGGGGGAGGTGCGTACGTTGGCACAAGTTGTGGAGGACCTCGAGGGAAACAGAAAAAGCCCAAGTTGGAGGATAATGTTGGACAACGAGTCCCCACTCTCGACGGAGATCATGGGTGCACATAGAGCGGTTCAATGACATGACAGGAGTGCAGGGCCTGTCAGCAGCCCAGAGGTGTAGGGCCTTCCCGCTCACTCTTGAGGAGAGGGCAAGAGAATGGTACAAAGAAGTCGCCGTGGAAGCATCCCGAGCTCGAACGATGTGCAGGAATTTACAGAGCGGCTCGGACGCAGCGGACCTCAAGATGATATGATGGAGCAATTGGAAATAAGACAGAGGGAGGGAGAACCCCTCCGAGAGTTCGTTAAGAGGTACCACAGATCGGTCCTAGATCTTGGTGCAATTAATCATCCCCAAGCATTGAGAGGACTGAAGGATCGGATCGTGACGGGAGGCCATGGTATAATCTACTGAGTTCTTCGATCCGCTCATATTCGGATGCGTATGAACAGTGAAAATAGATATGGTCATCAAGAGGAAAAGGTCGCAAGTTCGAGAAGTGAGCAGTGGTAGTGGAATAAAGAGGAAGGAGAAAGGAGGTCCTGGCCGAGGATCGCTGGCTTCAAAAGCAATAAGGGACCGGGTTGCCCCCTACAATCCTTACCAGAGAGCTCCCCCACCGCGGATGATTCCCATGCCACCCCGCAAGTCTCCAGGCCGGGATCACAGGGAGTACAGGCATCACGACGACCACCCATCACGCAACCAACCACCAAGCAGACCTGCGATGAACCACAACAGAGCAGATCGTTTATTGCCACCCCCACCAAGAAGCTTCCCAAGAGATCGGGCAATACAGATGGTGGAGTAGAGCCCCGCCTACGGCACTGCACAAGGTCAAGATATCTCTCGATAGATACTTCAAGTGGCCGAGGAGCGAGGACCGCTGAGCCCCCAACGCCGACGGGATCGGCTCATTGCTTCCACGGTGACCACGGCCACCCACATCACAAAGGTCGTGATTTGAAGAACCAGTGGAGGACCCGGTTAGAATCGATATTTGGACGAGTTTATCAAGGAGGACATCGGTGGTCGAACAAAGAACCCGAGGAAGATGATCGAGCTTATGAAATAGACTTGGAACCACCGGCTACAAGGGTGATCTCAGGAGGGCTGACAATGGCAGGAAATTCAAACAGGGCCCAAAATAACTATTGCAGATATATCACCGCCGACCGAGACGCCTTGTTCACCGCCTCAAGGCACAAAAGGCCAACCGCAGTGCCCATTATGTGGATGAGAGAAGACGAAGAGGGGTGTCAGACTCCACGAGGATGCCTTGGTTATGAAAGCGAACATCGCTAATAAGGAAGTTGACCGAATACTGATAGACTCAGGAATCTCGGTAGATATTCTCTTCAAGTCCATACTTGAGGATTTGGGAATATTAGGTGTGAGCCTCGTGCAGACGAGCACTTCCTTGAAAGGATTCGGGGGAGGGAAGCTGATACCTCTGGGAATCATCAAACTGGCTGTGACCATGGGCTCAAAGCCTTTTGAAAAGAATATAATGTTAGACTTTGTAGTGGTAGACGAAGCCAGTCCATGCCAAGCAATACTGGGGAGGTCGTTCATGAGGATCAGCCAGTCCATGCTATCCACCCACTACTTGGCCCTAAAGTATCGAGTGAATGAGGTTGTGGGGGTCGTAAAAGGTAGCCAGAGGGCAGCAAGGAGCTGCTACGCTGTGGCAGCCAAAGAAACCATGTAGATAACCTCACCGGACCCGCGGGGGAGTCAAGGAGTCAAGGCGTGAGCCACCGAGGAACCGGAGGAGGTTGAGGTGAGAGCGCATCGACCCCGGAAGAAAATCCGTGGTCGGCTCGGCATTAGCGAGCAGCTAAAAGAAAAGTCGTGGAGTGTTTGTGAGCACACGCAGATGTATTAACATGGACGCATGAGGATATGCCTGGAATTGACCCAGAGGTGGCGTGTCACAGCTGACAATATGGAAAAATGCTAAGCCAGTGAGGCAGAAGAGGAGATGCGTCAACCAAGAGAGATATGAGGCCATCAACTGCGAGGTGGAGAAGCTGCTGAAAGCAGGATTCATAAGGGAGGTCTCCTACCCCGAATGGATCTCGAACGCAGTGCCGGTAAAGAAGGCAAGTGGAAATAGAGAATGCGTGGACTTCACAGATGTGAACAAAGCTTACCCTAAAGATAGCTTCCAGTTGCCAAAGATAGACCAATTGGTGGACTCCTCGGCGGGGCACGGGCTGCTTAGTTTTATGGATGCATTTTCAGGTTATAACTAAATTCCTATGCACCGATCCGATGAAGAGTGCACAGATTTCATCACCAATCAGGGACTGTACTACTACAAGGTCATGCCTTTCGGCTTGAAGAATGCAGAGGCAACATACCAGATGCTAGTGAACAAGGTCTTCAAGCCATTGATCGGTCGAATGATGGAGGTGTACGTGGATGACATGATCACCAAGTCGAAAGACGGGAAGGAGCATGTAAGGCATTTAGAGGAGACCTTTGCACTCTTAAGAAAGTATCGGATGAAACTAAACCCAGAAAAGTGTGCCTTTGGAGTTGGTTCGGGAAAATTATTAGGCTTCATGGTCAATCACTGTAGGATCGAGGCCAATCCGAAAAGATAAGAGCAGCGGTGGAATGAAGTCCCCCGTAGCCTCAAGCGAGATACAAAGTCTTACTCAGAAATTGGCATCCTCAACAGTGTTCAGTATCTCGAGCCACTGGATAAATGTCGAGTCTTCTTCCAAGAAACGAAGAAAGGCAGGAAGACAAAATGGACGCCAGAACGCGGCTGCTGCTCCAACAGCTTGAAAGAATACTTGCTGAAAGTCTACTATCGCCTCACACCCCGAGCAAGTGGAGGTATTGTTTTGTAATTAGCCGTGTCCCAATGGGCAACAAGTTCGGTTATGGTAAGTGGAGGAATCGAGGTGCAAGACCCTATTTATTACACGAGTAGAGCCTCACCGAAGTCGAAACTCGATATCCGCCGATGGAGAAATGGGCACCGCCCCGTAATAAAGAACCGTAAAGTCGAGGTCTTATTTTCAGCGATTCGGTAACAATTCTAACAAACCAGCCGCTTAGGCAAACTCGCGACAAGCTGCAGACCTCCTAAGGTCGGTGAAATGGCTCTGAGAGCTTAGTGAATTCGACATCGCCTACCAACCCCAAACAACCATAAAAGCTCACCCTTAGTCGACTTCATGGTCGAGTGTACGTAAAGAAATGGAGAGATAGAGAGCGAGCATCCACTAGACTTCTGGCCTCGACCAAGGCTCGGACAACACTAGCCGACGGGTCATGGGGACCAAGGAGCTGGAGCAGGAATTGTGCTTCTCACCCGGCGGGTAGATGCAAGATGTCAGAGCTCGAGTTCAAGTCACCAATAATCAAGCCAAGCACGAGGCTTTAATCGTCGGATCAAGCTCGCCTTGTAGTAAAGGCAAAAGAGGTGAAGATCTCGCATGCACTCACAACCGGTGGCAAACCATCTCAATGAAAGCTTCCAAGCAAAAGGCAGAAGATGGAGGCTTACCTTCTAAGGTAAGGCAACTGATCGATGACTTTCGAGCAACTGAGGTGGAGCAGATCTCGAGGGGAAGAATTTTCGAGCCGATATAATAGTTCTGATGGCCGCTACCTCCCACCCCAAAATACCAAGGTCCATCCCGTTGAGTTAAGACCTACCGAGCCTCGAGTAGGAAGACGAGGTACTCGGGTTTATCGTCGAGCAAGCAACTGGATGGAACCAATTGTTTTTACCCCGCGGAAGGGATGGTGCCCGCCGACAAGAGGTAAGCAAGGAAGTCAAGTGTAAAGCTGCCTGTATAGACCGTGAGGAAGCTCGATTATGTCCTCCGAGAGATACACGAAGGAATTTATGGAATCATTCTGCCAGAGGTCCTTGGCTTTCAAGGCCTCGAGGCGTGGATACTTTTGGCCCCGCATCAAGAGAAGACCGTAGTTACAAGAGCCGCCGTAGTTTTGCCAACACCGACTCAAATCTCTAGAAAACCTTACGCGATGAACTCACCATGGTCGTTTGCTCAACGGAGAATTAACTCGATCAAGCCACCGCAGGGGAAAGCATATGCCACCCACGCCATAGTCGCAATCGATTATTTCACCAAACGGGTCGAGCTGGGGCCTCGAAGCAAGATCATGAAGGTAAAACCACCGACTTCGCTTGGAAAATGTGATTTGCAGTGTACGGATTCTCATGCATTGGTCACGCATAACGGAGACAGCTTGACAACGGTAAGTTTAGCAACTTCGCCAAAACCCGGGATAGAGTCAAGTTTTGCTCTCCTCACACCCGCAAGCCAACGGACAAGTCAAGCTCGCGAACAAGACCATAAAACGCCTCAAGACCGGACTTGGCGAGCAAAAGGGAGCCTAGGTGGACGAGCCGCTCAGCGCCTCATGGGCTTATGAACCACACACAAATGGCTACATGGAGAAACCCCATTCTCCTTGGCGCTTGGGCACGAGGCGCTTATTCCAAATTGAAATAGGAATCGGGACGCACCGAACTGAGCACTTCAATGAGGAGCAAAACAACGAGCAGACGTGTGCAAGCTTGGACTTGCTAGAAGAGAAGAGGGAAAGGGTCGCTGCTAAGATCGCCGAATACCAGCAGAAAGTGGCTCGTTATTACAACTGGAATGTGCACATCCGCCGATTCCAAATGGGGGATTAGGCACTCAGAAGAGTCAATCAGAACACGAAGAACCCAAGGCAAGGTGGGTTAGGGCCGAATTGGGAGGGTCCTTATCGAGTCACTCAAATAGCTGGACCAGGAGCATACCGGCTAACCCATCTAGATGGACGAGAAGTCAACAGGCCATGGAACGCACAACTCTTAATGAAATACTTCAAGTAAGTTTCCTGTGTCGTAAGCATTAATGTCAAATTCCTTCCCAAAACGGGATGTATAAAAACTTGAACTTGGTAAAAGTAAGAAAACATTGGTAATATTAATTCAAGTCGAGCCAAGAAGCTCACGAAGAACGCAAGCGCCGAAGTCCCAAAGCCTAAGATTTAGAGCGGATCGTGCCAAGCGTGGCATATTGCGTGCCCAAGTAGTAAGGCTCACGAAGAGAACGCTAAGGCCGAAGTCCCAAAGCCTAAGCTTTAAAGTGATCTGCGCAAGCGTGGCCAATTGCAGTCCCGAGCGTAAGAAGCTCACGAAGACAACGCAAGCGCCGAAGTCCCAAAGCCTAGCTTTAGCCGGAAGGTGCCAAGCATGGCTAATTGTAAGCCTCGAGCGTAAGAAGCTCACGAAGAGAACGCTATAGCAAAAGTCCCAAAGCCTAAGCTTTAGAGCGGATCTGCGCTAAGCGTGGCCAATCGCAGTCCCGAAGCGTAAGAATATCACGAAGATAACGCAAAGGCCGAAGTTCCAAAGCCTAAGCTTTAAGCGGACTGCGCAAGCGTGGCCAATTGTAAGCCCGAGCGTAAGAAGCTCACGAAGACAACGCAAAGGCTAGAAGTCCCAAAGCCTAGCTTTAAGCGTGACTGCGCTAAGCATGGCCAATCGCAAGCCCGAGCGTAAGAAACTCACGAAGAACGCTAAGGCCGAAGTCCCAAAGCCTAAGCTTTAGAGCGAACTGTGCCGAAGCGTGGCTAATTGCAGCCCGAGCGTAAGAAGCTCACGAAGACAACGCAAAGGCCGTAAGTTCCAAAGCCTAAGCTTTAGGCGAATCGTGCCAAGCGTGGCCAATTGTAAGCCCGAGCGTAAGAAGCTTCACGAAGAGAACGCAAGGCCGAAGTTCCAAAGCCTAAGCTTTAGGCGAACTGCGCAAGCGTGGCCAATTGTAAGCCCGAGCGTAAGAAGCTCACGAAGACAACGCAAAGGTAGAAGTCCCAAAGCCTAGCTTTAAGCAGAACGGCCCAAGCATGGCCAATCGCAAGCCCGAAGCGTAAGAAACTCACGAAGAACGCTAAGGCTGAAGTCCCAAAGCCTAAGCTTTAGAGCGAATCTGCGCCAAGCGTGGCCAATTGCAGTGCCCGAGCGTAAGAAGCTCACGAAGACAACGCAAAGGCCGAAGTCCCAAAGCCTAGCTTTAAGCGTGATTCGCGCAAGCGTGGCCAATTGCAGCCCGAAGCGTAAGAAGCTCACGAAGAGAACGCAAAGGCCGAAGTTCCAAAGCCTAAGCTTTAAAGCGGAACGTGCCAAGCGTGGCCAATTGTAAGCCCGAGCGTAAGAGCTTCACGAAGAGAACGCAAAGGCCGAAGTTCCAAAGCCTAAGCTTTAGAGCGAACTGCGCAAGCGTGGCCAATTGTAAGCCCGAGCGTAAGAAGCTCACGAAGACAACGCAAGGTGAAGTCCCAAAGCCTAGCTTTAGCAGTGAACGGCCCAAGCATGGCCAATCGCAAGCCCGAAGCGTAAGAAACTCACGAAGAACGCTAAGGCCGAAGTCCCAAAGCCTAAGCTTTAGGCGGAACGGTGCCGAGCGTGGCTAATTGCAGTCCCGAGCGTAAGAAGCTTCACGAAGACAACGCAAAGGCCGAAGTCCCAAAGCCTAGCTTTAAAGTGGATTGCGCCAAGTGTGGCCAATTGCAGCCCCGAGCAGAAGAAGCTCATGAAGAGAACGCAAAGGCCAGAAGTTCCAAAGCCTAAGCTTTAGGCGGAACGGTGCCAAGCGTGGCCAATTGTAAGCCCGAGCAGAAGAAGCTCATGAAGAGAACGCAAAGGCCAGAAGTTCCAAAGCCTAAGCTTTAGGCGGAACGGTGCCAAGCGTGGCCAATTGTAAGCCCGAGCAGAAGAAGCTCATGAAGACAACGCAAAGGTAGAAGTCCCAAAGCCTAGCTTTAGCAGGAACGGTTCCAAGCATGGCCAATTGCAAGCCCGAGCAGAAGAAACTCATGAAGAACGCTAAGGCCAGAAGTCCCAAAGCCTAAGCTTTAGCGCGAACGCGCCGAGCGTGGCCAATTGCAGTCCCGAGCGTAAGAAGCTTCACGAAGACAACGCAAAGGCCGAAGTTCCAAAGCCTAAGCTTTAGGCGGAACGTGCACAAGCGTGGCTAATTGTAAGCCCGAGCGTAAGAAGCTTCACGAAGAGAACGCAAGGCCGAAGTTCCAAAGCCTAAGCTTTAGGCGAATCGTGCCAAGCGTGGCCAATCAGTAAGCCCGAGCGTAAGAAGCTCACGAAGACAACGCAAAGGTGAAGTCCCAAAGCCTAGCTTTAGCAGTGAATCTGCCCAAGCATGGCCAATTGCAAGCCCGAGCGTAAGAAACTCACGAAGAACGCTAAGGCCGAAGTCCCAAAGCCTAAGCTTTAGCGGAACTGCGCCGAGCGTGGCCAATTGCAGTGCCCGAGCGTAAGAAGCTTCACGAAGACAACGCAAAGGCCGTAAGTCCCAAAGCCTAGCTTTAAGCGGACTTGCGCAAGCGTGGCCAATTGCAGTCCCGAGCGTAAGAAGCTCACGAAGAGAACGCAAGCGCCGAAGTCCCAAAGCCTAAGCTTTAGGCGGAACGCTGCCAAGCGTGGCTAATTGTAAGCCCGAGCGTAAGAAGCTTCACGAAGAGAACGCAAGCGCCGAAGTTCCAAAGCCTAAGCTTTAGAGCGAACTGCGCAAGCGTGGCCAATCGTAAGCCCGAGCGTAAGAAGCTCATGAAGACAACGCAAGCGTGAAGTCCCAAAGCCTAGCTTTAGCAGAACGGCTCCAAGCATGGCCAATTGCAAGCCCGAAGCGTAAGAAACTCACGAAGAACGCTAAGGCCGTAAGTCCCAAAGCCTAAGCTTTAGAGTGAACGGTGCCGAGCGTGGCCAATTGCAGTGCCCGAGCGTAAGAAGCTCACGAAGACAACGCAAGGCCGAAGTCCCAAAGCCTAGCTTTAGAGTGGATTTGCGCAAGCGTGGCCAATTGCAGTCCCGAGCGTAAGAAGCTTCACGAAGAGAACGCAAAGGCCGAAGTTCCAAAGCCTAAGCTTTAGAGCGAACTGCGCAAGCGTGGCCAATTGCAAGCCCGAGCGTAAGAAGCTCACGAAGAGAACGCAAGGCCGAAGTTCCAAAGCCTAAGCTTTAGGCGAACGTGCCAAGCGTGGCCAATTGTAAGCCCGAGCGTAAGAAGCTCACGAAGACAACGCAAAGCGTGAAGTCCCAAAGCCTAGCTTTAGCAGGAACGGCTCCAAGCATGGCCAATTGCAAGCCCGAAGCGTAAGAAACTCATGAAGACAACGCTAAGGCCGAAGTCCCAAAGCCTAAGCTTTAGGCGGAATCGTGCCCAAATGTAGCAAATTATAGGCCCGAGCGTAAGAAGCTCACAAAGAGAACGCTAAGGCCGAAGTCCCAAAGCCTAAGCTTTAAAGCGGATCGTGCCGAGCGTGGCCAATTGCATGCCCGAGCGTAAGAAGCTCACGAAGACAACGCAAAGGCCGTAAGTCCCAAAGCCTAAGCTTTAGGCGGATCGGCGCTAAGCGTGGCCAATTGTAAGCCCGGAGCGTAAGAAGCCTGCGAAGACAACGCAAGGCGTAAGTCCCAAAGCCTAGCTTTTAGCAGAACGGCTCCAAGCATGGCCAATTGCAAGCCCGAGCGTAAGAAACTCACGAAGAACGCTAAGGCCGAAGTCCCAAAGCCTAAGCTTTAGGCGAATCGTGACAAATGTAGCAAATTATAGCCCGAGCGTAAGAGGCTCACAAAGAGAACGCAAAGGCCGAAGTCCCAAAGCCTAAGCTTTAGAGCGGATTTGCGCCGAGCGTGGCCAATTGCAGTCCCGAGCGTAAGAAGCTCACGAAGACAACGCAAAGGCCGTAAGTCCCAAAGCCTAGCTTTAGACGTGATCGCGCTAAGCGTGGCCAATTGCAGCCCGAGCGTAAGAAGCTCAAGAAGAGAACGCAGAGGCCGAAGTTCCAAAGCCTAAGCTTTAGAGCGAACGTGCCAAGCGTGGCCAATTGTAAGCCCGAGCGTAAGAAGCTCGCGAAGATAACGCAAGGCTAAAATTCCCAAAGCCTAGCTTTAGAGCGGATCTGCGCCAAGCATGGCCAATTGCAGCCCGAGCGTAAGAAGCTCACGAAGAACGCTAAGGCCAAAAGTCCCAAAGCCTAAGCTTTAAAGCGGATCGCGCTAAGCGTGGCCAATTGCAGCCCGAGCGTAAGAAGTTCACGAAGAGAACGCTAAGGCTGAAAGTCCCAAAGCCTCGCCTTTAGAGCGGATCGTGCCAAGCGTGGCCAATTGCAGCCCGAGCGTAAGAAGCTCATAAAGACAACGCAAAGCGTGAAGTCCCAAAGCCTAGCTTTAGCGGACTGCGCCAAGCATGGCCAATTGTAAGCCCGAGCGTAAGAAGCTCGCGAAGAACGCTAAGGCCATAAGTCGAAAGCCTAGCTTTAGTCGGACTTGCCCAAGCGTGGCCAATCGCAGCCCGAAGCGTAAGAATATCACGAAGATAATGCAAAGGCCGTAAGTTCCAAAGCCTAAGGTTTAAGCGGACTGCGCTAAGCGTGGCTAATTGCAGGCCCGAGCGTAAGAAGCTCACGAAGACAACGCAAAGGCCGAAGTCCCAAAGCCTAGCTTTTAGGCGGACGGTGCCAAGCATGGCCAATTGCAGGCCCGAGCAGAAGAAGCTCATAAAGAACGCTATAGCTAAAAGTCCCAAAGCCTAAGCTTTAGGTGGACTGCGCTAAGCGTGGCCAATTGTAGCCCGAAGCGTAAGAAGCTCACGGCGAACGCAAAGGCCGTAAGTCCCAAAGCGTAAGCTTTACGAGGATCTGCGCCGAGCGTGGCTAATTGCAGTGCCCGAAGCGTAAGAAGCTTCGCGAAGATAATGCAAAGGCCAGAAGTTCCAAAGCCTAAGCTTTAGGCGGGACGGTGCCAAGCGTGGCCAATTGTAAGCCCGAGCAGAAGAAGCTCATGAAGACAACGCAAAGGCTAGAAGTCCCAAAGCCTAAGCTTTAGGTGGACCGCGCTAAGCGTGGACAATTGTAGCCCGAGCGTAAGAAGCTCGCGAAGACAACGCAAGGCCGTAAGTCCCAAAGCCTAGCTTTAGAGTGATCTGCGCAAGCATGGCCAATTGCAGCCCGAGCGTAAGAAGCTCACGAAGAACGCTAAGGCCAAAAGTCCCAAAGCCTAAGCTTTACGCGGATCGCGCTAAGCGTGGCCAATTGCAGTGCCCGAGCGTAAGAAGCTCACGAAGAGAGCGCAAAGACCAAAGTTCCAAAGCCTAAGCTTTAAGCGAACGCTGCCAAGCGTGGCCAATCGCAAGCCCGAGCGTAAGAAACTCATGAAGACAACGCAATGGCCGCTTGTTCTAAAGCCTAACTTTAGAGGGACTGCGCAAGCATGGCCAATTACAGTCCCGAAGCGTAAGAAACTCACGAAGACAACGCAATGGCTGCTGTTCTAAAGCCTAAGCTTTAGTGCGGACTCGCGCAAGCGTGGACAATTGTAGGCCCGAGCGTAAGAAGCTCACGAAGACAACGCAAAGGCCGAAGTCCCAAAGCCTAGCTTTAAAGCAGACTGCGCTAAGCGTGGCCAATTGTAGGCCCGAGCAAGTAAGTTCACGAAGATAATGCAAAGGCCGAAGTCCCAAAGCCTAAGCTTTAAGGCGGACTGCGCCAAGCGTGGCTAATCGGAAGCCCGAGCGTAAGAAGCTCATGAAGATAACGCAAAGGCTATAAGTCGTAAAGCCTAGCTTTAGCAGGAACGGTTCTAAGCATGGCCAATTGTAAGCCCGAGCAGAATAAGCTCATGAAGAACGCTAAGGCCATAAGTCGAAAGCCCGGCTTTAAGCGGACTGCGCCAAGCGTGGCCAATTGCAGTGCTCGAGCGTAAGAATATCACGAAGATAATGCAAAGGCTGAAGTTCCAAAGCCTAAGCTTTAGAGCGGACTGCGCAAGCGTGGCTAATTGTAAGCCCGAGCGTAAGAAGCTCATGAAGACAACGCAAAGGCTAGAAGTCCCAAAGCCTAGCTTTAGAGTGGATTCGGCGCAAGCATGGCCAATTGCAAGCCCGAGCGTAAGAAACTCACGAAGAACGCTATGGCTGAAGTCCCAAAGCCTAAGCTTTAAGCGAATAAGGCTAAATGTAGCAAATTATAGGCCCGAGCGTAAGAAGCTCACAAAGAGAACGCAAAGGCCGAAGTCCCAAAGCCTAAGCTTTAAGCGGATTGCGCCGAAGCGTGGCCAATTGCAGTGCCCGAGCGTAAGGCTCGCGAAGACAACGCAAGGCCGTAAGTCCCAAAGCCTAGCTTTAGAGCGGACGTGCTGCGCGTGGCCAATTGCAGCCCGAGCGTAAGAAGCTCAGCGAAGAGAACGCAAGCGCCGAAGTTCCAAAGCCTAAGCTTTAGCGGAACGGCGCAAGCGTGGCTAATTGTAAGCCCGAGCGTAAGAAGCTCGCGAAGACAACGCAAAGGCTAAAAGTCCCAAAGCCTAGCTTTAGGCGGATCTGCGCAAGCATGGCCAATTGCAGCCCGAGCGTAAGAAGCTCACGAAGAACGCTAAGGCTAAAAGTCCCAAAGCCTAAGCTTTAGAGCGGATCGCGCTAGCGTGGCCAATTGCAGCCCGAGCGTAAGAAGTTCACGAAGAGAACGCTACGGCTAAAAGTCCCAAAGCCTCAGCTTTAGAGCGGATCGTGCCAAGCGTGGCCAATTGCAGCCCGAGCGTAAGAAGCTCATAAAGACAACGCAAGCGTGAAGTCCCAAAGCCTCAGCTTTAGCCGGACGGCGCAAGCATGGCCAATTGTAAGCCCGAGCGTAAGAAGCTCAGCGAAGAACGCTAAGGCTATAAGTCGTAAAGCCTAGCTTTAGGCGGACTGCGCAAGCGTGGCCAATCGCAGTCCGAAGCGTAAGAATATCACGAAGATAATGCAAGCGCCGAAGTTCCAAAGCATAAGGTTTAGAGTGGACCGCGCTAAGCGTGGCCAATTGTAGGCCCGAAGCGTAAGAAGCTTCACGAAGACAACGCAAAGGCCGAAGTCCCAAAGCCTCAGCTTTAGACGTGATCGCGCCAAGTGTGGCCAATTGCAGCCCGAGCGTAAGAAGCTCATGAAGAGAACGCAAAGGCCTGAAGTTCCAAAGCCTAAGCTTTAGGCGGAACGGTGCCAAGCGTGGCCAATTGTAAGCCCGAGCAAAAGAAGCTCACGAAGACAACGCAAAGGCTGAAAGTCCCAAAGCCTCAGCTTTAGGCGGACTGCGCCAAGCATGGCCAATCGCAGCGCGAAGCGTAAGAAGCTCACGAAGAACGCTAAGGCCAAAAGTCCCAAAGCCTAAGCTTTAGAGCGGATCGCGCTAAGCGTGGCCAATTGCAGCCCGAAGCGTAAGAAGTTCATGAATAGAACGCTAATGCTAAAAGTCCCAAAGCCTCGCCTTTAGGCGGACTTGCGCAAGCGTGGCCAATTGCAGCCCGAGCGTAAGAAGCTCATAAATACAACGCAAGCGTGAAGTCCCAAAGCCTAGCTTTAGCCGGACGTGCCAAGCATGGCCAATTGTAAGCCCGAGCGTAAGAAGCTCGCGAAGAACGCTTAAGGCTATAAGTCGTAAAGCCTAGCTTTAAGCGGATTCGCGCAAGTGTGGCCAATCGCAGTCCGAGCGTAAGAATATCATGAAGATAATGCAAAGGCCGAAGTTCCAAAGCCTAAGGTTTAGCGTGACTGCGCTAAGCGTGGCCAATTGTAGGCCCGAGCAGAAGAAGCTCACGAAGACAACGCAAAGGCCGAAGTCCCAAAGCCCAGCTTTTAGGCGAGACGGCGCAAGCATGGCCAATCGCAGCCCGAGCGTAAGAAGCTCATAAAGAACGCTATAGCTAAAATTCCCAAAGCCTAAGCTTTAGTGGATCGCGCTAGCGTGCCCAATTGTAGCCCGAAGCGTAAGAAGCTCACGAAGCGAACGCAAGGCCGTAAGTCCCAAAGCGTAAGCTTTACGCGGATCGTGCCGAAGCGTGGCCAATTGCAGCCCGAGCGTAAGAAGCTCGCGAAGATAATGCAAAGGCTAGAAGTTCCAAAGCCTAAGCTTTAGAGCGGACGGTGCCAAGCGTGGCCAATTGTAAGCCCGAGCAGAAGAAGCTCATGAAGACAACGCAAAGGCCAAAAGTCCCAAAGCCTAGCTTTAGCCGGGACGGTGCCAAGCATGGCCAATTGTAAGCCCGAGCAGAAGAAGCTCATGAAGCTAAGGCCATAAGTCGTAAAGCCTAGCTTTAGGCGGGACGGTGCCAAGTGTGGCCAATTGCAGGCCCGAGCAGAAGAATATCATGAAGATAATGCAAAGGCCAGAAGTTCCAAAGCCTAAGCTTTAGGCGGGACCGTGCCAAGCGTGGCCAATTGTAGGCCCGAGCAGAAGAAGCTCATGAAGACAACGCAAAGGCCAGAAGTCCCAAAGCCTAGCTTTAGGCGGGACGGTGCCAAGCATGGCCAATTGCAGGCCCGAGCAGAAGAAGCTCATGAAGAACGCTAAGGCCAGAAGTCCCAAAGCCTAAGCTTTAGGTGGAACGGTGCCAAATGTAGCAAATTGTAGGCCCGAGAAGAAGAAGCTCACGAAGAGAACGCAAAGGCCAGAAGTCCCAAAGCCTAAGCTTTAGGCGGGACGGTGCCGAGCGTGGCCAATTGCAGGCCCGAGCAGAAGAAGCTCATGAAGACAACGCAAAGGCCAGAAGTCCCAAAGCCTAGCTTTAGGCGGATTCGCGCTCAAGATGGCCAATCGCAGTCCGAGCGTAAGAAGCTTACGAAGAATGCTAAGGCTAAAGTCCTAAAGCCTAAGCTTTAGGTCGGATCGGTGACAAGCGTGTCCAATTGCAGTCCCGAAGCGTAAGAAGCTCACGAAGAGAACGCAAAGGCCGTAAGTTCCAAAGCCTATGCTTTAGGCGAACTGCGCTAAGCGTGGCCAATTGTAAGCCCGAGCGTAAGAAGCTCATGAAGACAACGCAAGCGCCGAAGTCCCAAAGCCTAGCTTTAGGCGTGACGTGCCAAGCATGGCCAATTGCAGTGCCCGAGCGTAAGAAGCTTACGAAGAACGCTATAGGCCAAAGTCCCAAAGCCTAAGCTTTAGGCGGATCGCGCTAGCGTGGCCAATTGTCGGCTCGAGCGTAAGAAGTTCACGAAGAGAACGCTAAGGCCAAAAGTCCCAAAGCCTCAGGTTTAGGCGGGACGGTGCCAAGCGTGGCCAATTGCAGGCCCGAGCAGAAGAAGCTCATGAAGACAACGCAAGCGTGAAGTCCCAAAGCCTCAGCTTTAGTCGGATCGCGCCAAGCATGGCCAATTGTAAGCCCGAGCGTAAGAAGTTCATGAAGAACGCTAAGGCCATAAGTCCGAAAGCCTAGCTTTAGGCGGATCGGCGCTAAGCGTGCCAATTGCAGTCCGAGCGTAAGAATATCACGAAGATAATGCAAAGGCCAAAGTTGCAAAGCCTAAGCTTTAGAGCGGATCGCGCTAAGCGTGGCCAATTGCAGGCCCGAAAGCGTAAGAAGCTTATGAAGACAACGCAAGGCCGAAGTCCAAAAGCCTAGCTTTAGGCGGACGGTGCAAGCATGGCCAAGCGTGGCCAATTGCAGGCCCGAGCAGAAGAAGCTCACGAAGAGAACGCAAAGGCCAGAAGTCCCAAAGCCTAAGCTTTAGGCGGATTGCGCCGAAGCGTGGCCAATTGCAGTGCCCGAGCGTAAGAAGCTCACGAAGACAACGTAAGGCCGAAGTCCCAAAGCCTAGCTTTAGGCGTGATTCGCGCCAAGCATGGCCAATTGCAGTGCCCGAAAGCGTAAGAAGCTCATAAAGACAACGCAAGGTCGTAAGTCCCAAACCCTAGCTTTAGCAGGATCGTGCCAAGCATTGCCAATTGTAAGCCCGAGCGTAAGAAGCTCATGAAGAACGCTAAGGAAATAAGTCGAAAGCCTAGCTTTAGGCGTGATCGGCGCTAGCGTGGCCAATTGCAGCCCGCGCGTAAGAATATCACGAAGATAATGCAAAGGCCGAAGTTCCAAAGCCTAAGATTTAAGCGGATCGTGCCAAGCGTGGCCAATTGTAGGCCCGAGTACAAGAAGCTCATAAAGACAACGCAAAGGTAGAAGTCTCAAAGCCTAGCTTTAGCAGTGGACGGTGCCAAGCATTGCCAATTGAAGCCCGAGCGTAAGAAGCTCGCGAAGAACGCTAAGGCTATAAGTCGCAAAGCCTAGCTTTAAGCGGATTCGCGCTAAGCGTGGCCAATTGCAGCCCGAGCGTAAGAATATCATGAAGATAATGCAAAGGCCAGAAGTTCCAAAGCCTAAGCTTTAGGCGGGATTCGGCGCAAGCGTGGCCAATTGTAAGCCCAAGCGTAAGAAGCTCATAAAGACAACGCTAAGGCCGAAGTCCCAAAGCCTAAGCTTTAGGCGAATCTGCTCCAAGCATGGCCAATTGCAGCCCGGAAGCGTAAGAAGCTCATGAAGACAACGCTAAAGCTAAAGTCCCAAAGCCTAAGCTTTAGGCGGATCGCGCTAAGCGTGGCCAATTGCAGTGCTCGAGCGTAAGAAGTTCATGAAGAGAACGCTAAGGCCAAAAGTCCCAAAGCCTCAGCTTTAGGCAGGACGGTGCCAAGCGTGGCAAATTGCAGGCCCGAGCAGAAGAAGCTCATAAAGACAACGCAAAGGTAGAAGTCCCAAAGCCTAGCTTTAGCCGGGACGGCGCCAAGCATGGCCAATTGTAAGCCCGAGCAGAAGAAGTTCATGAGGAACGCTAAGGCCATAAGTCGCAAAGCCTAGCTTTAGGCGTGATCGGCGCTAAGCGTGGCCAATTGCATGCCCGAGCGTAAGAATATCGTGAAGATAACGCAAAGGCCGAAGTTCCAAAGCCTAAGCTTTAGAGCGGACTGCGCCAAGCGTGGCCAATTGCAGACCCGAGCGTAAGAAGCTCATGAAGACAACGCAAGGCGTAAGTCCCAAAGCCTAGCTTTAGAGTGGACTGCGCCAAGCATGGCCAATTGTAAGCCCGAAGCGTAAGAAGTTCACGAAGAACGCTAAGGCCATAAGTCGCAAAGCCTAGCTTTAGGCGTGATTGCGACAAGCGTGGCCAATTGCAGCCCGAGCGTAAGAAGCTCACGAAGAGAACGCAAAGACCGTAAGTCCCAAAGCCTAAGCGTTTAGAGCGGATCGCGCCGAAGCGTGGCCAATTGCAGCCCGAGCGTAAGAAGCTCACGAAGACAACGCAAGGCCGTAAGTCCCAAAGCATAGCTTTAGGCGGACTGCGCCAAGCATGGCCAATTGCAGTGCCCGAGCGTAAGAAGCTCATAAAGACAACGCAAGGTCGAAGTCCCAAAGCCTAGCTTTAGCAGGACTGCGCCAAGCATTGCCAATTGTAAGCCCGAGCGTAAGAAGCTCACGAAGCAACGCTAAGGCTATAAGTCGAAAGCCTAGCTTTAGAGCGGATTGCGCTAGCGTGGCCAATTGCAGTGCCCGAGCGTAAGAATATCACGAAGATAATGCAAAGGCCGAAGTTCCAAAGCCTATGCTTTAGGCGGATCGCGCCAAGCGTGGCCAATTGTAAGCCCGAGCGTAAGAAGCTCACGAAGACAACGCTAAGGCCGAAGTCCCAAAGCCTAAGCTTTAGGCGGAATCTGCTCCAAGCATGGCCAATTGCAGGCCCGAGCGTAAGAAGCTCACGAAGAACGCTAAGGCAAAAGTCCCAAAGCCTAGCTTTAGGCGGATCGCGCTAAGCGTGGCCAATTGCGTGCTCGAAGCGTAAGAGTTCATGAAGAGAACGCTAAGGCTAAAAGTCCCAAAGCCTCGCCTTTAGGCGTGATCGGTGCTAAGCGTAGCTAATTGCAGCCCGAGCGTAAGAAGCTCATAAAGACAACGCAAGCGTGAAGTCCCAAAGCTCTAGCTTTAGTCGGACTGCGCCAAGCATGGCCAATTGTAAGCCCGAAGCGTAAGAAGTTCATGAGAAACGCTAAGGCCATAAGTCGTAAAGCCTAGCTTTAGGCGATGACGCGCTAGCGGTGCCAATCTGCAGTCCCGAGCGTAAGAATATCGTGAAGATAATGCAAAGGCCGAAGTTCCAAAGCCTAAGCTTTAGGCGGATCGCGCTAAGCGTGGCCAATTGCAGGCCCGAGCGTAAGAAGCTCGCGAAGACAACGCAAAGGTGAAGTCCCAAAGCCTAGCTTTAGCGGGACTGCGCAAGCATGGCCAATTGCAAGCCCGAAGCGTAAGAAGTTCACGAAGCAACGCTAAGGCTATAAGTCGCAAAGCCTAGCTTTAGGCAGATCGGCGCAAGCGTGGCTAATTGCATGCCCGAAGCGTAAGAAGCTCACGAAGAGAACGCTAAGGCCGAAGTCCCAAAGCCTAAGGTTTAGAGCGGATCGTGCCGAAGCGTGGCTAATTGCAGTGCCCGAGCAGTAAGGCTCACGAAGACAACGCTAAGGCCGTAAGTCCCAAAGCATAGCTTTAGGCGGACGGTGCCAAGCATGGCCAATTGCAGCCCGAAGCGTAAGAAGCTCACGAAGAACGCTAAGGCTATAAGTCGCAAAGCCTAGCTTTAGGCGGATCGCGCTAAGCGTGGCTAATTGCAGCCCGAAGCGTAAGAAGCTCACGAAGAGAACGCAAAGGCCGAAGTCCCAAAGCCTAAGCGTTTAGAGCGGACTGCGCCAAGCGTGGCCAATTGCAGTCCCGAGCGTAAGAAGCTCATGAAGACAACGCTAAGGCTGAAGTCCCAAAGCTCAGCTTTAGGCGTGATTCGCGCCAAGCATGGCCAATTGCAAGCCCGAGCGTAAGAAACTCATGAAGAACGCTAAGGCCGAAGTCCCAAAGCCTAAGCTTTAGAGCGAATGCGTGCGCTAATTGCAGTGCCCGAAGCGTAAGAAGCTCACGAAGACAACGCAAGGTCGAAGTCCCAAAGCCTAGCTTTAAGCAGGACTGGCGCCAAGCATGGCCAATTGCAAGTCCGAGCGTAAGAAGTTCACGAAGAACGCTAAGGCCATAAGTCGAAAGCCTAGCTTTAGGCGGATCGTGCTAAGCGTGGCTAATTGCAGTGCCCGAGCGTAAGAAGCTCACGAAGAGAACGCAAAGGCCGAAGTCCCAAAGCCTAGCGTTTAGCGGATCGTGCCGAAGCGTGGCTAATTGCAGTGCCCGAGCAGTAAGGCTCATGAAGACAACGCAAGGCCGAAGTCCCAAAGCCTAGCTTTAGGCGTGACTGCGCTAAGCATGGCCAATTGCAGCCCGAGCGTAAGAAGCTCATAAAGAACGCTAAGGCTAAAAGTCCCAAAGCCTAAGCTTTAGACGGATCTGCGCTAAGCGTGGCCAATTGCAGTCCGAAAGCGTAAGAAGCTCACGAAGCGAACGCAAGGCCGAAGTCCCAAAGCCTAAGCTTTAGGCGAGACTGCGCCGAAGCGTGGCTAATTGCAGCCCGAGCGTAAGAAGCTCACGAAGATAACGCAAAGGCCGAAGTCCCAAAGCCTAAGCTTTAGAGCGGACTCGCGCAAGCGTGGCTAATTGTAAGCCCGAGCGTAAGAAGCTCATGAAGACAACGCAAAGGCTGAAGTCCCAAAGCCTAGCTTTAGGCGGACGGCGCTAAGCATGGCCAATTGCAAGCCCGAGCGTAAGAAACTCACGAAGAACGCTTAAGGCCGAAGTCCCAAAGCCTAAGCTTTAGAGCGAACCGTGCCAATCGTAGCAAATTGCAGGCCCGAGCGTAAGAAGCTCACGAAGAGAACGCAAAGGCCGTAAGTCCCAAAGCCTAAGCTTTAGGCGGATTGCGACGAGCGTGGCTAATTGCAGCCCGAGCGTAAGAAGCTCACGAAGACAACGCTAAGGCCGTAAGTCCCAAAGCATAGCTTTAGGCGGATCTGCGCAAGCATGGCCAATTGCAGTGCCCGAGAGTAAGAAGCTCATAAAGACAACGCAAAGGCTGAAGTCCCAAAGCCTAGCTTTAGCGGACGGTGCGCAAGCATGGCCAATTGTAAGCTCGAGCGTAAGAAGCTTCACGAAGAACGCTAAGGCCATAAGTCGCAAAGCCTAGCTTTAGCGGGATCTGCGCAAGCGTGGCCAATTGCAGCCCGAGCGTAAGAAGCTCATGAAGAGAACGCAAAGACCAGAAGTTCCAAAGCCTAAGCTTTAGGGGAACGTGCCAAGCGTGACCAATTGTAAGCCCGAGCAAAGAAGCATCACGAAGACAACGCAAAGGCCGTAAGTCCCAAAGCCTAGCTTTTAGGCGGACTGCGCCAAGCATGGCCAATTGCAGCCCGAGCGTAAGAAGCTCAGCGAAGACAACGCTAAGGCCGAAAGTCCCAAAGCCTAAGCTTTAGAGCGGATCGCGCTAGCTGGTGCTAATTGCAGTGCCCGAGCGTAAGAAGCTCGACGAAGATAACGCAAAGGCCGAAGTTCCAAAGCCTAAGCTTTAGGCGAACGGTGCCAAGCATGGCCAATCGTAGCCCGAGCGTAAGAAGCTCACGAAGAACGCTAAGGCTATAAGTCGTAAAGCCTAGCTTTAGGTCGGACGGCGCTAAGCGTGGCCAATTACAGTCCGAGCGTAAGAATATCACGAAGATAACGCAAAGGCCGAAGTCCCAAAGCCTAAGCTTTAGGCGAGACTGCGCTAAGCGTGGCTAATTGTAAGCCCGAGCGTAAGAAGCTTCACGAAGAACGCTAAGGCCATAAGTCCGAAAGCCTAGCTTTAGGCGGACGTGCGCAAGCGTGGCCAATTGCAGCCCGAGCGTAAGAATATCACGAAGATAATGCTAAGGCCGAAGTCCCAAAGCCTAAGCTTTAGGCGAACGGCGCCAAATGTAGCAAATTATAGTGCCCGAGCGTAAGAAGCTCACAAAGAGAACGCAAGGCCGAAGTCCCAAAGCCTAAGCTTTAGGCGTGATCTGCGCGAAGCGCGGCCAATTGCAGTGCCCGAGCGTAAGAAGCTCATGAAGACAACGCTAAGGCCGAAGTCCCAAAGCCTAGCTTTAGGAGGATCGGTGCCAAGCATGGCCAATTGCAGCCCGAAGCGTAAGAAGCTCACGAAGAACGCTAAGGCCGAAGTCCCAAAGCCTAAGCTTTAGGCGGATCGTGCCGAAGCGTGGCCAATTGCAGCCCGAGCGTAAGAAGCTTCGCGAAGAAAACGCAAGGCCGTAAGTCCCAAAGCCTAGCTTTTAGGCGGATCGGCTGCCAAGCATGGCCAATTGCAGCCCGAGCGTAAGAAGCTCATGAAGAACGCTAAGGCTATAAGTCCCAAAGCCTAAGCTTTAAGCGTGATTCGCGCTAAGCGGTGCTAATTGCAGTGCCCGAGCGTAAGAAGCTCATGAAGAACGCTAAGGCCAGAAGTCCCAAAGCCTAAGCTTTAGGCGGGACGGTGCCAAGCATGGCCAATTGCAGGCCCGAGCAGAAGAAGCTCATGAAGAACGCTAAGGCCAAAAGTCCCAAAGCCTAAGCTTTAGGCGGGACGGTGCCAAGTGTGGCCAATTGCAGGCCCGAGCAGAAGAAGCTCACGAAGAGAACGCAAAGGCCAGAAGTCCCAAAGCCTAAGCTTTATGCGGACGGCGCAAGCGTGGCTAATCGAAGCCCGAGCGTAAGAAGCTCACGAAGAACGCTAAGGCCAAAGTCCCAAAGCCTAAGCATTAGGCGGATTCGCGCTAGCGTGGCCAATTGCAGCCCGAAAGCGTAAGAAGCTCATGAAGAACGCTAAGGCTAAAGTCCCAAAGCCTAAGCTTTAGGCGGATCTGCGCTAAGCGTGGCCAATTGCAGCCCGAAGCGTAAGAAGCTCACGAAGAACTCTATAGCCAAAGTCCCAAAGCCAAAGCTTTAAGCGTGAATGGTGCCAAGAGTGGCCAATTGTAAGCCCGAGCGTAAGAAGCTCACGAAGACAACGCAAAGCCCGTAAGAACCAAAGCCTAGCTTTAGGCGGACGGCTGCCAACCGTGGCTAATTGCAGCCCGAAGCGTAAGAAGCTCACGAAGAACGCTAAGGCCAAAAGTCCCAAAGCCTAAGCTTTAGACGGACGTGCGCAAGTCTGGCCAATTGCAGTGCCCGAGCGTAAGAAGCTCACGAAGAGAACGCAAGGCCGAAGTCCCAAAGCCTAAGCTTTAGGCGGATTTGCGCAAGCGTGGCCAATTGCAGCCCGAGCGTAAGAAGCTTCATGAAGAGAACGCAAGCGCCGAAGTCCCAAAGCATAGATTTAAGCGGATCGGCGCTAAGCATGGCCAATTGCAGCCCGAGCAGAAGAAGCTCGCGAAGAACGCTAAGGCTGAAGTCGCCAAAGCCTAAGCTTTAGAGTGACGGTGCCAAGCGTAGCTAATTGCAGCCCGAGCGTAAAAGCTCACGAAGACAACGCAAGGCAGAAGTCCCAAAGCCTGAGCTTTAGCCGGATCGGCGCAAGCATGGCCAATTGTAAGCCCGAGCGTAAGAAGCTCACGAAGACAACGCAAAGCCTGAAGAACCAAAGCCTAGCTTTAAGCGGATCGGCGCAACCGTGGCCAATTGCAGCCCGAAAGCGTAAGAAGCTCACGAAGCAACGCTAAGGCCAAAAGTCCCAAAGCCTAAGCTTTAGACGGATTCGTGCCAAGTCCGGCCAATTGCAGCCCGAGCGTAAGAAGCTTCATGAAGAGAACGCAAGGCCGTAAGTCCCAAAGCCTAAGCTTTAGGCGGATCGGCGCTAAGCGTGGCTAATTGCAGTGCCCGAGCGTAAGAAGCTTCACGAAGAGAACGCAAGCGCCGAAGTCCCAAAGCATAGATTTAAGCGGATCTGCGCAAGCATGGCCAATCGCAGCCCGAGCGTAAGAAGCTCATGAAGAACGCTAAGGCCAAAGTCCCAAAGCCTAAGCTTTAAGGCGGACTGCGCAAGCGTAGCTAATTGCAGTGCCCGAGCAAAAAGCTCACGAAGACAACGCAAAGGCGAAGTCCGAAAGCCGAGCTTTAGTCGGATCGCGCCAAGCATGGCCAATTGTAAGCCCGAGCGTAAGAAGCTCACGAAGAACGCTAAGGCCGAAGTCCGAAAGTCTAGCTTTAGGCGTGATCGGCGCTAGCGTGGCCAATTGCAGCCCGAGCGTAAGAAGATCACGAAGATAACGCAATGGCCGAAGTTCCAAAGCCTAAGCTTTAGGCGGATCGCGCTAAGCGTGGCTAATTGTAGGCCCGAGCGTAAGAAGCTCACGAAGACAACGCAAAGGCCGAAGTCCCAAAGCCTAGCTTTAGGCGGATCTGCGCTAAGCATGGCTAATCGCAGCCCGAGCGTAAGTAAGCTTCACGAAGAACGCTAAGGCCAAAAGTCCCAAAGCCTAAGCTTTACGCGGACTGCGCCAAGCGTGCCCAATTGTAGCCCCAGCGTAAGAAGCTCACGAAGAGAACGCAAGGCCGAAGTCCCAAAGCCTAAGCTTTAGGCGGATTCGCGCCGAGCGTGGCCAATTGCAGTCCGCAGGTAAGAAGCTCACGAAGATAATGCAAAGGCCGAAGTCCCAAGGCCTAAGCTTTAAGCGGATCGCGCCAAGCGTGGCCAATTGTAAGCCCGAGCGTAAGAAGCTCACGAAGACAACGCAAAGGCTGAAGTCCCAAAGCCTAGCTTTAGGCGTGATTCGCGCCAAGCATGGCCAATTGCAAGCCGCGAGCGTAAGAAACTCACGAAGAACGCTTAAGGCCGAAGTCCCAAAGCCTAAGCTTTAGAGCGGATCTGCGCAAATATAGCAATTTGTAGCCCGAGCGTAAGAAGCTCACGAAGAGAACGCAGCGCCGAAGTCCCAAAGGCTAGCTTTAGCGCGAGACGGCGCCAAGCTCGCCAATTGCAGTGCCCGAGCGTAAGAAGCTCACGAAGATAATGCAAAGGCCGAAGTTCCAAAGCCTAAGCTTTAGCCGGATTCGCGCTAAGCGTGGCTAATTGCAGTGCCCGAAGCGTAAGAAGCTCATGAAGATAACGCAAAGGCCGAAGTCCCAAAGCCTAGCTTTAGGCGATTCGCGCCAAGCATGGCTATTTGCAGCCCGAAAGCGTAAGAAATTCATGAAGAACGCTAAGGCCAGAAGTCCCAAAGCCTAAGCTTTAGGCGGATCGGCGCTAAGCGTGGCCAATTGCAGGCCCGAGCGTAAGAAGCTCACGAAGAGAACGCAAGGCCGAAGTCCCAAAGCCTAAGCTTTAGAGCGGACGATGCCGAGCGTGGCTAATTGCAGCCCGAGCGTAAGAAGCTCAGCGAAGATAACGCAAAGGCCGAAGTTCCAAAGCCTAAGCTTTAGAGCGGATTGTGCCAAGCGTGGCTAATTGCAGCCCGAGCGTAAGAAGCTCATAAAGAACGCTAAGGCCAAAAGTCCCAAAGCCTAAGCTTTACGCGGACGGCGCTAAGCGTGCCCAATTGCAGTCCCGAGCGTAAGAAGCTCACGAAGAGAACGCAAGGCTGAAAGTCCCAAAGCCTAAGCTTTAGGCGGATCGGCGCTAGCGTGGCCAATTGCAGTGCCCGAGCGTAAGAAGCTCATGAAGAACGCTAAGCGCCGAAGTCCCAAAGCCTAGCTTTAGGCGGATCGGCGCCAAGCGTGGCCAATCGCAGCCCGAGCGTAAGAAGCTTCACGAAGAACGCTAAGGCCAAAGTCCCAAAGCCTACGCTTTAAGCGTGATCGGCGCTAAGCGTGGCCAATTGCATGCCCGAGCGTAAGAAGCTCACGAAGCAACGCTAAGGCTGAAAGTCCCAAAGCCTAAGCTTTAGAGCGGATCGGTGCCAGCGTGGCCAATCGCAGTGCTCGAGCAAGTAAGCTCATGAAGAACGCTAAGGCCAAAGTCCCAAAGCCTAAGCTTTAAGCGGATCGCGCTAAGCGTGGCTAATCGCAGTCCCGAGCGTAAGAAGCTCATGAAGAACGCTAAGGCTGAAAGTCCCAAAGCCTACGCTTTAGGCGGATCGGCGCTAAGCGTGGCCAATCGCAGCCCGAGCGTAAGAAGCTCACGAAGAACGCTAAGGCTAAAGTCCCAAAGCCTAAGCTTTAGGCGGATCTGCGCAAGCGTGGCCAATTGTAAGCCCGAGCGTAAGAAGCTCACGAAGACAACGCAAGGCCGTAAGTCGCAAAGCCTAAGCTTTAGAGCGGATCGTGCTAAGCGTGGCCAATTGCAGCCCGAGCGTAAGAAGCTCACGAAGAACGCTAAGGCTGAAAGTCCCAAAGCCTAAGCTTTAGGCGGATCTGCGCCAAGTCGCGCCAATTGCAGCCCGAGCGTAAGAAGCTTCACGAAGAGAACGCAAGGCCGTAAGTCCCAAAGCCTAAGCTTTAGTGCGGATCGCGCTAAGCGTGGCCAATTGCGTGCCCGAGCGTAAGAAGCTCACGAAGAGAACGCAAGGCCGTAAGTCCCAAAGCATAGCTTTAGAGCGGATTTGCCAAGCATGGCCAATCGCAGTCCGAGCGTAAGAAGCTCATGAAGAACGCTAAGGCCAAAGTCCCAAAGCCTAAGCTTTAGAGTGGATTCGCGCAAGCTGTAGCCAATTGCAGCCCGAGCAAAAAGCTCACGAAGACAACGCAAGGCCGAAGTCCGAAAGCCGAGCTTTAGGCGGACGGCGCAAGCATGGCCAATTGTAAGCCCGAAAGCGTAAGAAGCTCATGAATAACGCTAAGGCCGTAAGTCGCAAAGTCTAGCTTTAGAGTGATCGTGCGCAAGCGTGGCCAATTGCAGCCCGAGCGTAAGAAGATCACGAAGATAACGCAATGGCTGAAGTTCCAAAGCCTAAGCTTTAGAGTGATTGCGCCAAGCGTGGCTAATTGTAGGCCCGAAGCGTAAGAAGCTTCACGAAGACAACGCAAAGGCCGAAGTCCCAAAGCCTAGCTTTAGAGCGGATTCGCGCAAGCATGGCCAATCGCAGCCCGAGCGTAAGAAGCTCACGAAGAACGCTAAGGCCAGAAGTCCCAAAGCCTAAGCTTTACGCGGATTCGCGCTAAGCGTGCCCAATTGCAGTCCCGAGCGTAAGAAGCTCACGAAGAGAACGCTAAGGCCGAAGTCCCAAAGCCTAAGCTTTAAGCGGACTGTGCCGAGCGTGGCCAATTGCAGCCCGAGCGTAAAGCTCGCGAAGATAACGCAAAGGCCGAAGTTCCAAAGCCTAAGCTTTAGGCGGACTCGCGCTAAGCGTGGCCAATTGTAAGCCCGAGCGTAAGAAGCTTCACGAAGACAACGCAAAGGCTGAAGTCCCAAAGCCTAGCTTTAGAGCGGACTGCGCAAGCATGGCCAATCGCAGTCTGAGCGTAAGAAACTCACGAAGAACGCTAAGGCCGAAGTCCCAAAGCCTAAGCTTTAAAGTGGACTGCGCCAAATATAGCAATTTGTAGGCCCGAAGCGTAAGAAGCTCACGAAGAGAACGCAAAGGCCGAAGTCCCAAAGGCTAGCTTAGGCGAGATAGCGCTAAGCTCGCCAATCGTAGGCCCGAGCGTAAGAAGCTCACGAAGATAATGCAAAGGCCAGAAGTTCCAAAGCCTAAGCTTTAAGCGGATCGGCGCTAAGCGTGGCCAATCGCAGCCCGAGCGGAAGAAGCTCATGAAGATAATGCAAAGGCCAGAAGTCCCAAAGCCTAGCTTTTGGCGGGACGGTGCCAAACATGGCTATTTGCAGGCCCGAGCAGAAGAAATTCATGAAGAACGCTAAGGCCAGAAGTCCTAAAGCCTAAGCTTTAGAGTGACTCGCGCTAAGCGTGGCTAATTGTATGCCCGAAGCGTAAGAAGCTCACGAAGAGAACGCAAAGGCCAGAAGTCCCAAAGCCTAAGCTTTAGGCGGGACGATGCCGAGCGTGGCCAATTGCAGGCCCGAGCAGAAGAAGCTCATGAAGATAATGCAAAGGCCAGAAGTTCCAAAGCCTAAGCTTTAGAGTGGATCGCGCTAAGCGTGGCCAATTGCAGGCCCGAAAGCGTAAGAAGCTCATAAAGAACGCTATAGCCAAAGTCCCAAAGCCTAAGCTTTAAAGTGGATTCGCAAAGTGTGGCCAATTGCAGCCCGAGCGTAAGAAGCTCACGAAGAGAACGCAAGGCCGAAGTCCCAAAGCCTAAGCTTTAAAGCGGACGATGCCGAAGCGTGGCTAATTGCAGTGCCCGAGCGTAAGAAGCTCACGAAGATAATGCAAAGGCCGAAGTTCCAAAGCCTAAGCTTTAGAGCGGATTCGCGCTGGCGTGGCCAATTGCAGCCCGAGCGTAAGAAGCTCATAAAGAACGCTAAGGCCAAAGTCCCAAAGCCTAAGCTTTAAAGTGACGTGCAAAGCGTGGCCAATTGTAGGCCCGAGCGTAAGAAGCTTCACGAAGAGAACGCTAAGGCTGAAGTCCCAAAGCCTAAGCTTTAAGCGGACGATGCCGAGCGTGGCTAATTGCAGTCCCGAGCGTAAGAAGCTCACGAAGATAATGCAAAGGACGAAGTTCCAAAGCCTAAGCTTTAAGCGGACGGCGCTAGCGTGGCTAATTGCAAGCCCGAAGCGTAAGGCTCACGAAGATAACGCAAGGCCGAAGTTCCAAAGCCTAAGCTTTAGGCGAACTGCGCTAAGCGTGGCGAATTGCAAGCCCGAGCGTAAGAAGCTCATGAAGAACGCTAAGGCCGAAGTCCCAAAGCCTAAGCTTTAGGCGGATTCGCGCTAAGCGTGGCTAATCGCAGCCCGAGCGTAAGAAGCTTCACGAAGAACGCTAAGGCCAAAAGTCCCAAAGCCTAAGCTTAGGCGAACGGTGCCAAGAGTGGCCAATCGAAGCCCGAGCGTAAGAAGCTCATGAAGAACGCTAAGGCCGAAGTCCCAAAGCCTAAGCTTTAGAGTGATTCGCGCTAAGCGTGGCTAATTGCAGCCCGAAAGCGTAAGAAGCTTCATGAAGAACGCTAATGCCAAAAGTCCCAAAGCCTACGCTTTAGAGTGGATCTGCGCTAAGCGTGGCCAATCGCAGCCCGAGCGTAAGAAGCTCACGAAGAACGCTAAGGCTAAAGTCCCAAAGCCTAAGCTTTAGAGCGGATTGGCGCAAGCGTGGCTAATTGCAGCCCGAGCGTAAGAAGCTCATCAAGAGAACGCTAAGGCTATAAGTCCCAAAGCCTAAGCTTTAGTGCGAGTCGGTGCCAAGCGTGACCATATGCAGCCCGAGCGTAAGGCTCGCGAAGACAACGCAAGGCCGTAAGTCCCAAAGCCTAAGCTTTAGAGCGGACTGCGCCAGCGTGTCCAATTGTAGCCCGAGTAAGAAGCTCACGAAGACGACGTAAGGCCGAAGTCCCAAAGCCTAGCTTTAAGCGGAAGCGTGCCAGCGTGGCTAATTGCAGTCCCGAGCGTAAGAAGCTCACGAAGAGAACGCTAAGGCCGAAGTCCCAAAGCCTAAGCTTTAGGCGGACCGCGCCAAGCGAGGTCAATTGCAGTCTCGAGCGTAAGGCTCACGAAGACATCGCAAGGCTGAAGTCCCAAAGCCTAACTTTGTGAGGGATCGTGCAAAGCATGGCCAATCGCAGCCCGAGCGTAAGAAGCTCATGAAGAACGCTAGGGCCGGAAGTCCCAAAGCCAAAGCTTTAGGCGGATCGCGCTGCGTGTGTCCAATTGTAGCCGGAGCGTAAAGCTCACGAAGAGAACGCAAAGGTCGAAGTCCCAAAGCCTAAGCTTTAAGTGGATGGCGCCGAGCGTGGCCAATTGCGTGCCCGAGCAAGAAGCTCATAAGAGAACGCAAGGCCGAAGTCCCAAAGCCTAAGCTTTAGGCGGATGGTGCCAGCGTGGCCAATCGAGGTCGAGCGTAAGAAGCTTACAAAGAAAACGCAAGGTCGAAGTCCCAAAGCCTAAGCTTTAGAGCGGATTCGCCCAAGCATGGCCAATCGCAGCCCGAGCGTAAGAAACTCACGAAGAACGCTAGGCGCGAAGTCCCAAAGCCAAATCTTTAAAGTGGATTTGCGCAGCGTGGCTAATTGCAGTCCGAGCGTAAGGCTCACGAAGAGAACGCAAAGGCGTAAGTCCCAAAGCCTAGCTTTAGTCGGATCGCGCTAAGCATGGCTAATTGTAAGCCCGAGCGTAAGAAGCTTCGCGAAGAACGCTAAGGCCGTAAGTCCGAAAGCCTAGCTTTAGAGCGGATTTGCGCATGCGTGGCCAATTGCAGCCCGAATGTAAGAAGCTCACGAAGACAACGCAAGGCTGAAGTCCCAAAGCCTAGCTTTAGGCGGATTTGCTCAAGCATGGCCAATCGCAGTCCGAGCGTAAGAAACTCATGAAGAACGCTAGGCGCGAAGTCCCAAAGCCAAATCTTTAAGCGGATCGGCGCTGTGTGTCCAATTGCAGGCCGGAGCGTAAGAAGCTCACGAAGAGACCGCAAAGGTCGAAGTCCCAAAGCCTAAGCTTTAAAGCGGATTTGCGCGAAGCGTGGCCAATTGCAGCCCGAGCGTAAGAAGCTCATCAAGAGAACGCAAGGCTATAAGTCCCAAAGCCTAAGCTTTAGTGAGTCGGTGCCAAGCATGACCATATGCAGTCCGAGCGTAAGAAGCTCGCGAAGACAACGCAAAGGCCGAAGTCCTAAAGCCTAAGCTTTAGAGTGATTCGGAACAAGCGTGGCCAATTGCAGCCCGAGCGTAAGAGCTCACGAAGAACACTAAGGCCGAAGTCTCAAAGCCTAAGCTTTAGACGGACTGCGCTAAGCGTGGCCAATTGTCGGTCCAAGTAAGAAGCTCACGAAGAGAACGCTTATGGCCAAAAGTCGCAAAGCCTAAGCTTTAAGCGGACTTGCGCAAGCGTAGCCAATCGCAGTCCCGAGCAGTAAGAAACTCACGAAGAACGCTAAGGCAGAAGTCCCAAAGCCTAAGCTTTAGAGCGGATTGCGCAAGCCAGGGCTAATCGTAGTCCGAGCGTAAGAAGCTCACGAAGAGAACGCAAAGGTCGAAGTCCCAAAGCCTAAGCTTTAGAGCGGATTCGCGCCAAGCGTGGCCAATTGCAGCCCGAGCGTAAGAAGCTCATTAAGAGAACGCAAGGCTGAAGTCCCAAAGCCTAAGCTTTAAGCGGACGGTGCCAAGCGTGGCTAATTGCGAGCCCGAGCGTAAGAAGCTCACGAAGAAAACGCTAAGCGTCGAAGTCCCAAAGCCTAAGCTTTAGACGTGATCGGCAAAGCGTGGCCAATTGCGTGCCCGAACGTAAGAGCTCACGAAGACATCGCAAAGGCCTAAGTCCCAAAGCCTAAGCTTTAGAGGGATCTGCCAAGCATGGCTAATTGCAGTCCCGAATGTAAGAAGCTCATGAAGACAACGCAAAGGCTAGAAGTCCCAAAGCCTAGATTTAAGCGGATTTGCCCAAGCATGGCCAATCGCAGCCCGAGCGTAAGAAACTCATGAAGAACGCTAAGGCAGAAGTCCCAAAGCCAAATCTTTAAAGTGGACGGTGCCGCGTGGCTAATCAGTAGCTCGAGCGTAAGAAGCTCACGAAGAGAACGCAAGGCGTAAGTCCCAAAGCCTCAGCTTTAGTCGGACTGCGCTAAGCATGGCCAATCGTAAGCCCGAGCGTAAGAAGCTTCACGAAGAACGCTAAGGCCGAAGTCCGAAAGCCTAGCTTTTAAAGTGATCTGCGCCAGCGTGGCCAATCGCAGCCCGAGCGTAAGAAGCTCACGAAGAACGCTAAGGCCTGAAGTCCCAAAGCCTAAGCTTTAGGCGGATTCGCGCTAAGCGTGGCCAAATGCAGTGCCCAAGCGTAAGAAGCTCATGAAGACAACGCTAAGGCTGAAGTCCCAAAGCCTAAGCTTTAGGCGGATTCGCGCTAAGCGTGGCCAATTGCAGACCGGAGCGTAAGAAGCTCATGAAGAGAACGCAAGGCCTAAGTCCCAAAGCCTAGCTTTAGGCGGATTCGCGCAAGCGTGGCCAATCGCAGCCCGAAAGCGTAAGAAGCTTCATGAAGAACGCTAAGGCCGAAGTCACAAAGCCTAAGCTTTAAGCGGACCGCGCTAAGCGAGGTCAATTGCAGTGCCCGAGCGTAAGAAGCTTCACGAAGACATCGCAAGGCTGAAGTCCCAAAGCCTAAGCTTTAGAGGGACGTGCAAAGCATGGCTAATTGCATGCCCGAGCGTAAGAAGCTCACGAAGAACGCTAAGGCCGAAGTCCGAAAGCCAAAGCTTTAGAGCGGACGTGCCATGCGTGTCCAATTGCAGTCCGGAGCAAGTAAGCTCACGAAGAGAACGCAAGGTCGAAGTCCCAAAGCCTAAGCTTTAGGCGGACGGTGCCGAGCGTGGCTAATTGCAGCCCGAGCGTAAGAAGCTCACTAAGAGAACGCTAAGGCCAGAAGTCCCAAAGCCTAAGCTTTAGGCGGGATGGTGCCAGGCGTGGCCAATTGCAGTGCCGAGCGTAAGAAGCTTACAAAGAAAACGCAAAGGTCGAAGTCCCAAAGCCTAAGCTTTAGAGCGGATTCGCGCAAGCGTGGCCAATTGTCGCCCGAACGTAAGAAGCTCGCGAAGACATCGCTAAGGCCGAAGTCCCAAAGCCTAACTTTAGAGGGATCGCGCAAGCATGGCTAATTGCAGTCCCGAACGTAAGAAGCTCACGAAGACAACGCAAAGGCTGAAGTCCCAAAGCCTAAGCTTTAGGCGGATCTGCGCCAAGCATGGCCAATCGCAGCCCGAGCGTAAGAAGCTCACGAAGAACGCTAAGGCGAAGTCCCAAAGCCAAAGCTTTAGAGCGGATCGCGCTGCGTGTGTCCAATTGCAGGTCGGAGCGTAAGAAGCTCACGAAGAGACCGCAAAGGTCGAAGTCCCAAAGCCTAAGCTTTAAGCGGATCGCGCCGAAGCGTGGCTAATCGCAGTGCCCGAGCGTAAGAAGCTCACTAAGAGAACGCTAAGGCTATAAGTCCCAAAGCCTAAGCTTTAGCGTGAGTCGGTGCCAAGCGTGACCATATGCAGTCTCGAGCGTAAGAAGCTCATGAAGACAACGCAAGGCCGAAGTCCCAAAGCCTAAGCTTTAGGCGGATTCGCGCAAGCGTGGCCAATTGCAGCCCGAGCGTAAGAAGCTCACGAAGACGACGTAAGGCCGTAAGTCCCAAAGCCTAGCTTTAGGCGGATCGGCGCTAAGCGTGGCCAATTGCAGTGCCCGAGCGTAAGAAGCTCACGAAGAGAACGCTAAGGCCGAAGTCCCAAAGCCTAAGCTTTAGACGTGACCGCGCCAAGCGAGGTCAATTGCAGGCCCGAGCAGAAGAAGCTCATGAAGACATCGCAAAGGCTAGAAGTCCTAAAGCCTAACTTTAGGAGGGACGGTGCAAAGCATGGCCAATTGCAGGCCTGAGCAGAAGAAGCTCATGAAGAACGCTAAGGCCAGAAGTCCCAAAGCCAAAGCTTTAGGCGGGACGGTGCCAGGTGTGTCCAATTGTAGGCCGGAGCAGAAGAAGCTCACGAAGAGAACGCAAAGGTCAGAAGTCCCAAAGCCTAAGCTTTAGGCGGGATGGTGCCGAGCGTGGCCAATTGCAGGCCCGAGCAGAAGAAGCTCATTAAGAGAACGCAAAGGCCAGAAGTCCCAAAGCCTAAGCTTTAGGCGGATGGTGCCAAGCGTGGCCAATTGCAGGCTCGAGCGTAAGAAGCTTACAAAGAAAACGCAAGGTCGAAGTCCCAAAGCCTAAGCTTTAGGCGGATTTGCTCCAAGCATGGCCAATCGCAGTCCCGAGCGTAAGAAGCATCATGAAGAACGCTAAGGCGAAGTCCCAAAGCCAAATCTTTAAGTGGATTGTGCCAGCGTGGCTAATCGTAGTCCGAGCGTAAGAAGCTCACGAAGAGAACGCAAAGGCGTAAGTCCCAAAGCCTAGCTTTAGACGGATCGCGCCAAGCATGGCCAATTGCAAGCCCGAGCGTAAGAAGCTCATGCAAGAACGCTAAGGCCGTAAGTCGCAAAGCCTAGCTTTAGCGTGATTGTGCCAAGCGTGGCCAATTGCAGTCCGAACGTAAGAAGCTCACGAAGACAACGCAAAGGCTAGAAGTCCCAAAGCCTCAGCTTTAGAGCGGATCTGCTCCAAGCATGGCCAATCGCAGCCCGAGCGTAAGAAACTCACGAAGAACGCTAAGGCAGAAGTCCCAAAGCCAAATCTTTAGAGCGGATCTGCGCATGCGTGTCCAATTGCAGGTCGGAGCGTAAGAAGCTCACGAAGAGACCGCAAAGGTCGAAGTCCCAAAGCCTAAGCTTTAAGCGGACTGTGCCGAGCGTAGCTAATTGCAGCCCGAGCGTAAGAAGCTCACTAAGAGAACGCAAGGCTATAAGTCCCAAAGCCTAAGCTTTAGTGCGAGTCGTGCCAAGCGTGACCATATGCAGTCCCGAGCGTAAGAAGCTCACGAAGACAACGCTAAGGCCGAAGTCCCAAAGCCTAAGCTTTAGGCGGATCTGCAATGCGTGGCCAATTGCAGCCCGAGCGTAAGGTTCCACGAAGAACACTAAGGCCGAAGTCCCAAAGCCTAAGCTTTAGACGGATCTGCGCAAGCGTGGCCAATTGCTGGCCCGAGAGTAAGAAGCTCATGAAGAGAACGCTATGGCCGTAAGTCGCAAAGCCTAAGCTTTAGGCCGGACTGCGCAAGCGTAGCCAATCGCAGCCCGAGCGTAAGAAACTCATGAAGAACGCTATGGCGAAGTCCCAAAGCCTAAGCTTTAAGCGGATCGGCTGCCAGCGGGCTAATCGTAGGCCGGAGCGTAAGAAGCTCACGAAGAGAACGCAAGGTCGAAGTCCCAAAGCCTAAGCTTTAAGCGGATCGGCGCAAGCGTGGCCAATTGCAGCCCGAGCGTAAAAGCTCATGAAGAGAACGCTAAGGCCGAAGTCCCAAAGCCTAAGCTTTAAGCGGATGGTGCCAAGCGTGGCTAATTGCAGTCCCGAGCGTAAGAAGCTCGCGAAGAAAACGCAAGGTCGAAGTCCCAAAGCCTAAGCTTTAGGCTGGACGTGCAAAGCGTGGCCAATTGCGGCCCGAACGTAAGAAGCTTCACGAAGACATCGCGAAGCTCTAAGTCCTAAAGCCTAACTTTAGGAGGGACGTGCCAAGCATGGCTAATTGCAGTCCCGAACGTAAGAAGCTCACGAAGACAACGCAAGGCTGAAGTCCCAAAGCCTAGCTTTAGGCGGATTTGCCCAAGCATGGCCAATCGCAGCTCGAGCGTAAGAAACTCATGAAGAACGCTATGCAGAAGTCCCAAAGCCAAATCTTTAGAGTGATTTGCGCTCGCGTGGCTAATTGCAGGCCGGAGCGTAAGAAGCTCACGAAGAGAACGCAAGCGCGAAGTCCCAAAGCCTAGCTTTAGCCGGATTCGCGCCAAGCATGGCTAATTGCAAGCCCGAAGCGTAAGAGCTTCACGAAGAACGCTAAGGCCGAAGTCCGAAAGCCTAGCTTTGAAGTGATCGGCGCTATGCGTGGCCAATCGCGTACCCGAGCGTAAGGCTCACGAAGAACGCTAAGGCCTAAAGTCCCAAAGCCTAAGCTTTAGAGTGACGTGCGCTAAGCGTGGCCAAATGCAGCCCAAGCGTAAGAAGCTCACGAAGACAACGCAGTAGGCCGAAGTCCCAAAGCCTAAGCTTTAAAGTGGATCGCGCAAGCGTGGCCAATTGCAGACCGGAGCGTAAGAAGCTCATGAAGAGAACGCAAGGCCGTAAGTCCCAAAGCCTAGCTTTAGGCGGACGTGCTAGCGTGGCCAATTGCAGCCCGAGCGTAAGAAGCTCACGAAGAACGCTAAGGCCGAAGTCCCAAAGCCTAAGCTTTAAAGCGGATTCGCGCAGGCAGCGGCCAAATGCAGCCCGAGCGTAAGAAGCTCACGAAGACAACGCTAAGGCCGAAGTCCCAAAGCCTAGCTTTAGAGTGACGGTGCTAAGCGTGGCCAATCGCAGCCCGAGCGTAAGAAGTCTCACGAAGAACGCTAAGGCTAAAGTCCCAAAGCCTAAGCTTTAGGCGTGATTTGCAAGCGTGGCCAAATGCAGTGCCCGAGCGTAAGAAGCTCAGCGAAGAGAACGCAAGGCCGAAGTCGCAAAGCCTAAGCTTTAGAGTGATTCGTGCCAAGCGTGGCCAATTGTCGGCCCGAATGTAAGAAGCTCACGAAGACATCGCTAAGGCCGAAGTCCCAAAGCCTAACTTTAGAGGGACTGCGCCAAGCATGGCTAATCGCAGTCCGAACGTAAGAAGCTCACGAAGACAACGCTAAGGCTGAAGTCCCAAAGCCTAGCTTTAGCTGGATCTGCCCAAGCATGGCCAATCGCAGCCCGAAGCGTAAGAAACTCACGAAGAACGCTAAGGCTGAAGTCCCAAAGCCAAAGCTTTAAGCGGATTGCGCCAGCGTGGCTAATTGTAGGCCGGAGCGTAAGAAGCTCACGAAGAGAACGCAAGGCCGAAGTCCCAAAGCCTAGCTTTAGCGGACTGCGCCAAGCATGGCCAATCAGAAGCCCGAGCGTAAGAAGCTCACGAAGAACGCTAAGGCCGAAGTCCGAAAGCCTAGCTTTAGAGTGATCTGCGCCATGCGTGGCCAATCGCAGCCCGAGCGTAAGAAGCTCACGAAGAACGCTAAGGCCTAAAGTCCCAAAGCCTAAGCTTTAGGCGGATCGGCGCAAGCGTGGCCAAATGCATGCCCAAGCGTAAGAAGCTCACGAAGACAACGCAAGCGTCGAAGTCCCAAAGCCTAAGCTTTAGCGTGAACTGCGCCAAGCGTGGCCAATTGCAGTCCGAAGCGTAAGAATCTCACGAAGACAACGCAAAGCCGTAAGTCCCAAAGCCTAAGCTTTAGGCGGATCTGCGCTAGCGTGGCCAATCGCAGCCCGAAGCGTAAGAAGCTCACGAAGAACGCTAAGGTTAAAGTCCCAAAGCCTAAGCTTTAGCGGATCGCGCCAAGCATGGCTAATTGTAAGCCCGAAGCGTAAGAAGCTCACGAAGAACGCTAAGGCCGAAGTCGCAAAGCCTAGCTTTAGGCGGACGTGCCATGCGTGGCCAATCGCAGCCCGAGCGTAAGAAGCTCACGAAGAACGCTAAGGCCTGAAGTCCCAAAGCCTAAGCTTTAGAGTGAGGGTACCATGCGTGGCCAATCGCAGTCCCGAGCGTAAGAAGCTCATGAAGAGAACGCTAAGGCCGTAAGTCCCAAAGCTTAGCTTTAGACGGATCGCGCAAGCATGGCTAATCGCAGTGCCCGAGCGTAAGAAGCTCGCGAAGAACGCTAAGGCCGAAGTCCCAAAGCCTAAGCTTTAGGCGGATCGCGCTAAGCGTGCCAATTGCGTGCCCGAGCGTAAGAAGCTCACGAAGACAACGCAGGCCGAAGTCCCAAAGCCTAAGCTTTAGAGCGGATCTGCGCTAGCGTGGCCAATCGCAGCCCGAGCGTAAGAAGCTCACGAAGAACACTAAGGCCGAAGTCCCAAAGCCTAAGCTTTAAGCGAGACTGCGTGCCAAGCGTGGCCAATTGCAGTGCCAAGTAAGAAGCTTCACGAAGAGAACGCTATGGCCGAAGTCGCAAAGCCTAAGCTTTAAGCGGACGCGCTAAGCGTAGCCAATCGCAGCCCGAGCGTAAGAAACTCACGAAGAACGCTAAAGCAGAAGTCCCAAAGCCTAAGCTTTAAAGTGATTCGCGCTGCGTGGCCAATTGTAGGCCGGAGCGTAAGAAGCTCACGAAGAGAACGCAAGGTCGAAGTCCCAAAGCCTAAGCTTTAGCGGACTGCGCCGAGCGTGGCCAATTGCAGTGCCCGAATGTAAAGCTTCACGAAGAAATCGCGAAGGCGTAAGTCCCAAAGCCTAACTTTGGAGGGACTGCGCTAAGCATGGCTAATTGCGTCCCGAACGTAAGAAGCTCACGAAGACAACGCAAACGCTGAAGTCCCAAAGCCTAGCTTTAGGCGGACTGGCTCCAAGCATGACCAATCGCAGCCCGAGCGTAAGAAACTCACGAAGAACGCTAAGGCTGAAGTCCCAAAGCCAAATCTTTAAGTGGATTCGCGCCAGCGTGGCTAATCGTAGGCCGGAGCGTAAGAAGCTCACGAAGAGAACGCAAGGCGTAAGTCCCAAAGCCTCAGCTTTAGCCGGACGGCGCAAGCATGGCTAATCGTAAGCCCGAGCGTAGAAGCTCAGCGAAGAACGCTAAGGCCGAAGTCGCAAAGCCTCAGCTTTAGCGGACGTGCCAGCGTGGCCAATCGCAGTACCCGAGCGTAAGAAGCTCACGAAGAACGCTAAGGCCTAAAGTCCCAAAGCCTAAGCTTTAAGCGGACGGTGCTAAGCGTGGCCAAATGCGCGCCAAGCGTAAGAAGCTTCGCGAAGACAACGCAAGGCTGAAGTCCTAAAGCCTAAGCTTTAAGCGTGACCTGCCAAGCGTGGCCAATTGCAGACCGGAGCGTAGAAGCTCAAGAAGAGAACGCAAGGCCGAAGTCCCAAAGCCTAGCTTTAGCGTGGACTGCGCCAAGCGTGGCCAATTGCAGTGCCCGAGCGTAAGGCTCGCGAAGACAACGCAAGGGCTGAAGTCCCAAAGCCTAAGCTTTAGAGCGGACTGCGCTGAGCGTGGCCAATCGCAGTCCCGAAAGCGTAAGCTCAGCGAAGAACACTAAGCGCCGAAGTCCCAAAGCCTAAGCTTTAGGCGAGACTGCGCAAGCGTGGCCAATCGCAGCCCAAGTAAGAAGCTCACGAAGAGAATACTAAGGCCGAAGTCCCAAAGCCTAAGCTTTAGCGCGACGGCGCTAAGCGTGGCCAATTGCAGCCCGAGCGTAAGAAGTTCATAAAGACAACGAAAGGTCAAGTCCCAATGCCTAGCTTTAGTCGGATGGTGCCAACCATGGCCAATTGTACCCGAGCGTAAGAATCTCATGAAGACAACGCAAGGCCTAAGTCCCAAAGCCTAGCTTTAAAGCGGATTGAGCTAAGCGTGGCCAATTGCAGCCCGAGCGTAAGAAGCTCACGAAGAGAACGCAAGCGCCGAAGTCCCAAAGCCTAAGCTTTAGGCGGATTGCGCCGAAGCGTGGCCAATTGCAGTCCCGAGCGTAAGAAGCTCATCAAGAGAACGCAAGGCTGAAGTCCCAAAGCCTAAGCTTTAGTGGACGGTGCCAAGCGTAGCCAATTACAGTCCGAGCGTAAGGTCGACGAAGACAACGCAGGGCCGAAGTCCTAAAGCCTAAGCTTTAGAGTGACTGGATGCGCAGCGTGGCCAATCGCAGTCCGAGCGTAAGAAGCTCCATGAAGAACACTAAGGCCGAAGTCCCAAAGCCTAAGCTTTAGCGCGCGACGCTAAGCGTGCTGGCCAATTGCAGCCTAAGTGTAAGCTCACGAAGAGAATACTATAGCTAAAAGTCCCAAAGCCTAAGCTTTAGTGCGACGGCAGCTAAGCGTGGCCAATTGCAGTCCGAAAGCGTAAGAAGTTCATAAAGACAACGTAAAGGTCAAGTCCCAATGCCTAGCTTTAGTCGGATCTGCCAACCATGGCCAATTGTAGGTCCGAAGCGTAAGAATCTCACGAAGACAACGCAAGCGCCGAAGTCCCAAAGCCTAGTTTTAAAGTGGATTGCGGCTAAGCGTGGCTAATTGCAGCCCGAAAGTAAGGCTCACGAAGAACGCTAAGGCCAAAGTCCCAAAGCCTAAGCTTTAAAGCGGATCGCGCCAAGCGTGGCTAAATGCAGCCCGAGCGTAAGGCTCATGAAGAGAACGCTAGGCAGAAGTCCCAAAGCCTAAGCTTTAAGCGGATGGTGCCAGTGTGGCTAATCGTAGTCGGAGCGTAAGAAGCTCACGAAGAAAACGCAAGGTCGAAGTCCCAAAGCCTAAGCTTTAAGCGGATTGCGCTAAGCGTGGCCAATTGCCGCCCGAACGTAAGAAGCTCACGAAGACATCGCAAAGGCTGAAGTCCCAAAGCCTAAGCTTTAGAGCGGACGCGCTGCTGCGTGGCCAATCGCAGCCCGAGCGTAAGAAGCTCGCGAAGAACGCTAAGGCTAAAGTCCGAAAGCCTAAGCTTTAGACGTGATCGCGCAAGCGTGGCTAAATGCGTGGCCGAGCGTAAGAAGCTCGCAAGAGAACGCTAAGGCAGAAGTCCCAAAGCCTAAACTTTAAAGCGGATGGTGCCAGTGTGGCTAATCGTAGGCCGGAGCGTAAGAAGCTCACGAAGAAAACGCAAAGGTCGAAGTCCCAAAGCCTAAGCTTTAGGCGGACGTGCCAAGCGTGGCCAATTGTCGGCCCGAATGTAAGAAGCTCACGAAGACATCGCAAAGGCCGTAAGTCCCAAAGCCTAACTTTAGAGGGACTGTGCCAAGCATGGCTAATCGCAGTGCCCGAATGTAAGAAGCTCACGAAGACAACACAAAGGCTGAAGTCCCAAAGCCTAGCTTTAAAGTGGATTTGCCCAAGCATGGCCAATCGCAGCCCGAAGCGTAAGAAACTCACGAAGAACGCTAGGCGAAGTCCCAAAGCCAAAGCTTTGCAGCGGACTTGCGCTGTGTGGCTAATCAGAGTCCGGAGCGTAAGAAGCTCACGAAGAGAACGCAGGCGTAAGTCCCAAAGACTAGCTTTAGCCGGACGGTGCCAAGCATGGCTAATTGTAAGCCCGAGCGTAAGAAGCTCACGAAGAACGCTAAGGCCGTAAGTCGAAGCTCAGCTTTAAGTGGACGTGCCATGCGTGGCCAATTGCGCACCCGAGCGTAAGAAGCTCACGAAGAACGCTAAGGCCTAAAGTCCCAAAGCCTAAGCTTTAGAGCGGACTGGCATCAAGCGTGGCCAATCGCAGCCCGAGCGTAAGAAGCTCACGAAGAGAACGCAAGGCCGAAGTCCCAAAGCCTAGCTTTTAGACGGATTCGCGCAAGCATGGCTAATTGCGTGCCCGAGCGTAAGAGCTTCGCGAAGAACGCTAAGGCCGAAGTACCAAGCCTAGCTTTAAGTGAGATCGCGCTAAGCGTGGCTAATTGCAGTGCCCGAGCGTAAGAAGCTCACGAAGATAACGCAAAGGCCGAAGTTCCAAAGCCTAAGCTTTAAAGTGATTGCGCCAAGCGTGGCCAATTGTAGGCCCGAAAGCAAGAGGCTCACGAAGAGAACGCAAGGCCGAAGTCCCAAAGCCTAAGCTTTAGCGTGATTGCGCCGAAGCGTGGCTAATCGCAGTCCCGAGCGTAAGAAGCTCATCAAGAGAACGCAAGCGTCGAAGTCCCAAAGCCTAAGCTTTAGGTGGATGGTGCCAAGCGTAGCCAATTACAGTCCCGAAGCGTAAGGCTTCACGAAGACAACGCAAGGGCTGTAAGTACTAAAGCCTAAGCTTAAGTGATTCGCGCTAAGCGTGGCCAATCGCAGCCCGAGCGTAAGGCTCCACGAAGAACACTAAGGCCGAAGTCCCAAAGCCTAAGCTTTAGCGCGACGCGCTAAGCGTGGCCAATCGCAGCCTAGCAGTAAGGTTCAGCCAAGAGAATACTAAGGCCGAAGTCCCAAAGCCTAAGCTTTAGGCGCGACGGCATAAGCGTGGCCAATTGCAGTGCCCGAGCGTAAGAAGTTCATAAAGACAACGTAAAGGTCAAGTCCCAATGCCTAGCTTTAACGTGATCTGCACAACCATGGCCAATTGTAGGCCCGAGCGTAAGAATCTCACGAAGACAACGCAAAGGCCGAAGTCCCAAAGCCTAGCTTTAGGCGGATCGGCGCTAAGCGTGGCTAATCAGTAGCCCGAGCGTAAGAAGCTCACGAAGAACGCCGAGGCCGAAGTCCCAAAGCCTAAGCTTTAGCGCCGACGGTGCTAAGCGTGGCCAATTGCAGGCCTAAGTAGTAAGGCTCGCTAAGAGAATACTAAGGCCAAAGTACCAAAGCCTAAGCTTTAGGCGCGACGGCGCTAAGCGTGGCCAATTGCAGCCCGAAGCGTAAGAAGTTCATAAAGACAACGTAAAGGTCAAGTCCGAATGCCTAGCTTTAGCCGGACTTGCACAACCATGGCCAATTGTAGGTCCGAGCGTAAGAATCTCATGAAGACAACGCAAAGGCCGAAGTCCCAAAGCCTAGCTTTAAAGTGATCTGCGCAAGTGTGGCTAATTGCAGTCCGAGCGTAAGAAGCTCATGAAGAACGCTAAGGCCAAAGTCCCAAAGCCTAAGCTTTAGAGTGATCGGTGCCAAGCATGGCCAATCGTAAGCCCGAGCGTAAGAAGCTCATGAAGAACGCTAAGGCCGAAGTCGAAGCTCAGCTTTAGCGTAAGGTTACGAAGAACGCTAAGGCCGAAGTCCCAAGCCTAGCTTTAAAGTAGATTTGCGCAAGCGGGCTACAATCGCAGCCCGAGCGTAAGAAGCTCACGAAGATAATGCAAAGGCCGAAGTTCCAAAGCCTAAGCTTTAGAGCTGACTGCGCTAAGCGTGGCCAATTGCAAGCCCGAGCGTAAGAAGCTCACGAAGACAACGCAAGGGCCGAAGTCCTAAAGCCTAAGCTTTTAGAAGTGATGGCCAAGCTGCAGTGCCCGAAGCGTAAGAAGCCCATGAAGAACACTAAGGCCAGAAGTCCCAAAGCCTAAGCTTTAGGCGAGACGGTGCCAAGCGTGGCCAATTGCAGGCCTAAGTAGAAGAAGCTCATGAAGAGAATACTAAGGCCAGAAGTCCCAAAGCCTAAGCTTTAGGCGCGACGGCGCTAAGCGTAGCCAATCGGCAGTCCGAGCGTAAGAAGTTCATAAAGACAACGTAAAGGCTGAAGTCCCAATGCCTAGCTTTAGCCGGGACGGTGCCAACCATGGCCAATTGTAGGCCCGAGCAGAAGAATCTCATGAAGACAACGCAAAGGCCAGAAGTCCCAAAGCCTAGCTTTAGGCGTGATCTGCGCAAGCGTGGCCAATCGCAGCCCGAAGCGTAAGAAGCTCACGAAGAGAACGCAAAGCGCCGATGTCCCAAAGCCTAAGCTTTAGAGCGGATCTGCGCCGAAGCGTGGCCAATTGCAGGCCCGAGCAGAAGAAGCTCATCAAGAGAACGCAAAGGCCAGAAGTCCCAAAGCCTAAGCTTTAGGTGGGATGGTGCCAAGCGTAGCCAATTACAGGCCCGAGCAGAAGAAGCTCATGAAGACAACGCAAGGGCCAGAAGTCCTAAAGCCTAAGCTTTAGGCGGGACGGTGCCAAGTGTGGCCAATTGCAGGCCCGAGCAGAAGAAGCCCATGAAGAACACTAAGGCCAGAAGTCCCAAAGCCTAAGCTTTAGGCGCGACGGTGCCAAGCGTGGCCAATTGCAGGCCTAAGTAGAAGAAGCTCATGAAGAGAATACTAAGGCCAAAAGTCCCAAAGCCTAAGCTTTAGGCGCGACGGTGCCAAGCGTGGCCAATTGCAGGCCCGAGCAGAAGAAGTTCATAAAGACAACGTAAAGGCTGAAGTCCCAATGCCTAGCTTTAGTCGGATTTGCACAACAATGGCCAATTGTAGGCCCGAAGCGTAAGAATCTCACGAAGACAACGCAAGGCCGAAGTCCCAAAGCCTAGCTTTAAAGTGATTTGCGCTAAGTGTGGCTAATCGCAGCCCGAAGCGTAAGAAGCTCATGAAGAACGCTAAGGCTAAAGTCCAAAAGCCTAAGCTTTAAAGCGGACGCTGCCAAGTGTGGCCAAATGCAGGCCCGAGCAGAAGAAGCTCAAGAAGAGAACGCGAAGGCGAGAAGTCCCAAAGCCTAAGCTTTAGGCGGGATGGTGCCAGGTGTGGCCAATTGTAGGCCGGAGCAGAAGAAGCTCACGAAGAAAACGCAAAGGTCAGAAGTCCCAAAGCCTAAGCTTTAGGCGGGACGGTGCCAAGCGTGGCCAATTGCTGGCCCGAACAGAAGAAGCTCATGAAGACATCGCAAAGGCCAGAAGTCCTAAAGCCTAACTTTAGGAGGGACGGTGCCAAGCATGGCTAATTGCAGGCCCGAACAGAAGAAGCTCATGAAGACAACACTAAAGGCTGAAGTCCCAAAGCCTAGCTTTAGAGTGATCTGCTCCAAGCATGGCCAATCGCAGCCCGAGCGTAAGAAACTCATGAAGAACGCTATAGGCGAAGTCCCAAAGCCAAAGCTTTAGAGCGGACTGCGCCAGTGTGGCTAATTGTAGGCCGGAGCGTAAGAAGCTCACGAAGAGAACGCAAGCGCAGAAGTCCCAAAGCCTAGCTTTAGTGGACTGGCAAGTGCCAAGCATGGCTAATTGTAAGCCCGGAAGCTAAGCTCGCGAAGAACGCTAAGGCCGTAAGTCGTAAAGCCTAGCTTTAGAGTGGACGGTGCCATGCGTGGCCAATCGCGACCCGAGCGTAAGAAGCTCGCGAAGAACGCTAAGGCCTAAAGTCCCAAAGCCTAAGCTTTAGGCGATCGGCACTGCAGTGTGGCCAATCGCAGTCCGAAAGCGTAAAGCTCACGAAGAGAACGCAAAGGCCGAAGTCCCAAAGCCTAGCTTTAGACGGATTCGCGCAAGCATGGCTAATCGCAGCCCGAGCGTAGAAGCTCACGAAGAACGCTAGGCCGAAGTCCCAAGCCTAGCTTTAGGCGAGACGGTGCCAAGCGTGGCCAATTGCAGGCCCGAGCGTAAGAAGCTCATGAAGATAATGCAAAGGCCAGAAGTTCCAAAGCCTAAGCTTTAAGCGTGATTCACGCCAAGCGTGGCCAATCGCAGTCCGAGCGTAAGAGGCTCACGAAGAGAACGCAAAGGCCGGAAGTCCCAAAGCCTAAGCTTTAAGCGGATTGTGCCGAGCGTGGCCAATTGCAGGCCCGAGCAGAAGAAGCTCATCAAGAGAACGCAAAGGCCAGAAGTCCCAAAGCCTAAGCTTTAGGTGGGATGGTGCCAAGCGTAGCCAATTACGAGCCCGAGCGTAGAAGCTCATGAAGACAACGCAGGGCTGAAGTCCTAAAGCCTAAGCTTTAGGTCGGACTGTGCCAAGTGTGGCCAATCGCAGCCCGAGCGTAAGAGCCCATGAAGAACACTAAGGCCAAGTCCCAAAGCCTAAGCTTTAGCGCGACAAGTCAAGCGTGGCCAATTCGCAGCCTAAGTAAGAAGCTCATGAAGAGAATACTAAGGCTGAAGTCCCAAAGCCTAAGCTTTAGCGCCGACGGCGTAAGCGTGGCCAATCGCAGTCCGAAGCGTAAAGTTCATAAAGACAACGTAAAGGTCAAGTCCCAATGCCTAGCTTTAGCTGGGACGGTGCCAACCATGGCCAATTGTAAGCCCAAGCAGAAGAAGCTCATGAAGAACGCTAAGGCCAGAAGTCGTAAAGTCTAGCTTTAAAGCGGATTCGCGCAAGCTGTGGCCAATTGCAGGTCCGAGCAGAAGAAGATCATGAAGATAATGCAAAGGCCAGAAGTTCCAAAGCCTAAGCTTTAGGCGGGACGATGCCAAGCGTGGCCAATTGTAGGCCCGAGCAAAAGAAGCTCATGAAGACAATGCAAAGGCCAGACGTCCCAAAGCTCGGCTTTGAGAGTGACTTGCCAAGCATGGACAATTGCAGGCCCCAGCAGAAGAAGCTCATAAAGAACGCTAATGTCAAAAGTCCCAAAGCCTTAGCTTTTGGCGGGACGGTGCCAAGTGTGGCTAATTGCAGGCCCGAGCAGAAGAAGCTCATGAAGATAACGCAAAGGCCAGAAGTTCCAAAGCCTAAGCTTTAGGCGGGACGGTGCCAAGTGTGGCCAATTGTAGGCCCGAGCAGAAGAAGCTCACGAAGAGAACGCAAAGGCCAGAAGTCCCAAAGCCTAGCTTTAAAGTGGATTGTGCCAAGCATGGCCAATTGCGAGCCCGAGCAAAAGAAGCTCACGAATGTAACGCAGCGCCGAAGTCCGAAAGCCTAAGCTTTAGGCGGATCGTGCCAAGCGTGGCCAATCGCAGTGCCGAGCAGTTAAGCTCACGAATGTAACGCTATAGCAGAAGTCCCAAAGCTTAAGCTTTAAAGTGGATTTGGCAGTAGCGTGGCCAATTGCAGGCCCGAGAAGTCCCAAAGCCTAGCTTTAGCAGGGACGGTGCCAAGCATGGCCAATTGTAAGCCCGAGTAGTAGAAGCTCAAGAAGAACCCTAAGGCCAGAAGTCCCAAAGCCTAAGCTTTAGAGCGGACGTTGCCGAGCGTGGCCAATTGCAGCCCGAGCGTAAGAAGCTCATTAAGACAATGCAAAGGCCAGAAGTCCTAAAGCCTAACTTTAGGAGGGACGTGCACAACCATGGCCAATTACAGCCCGAGCGTAAGAAGGTCATGAAGAACGCTAAGGCCAGAAGTACCAAAGCCTAGCTTTAGGCGAGACGGTGCCAAGCATGGCCAATTGTAAGCCCGAAGCGTAAGAGCTCGCGAAGAGCGCTAAGCCCGTAAGTCGAAAGCCCGGCTTTAAAGTGACGGTGCCAAGTGTGCCCAATTGCAGGCCCGAGCAGAAGAAGCTCATGAAGAGAACGCAAAGGCCAGAAGTCCCAAAGCTTAATCTTTAGGTGGATGGTGCCAAGCGCGGCTAATTGCAGTGCCCGAAAGCGTAGGAAGCTCACGAAGACAGACAGAAAGGCCGAAGTCCTAAAGCCTAACTTTATAAGTGGATTCGGTGCAAGCATGGCTAATCGCAGCCCGAGCGTAAGAAGCTCATGAAGAACGCTAAGGCCGTAAGTCCCAAAGCCTAGCTTTAGGCGTGACTGCGCCAAGCTGTGGCCAATTGCAAGGCCGAGCGTAAGAGCTCCACGAAGAACGCTAAGGCCGAAGTCCCAAAGCCTAGCTATAGGCGTGATCGGTGCCAAGCGTGGCCAATTGAAGGCCTAAGTAGATGAAGCTCATGAAGAGAACGCTAAGGCCGAAGTCCCAAAGCCTAAGCTTTAGAGCGGATTCGGCCGAAGCGTGGCTAATTGCAGTGCCCGAAAGCGTAAGAAGCTCATGAAGACAACGCAAGCGCCGAAGTCCCAAAGCCTAGCTTTAGCCGGGACGGTGCCAAGCATGGCCAATTGTAAGCCCGAGCAGAAGAAGCTCATGAAGAACGCTAAGGCCATAAGTCCTAAAGCCTAGCCATGGATCGCGCTGGTGTTGCGCTGGGCCAATCGCAGTCCCGAGCGTAAGAAGCTCAGCGAAGAACGCTAAGGCCGAAGTCCCAAAGCCCTAGCTTTTAGGCGGACGGTGCTAAGTGTGGCCAATTGCAGTGCCCGAGCGTAAGAAGCCCACGAAGAACGCTCAGGCTCAAGTCCCAAAGCCTAGCTTTAGGTGAGACTGTGCCAAGTGTGGCTAATTGCAGCCCGAAAGCGTAAGCTCGCGAAGAACGCTAGGCCGAAGTCCCAAAGCCTAGCTTTAAAGTGATTTGCGCAAGCGTGGCCAATTGCAGCCCGAGCGTAAGAGGCTCAAGAAGAACGCCAAGGCCGAACTCAAGCCTAAGCATA